>LR737385.1:9034323-9047699 GCA_902655005.2 Marronus borbonicus | reverse complement strand
TTATCCAAAGTTATACCCAATAATCTATATTTCGAAGCCGATGTTACTTCAGAACAGTTAACAGGCAAAATTAATTGTTAAAATCAATTTGTTGCCATTACATGATTTACTTCATATACGAAGAAAGTTCCTAGAATTAGTAAGGACTTTAGGTCCATCATTAGCAATGACTACCACTTTAGAGTGTCACCAATGTACAAAGTTAAAAATCTAAAATCTAAAAGCGTTAACTCGCATATTTTTAATGAAAATTGCAAACATATATCTGTAGAAGGTTTACAAAACATCAAATACATTCATAAATAGTGAAACATTAGGGACCGATACTGAAAATCCGTTAAAATTATGTACAAATAGTAGAGGACCACATGGTGTACGAACCGTTCGGCCAAAAATAGGCATGCATACTCCGTCCTAATAATTGCACGTATGTGGCGAGTGTGTGCATATCGGCAAACGCAGCTGCTGGATAAAAATTTCATATTGTAAATAAATTAAACGAACAATTAGGAGGCACAATAGGCATCGGCGTCCAATAGTATTAGAAATAGCAAGCGGTAGCAGCAACGAGGATTTCGACTAGTACATACATATGTGTCGTAGTCATAACTAGACGGCATATGTACAGCCATGTGCGCGGTCTTATGGGAAATCACCTGGCAAGGGTGTCCTGGGAATGGGGGTAAGTTGGGAAAACTGGCGCGCTTATTCCGCAGCCCAGTCCCGTGCACACATACAGTCGAAGTTAAACCAATACATATTAGACGAGTGGATAGAGGAGCATGTTAGAACGCGGCGTACATCTGACTTGGATTGTGTACACATGCTCGACACGACATATGCAACTCGCACAGGGTGTTTATGGCAGATGATCTGATCATCTGCATTATGTTAGCGTCGGGCCTCATTAACACTGACAACTGTATACTACCGAATATTACGTTTGGACCGAAATTAGACCGACCGATGCGTGCGTCAACCGTTATTCCTTTAATGTATGTCATTTGGAAAAGACGCGATGCTCAGCTGTTTACGTAGTAGTTAGCAGATATCGTTACAAGTGCTTTTTTGGACACAAACATATAATTACACAGCAATTTTAAACTGCTGAAATTGGTTTTCTTTTTTTTAATACTGAGTCCCGTATGGTTATTTGCACGCGAAGGATACAAAATTATTTCGCTCAAGATGTCAAAGTCTCTTACTCCTTTGGTGGTTTGCAGTAAAAGCTGCAACTCACGCTGTTTTCCTATTTGAACTCTATAGCTTCCTTGGCGTCGTTTTTCTATGATTTTCTCTCTTTTTCCCTTTTTACCAACAAGCGAACTAATCGAAACCCTTTTACACTTGTTTCGCTTTACTTAATTTTTGAACTGCAAATATCGCTTTTAGTTTCATCTTTTCATGCATCTCAATAACAAAATTTAAATTAATCCTCTTCATTGAAAACTCAAAATTCGCACCCACATCAAACTGTAACTTTAGTCATTACTTACTCATACCTTCAGCTTTCTCTTTGCACTTTTTTTTTAAATTTTTGACACAATTATTCCAAATATTTCAATCACAGCACTTCTTCTAATTGGAATTTTTTTTCAATTTTTGTGCTACGCAGGTTTCCTGGATTTTCAATACCATTTTCTTTTATTTTTGATATTCACCTTAAAACTATATCCTCGCAATTATTTGTTGAATCGGTTTACGTTCGTTTTGCATTTAGCCGTTTCCTCTCTTCTCACAATCTTCCTGTAGCTGTATATACTTAGTCCAGCGGTGTTTCAATCTTTTAAGCTACCCAAATAGTAGGATCTGTCGAACTCTGCAAAATGGGCCTGTGTTTCGACAATGACTTATTCATTTGAAGTGAACCGCTTTCCGCCAGTTGCAGTTTGGAAAGTGGCACAGAGGGCTAAATTTGGCGAATGTGGTGGATGAGAAACCGGTGCGTACATTAACTGAACTATTGTGATGGTAGAGAATTTTTTCTTCGGAGAATGAGGCTTTTTCTAGATTTATCTTTAGTTTCTGACGTGTAGTAATGTATCCCTGCCTCATCTACTAGTTCACTCATATTGCACTTAAGCATTGCTTTGAAGTTATCAGATGATCAGCAGGTGCAGTACTTATCTGAATCTCAGAAATTTTAACAGACGCCGTCTCACAGTCAAACAGGATACTTTTCATACCATCCTTGTGTAGCTAGTTAGGAATAGGAAATATATTATTAGTGCTGTTCAAGAAACAAATACTGCTCAAAATATTTCTTTCGCATTCTAAAAGAAAACTGTGGATGTGAATTACTGTTCAACAAGTCATGCTTGTTACCTGTGATACATCTGTGATACTCTCTTAACTTTAATAGATAGAATTTTCTGTACAAAGGCAACAATTATTTTTGCAAGGAATAGAACAACGCATTTGCTTACAGAATTATACAGTAGGTACTATGTCCTGCGGGGTAAATTAAATGTACTTCAATATGTACGTAAAGTAGTAAAAAGAGAATCTAAACAGTTAATGTGAATTACATTCTGGAAGCGGAAGAGACATCAATGGTTTTTTTTTAATAAAATATAATATAATCATAAAATTAACTATAATCAAATCATTGCGCATCTCTTTTTGGTTGCTTTTTTTAACTAGATTACATTTAAATTTAAGTAAGTTTTATTCTGTTTCAATAGTTTAGGAATAAGAAATAGACAATATATGTCCATGTAACTAAAAGCTTACTCTGTCTATAATTTCCATTTAATTCAAATTCAATACGTTCAAGCAACCGATTCAGAGTAATTTATTAAGTGTTTCGATGGAAGTTCGCCTACTGCATGTAAAAATAGTACATGCCTTTCTATCTCGAATACCAACTGATTCTACCTTTCATTTACTCTTATTATGGTATAAGGATTGTCAGGATATTAAATCATATAAACCATTTATTTGAAATTATTTATTATGGAAAGGCAATTCCGTCTCTTTAAGAAATACTTCTTAAACTTAAATTAATCTCCAATTTTAATTATGTCTAAACTTGCAGATATGCATATTTGATTGTAGGTTATCACTTCATTTCATTTTCACATTCCTTCTGTTTTAGTTTCTTGTTTGCTTTTTAATAAAATGTACACGCTTCTGTATTAATTAAATAAATTTCCTTTGAATTCTAAACTTCAAGCGAGAGTAGAAATTTAAAATCACACGTTATTGCAGGCCGCAAATATGATATATTAAGTGAATTAAGTGTTCTAGTTGATTACAATTACATCATCAAGCAGGTAGTTTTCAATTAAATATTATTCCATTAACGCTTTTGACGAACGAATCATTGAATGCCTATTATTGGAATTCATTTGTATAAACTCTAAAAAAAATCGAAAATTTCAGTTCTGCAAGCTATAATTAACATGCAAAATTTCTGGAATATTGTCGGTTGTAGGACACTTGTAGATAATTGCATGCTAACTATATCTCGAAAACAAAGATCAACATATCTTAGAGAAATTCTTGTTTGCCACCCCTGAATACGATTCACAATAGAGAATGAAATGAACGCAACAAGAAATTCTTCACACTACAATATCTCATAGAGATGGTAAAATATGTACTGATTGGTTCCTTAAAAGGGGCGTGGGAGTTTAAACTTTTTGTCGCAAACACCAATTAAATATAAACTCAGCTCAAATTAGGGAAATCTTTGCAGTCAAAATAAAGAGGAAAGAAAAGTATGTGACAGTATCATATACTGAGCAACTTTCAGAAGGATTGCAAAGACTGTTAAAACAATATAATATAATATATAAGTTATACAAATAAAACCTTTTTTATACAAACTAAAGATCTCACAAACTATAATAAACAAACACATACAGTTTACAAAATAAATTGTCAGAATTGTAAAGGCGTTTCACAACAATACTTGCAAAAAAGAACATACATATATGCAGAAGTATAGTATAAGCACACAAAATTTTGGGGCTACTATTCTACCGAAACATGCGTTAGAGAACAATTATAAATTCAACTTTGATGAAGCAAAAATCTTAAATATTGAGAATAATTATTACAAAAGGTTATTTCAAGAAATGTGACAAATAAAAAGCCATAAATATTCAATAAATTATAAAAATGATGTAAATCACCTTAGCAACATATATAACAACATATTACATAAATAAAGGGAACTGTTGGGTCGTGTGCACCTTATATATGCCTGATGTATTTAGAGTTTTAAAAATAGACCAAACTTTATATTTTATTTACTGCTGGGAAAACCAAATCTTTTCTTTAATAAACAAGCTTCATGATATTTCAAAACTTAATTATTATAGTTGTCCACAAAAGAATATAAGTCAATTAAAAAGTAAAAGCAATAAACCAATAACGAATTTTTTTACAGGGACATTGTGATTTAAATTACTTTAAACTTTTGCATTGGACACATCTAGCGAAATAAAGAAGAAAATAATTAATGTATAAGTACGAAGGGTAAGTATCTAAGCTGAAAATAGCTCCAACTTCGTTTAACTGTAGATTTTGTTTGCTTTAGCACCATTTGATTTGGTTCAATTTATCGAAACAGGAAACCTATTAAATCCTACATCTTTAAGGATGAAGAAGTAAATGTATGTATTGTGTACAATTAGAAGTATCTCGTGTGTAATAATACAGCTACATAATTATATTCTATCGTTTTGTCTTTACCTAATTTATAAATGAAGTTAATCCATTAACGAAATATATTAAAGTGGTCAATAGCATCTATTTAATTTAACAGAAGTGCCTGAAATGTACAGATCATAAGTTGTAACCCTTGCAGGAAACAATAAATATACCAACAAAGATTGACAAATCGACAAAGTGGTGTTCGGCTTTTATGTATCGGGATAACAGTTATCCATGGCATATAGTTTCATTAGTCTCGCTAAGAACATCATACCGGTACTCAGAGGGTTCCGAAACAAGTTCTCGTTAAAATTATTTTAATGTACAAAAATCCCGTATCATGTTTGATGATTCTACCTGCCAAGTATGGGTTACTTGGTAGCGTACTTGAACTATTTGATATATACTGCAAATATTCCAAATAAAATTTGAAGAATATTCAAGCAAATATAATTATTTATGCTCCGTTACTTAGACGAATGTCACAATAAATACGCTTACTCCAATCACTAACCAGTAGTTCTGAGTTCTCTTTAACATATTACGAAATACTGTAAGTAGAGTATCGGTATGATTATCATTGCATAATGGTTATCATTAAATGTAACGTAGAAACAGACCCGACGTATCGGTTGTTGACGACATACTCTTTTACAATTAAATGTTACCAGCTGTTTGCATAGAATTTGCATTTCAAAGAATTCATCAATTGATTATGGGATAATGGCCCAGATTATATTGTGGGGTCCGCTATTCTCATAGCGAAGTAGACAAAGTTAGTGGTGTCCGATTCAACTCACCCGTTTCGAAAGCGACCGGCGTGTTTAACACCTGTTCCATTTTTAGATTGCTTCATGTTTTATTTAGTAATTTGCGTAATTGAGTACTTTGTTAAATATTTAAATAAGTGATTACGCGGTAATACAGAAAATTATTGCCTATACAAATTTATAATTGTATGTTGATTTCCTCCGTGTTATGAGCTCGCACCTGTATTTGAGTATAATAAATTAATTTCTTTTAACGCGTTGAAATTTTTATAATCAGGACATTCAAGTAATTGTAAGTTGACACATTTGCTAGGTGGAATTGATTAACCGGCCAGTTTGAAAGATATTTATATATAAGTGCATGGCACGTTATTCATTTTGAGAAAGGATAAATATCTGCGCTAAGAACTTTCTCGGCAAATTCTCCTTGTAAATCTACACATTAAGTTCAGCGATGTTTCAACTTTTTTAAGCCATCTAAATAATAGTATTTGTCAAACTCTACAAAATACACCTCTGTTTCGGTAACGACTTCTTTATTTGACGTGAACCACTTTCCACCAAGCCATTTTTTCAAGTTTGGAAAAAGTCACAAGAAGCCAAATCTGGCGAATATGGTCGATGTGGTATCAATTCGGACTGATTTCGATGTCACTATTGTCGGTGAGTGAGGCGGGACGTTATCATGGTGGTAGAGAATTTGCTTTCTCTTGAGCTCAGCGACGAATCGATCCAATACGTCAGCGTAGTACTGTTCCGTGATTGTCCGTGATTGTGATTGTGATTGATGAACTTTATTGATCACATCGTCCGTAATAGATGGTAATAAAGTTTATGGACTCACTTTTATTCCCATTATTTTGATTATCTATTTTTTATCTACAGGCGATATCGACCATGAACTATTATTGCACCTGTGTTCATAGAGCATCTTAAGATGTTCTTTGTCAGCATTAGTGAAGTAAGGAAGACCACGAGAATCCTTAATTCAGAGTCGCAAGGTCTGTACCTCAAAACTGATACTCAAGTACGCTAGGTACTACGACACCAACATCATAATCATAGCCATTTCCCGTTACTATATTTCGTGACACCAGATCAATGCGAGTACATAATCAGGACATTATACTGAATTGATACTTTAGCTGTCAACACCTTAGTGACGAAAGGAGTAGTGTGCTTAAATTCTCTGTGATGCTTTCCTCAACAAACGGATAAATGTACAAGACCAGCATTGTTATGGCGATGGAAAAATTAATTATTTGGAATTCCTATCATTCATTAGGAAGGTTTTTCATAAATTTTCCTAACACATTTGGATTTTATAATTGTGCGCAACGTAAATCTGTGCGTACGTTGGACCCACAACTCAGTTCCCGAAGAATATGTTTCGTCGACTGCTTAACGACTGTCTTAGGCTCTGTAGAACGTTCTACAAAATAAAACCAGCGTTGGGTGAATGCTATCTTAGAGTCAATAAATATTTTGACTTTAACAATATATCCATGCTTACCAGCGAATCTCTTTTAAAGAGGCATCCTTTTTTTGAGATGTATTAACGTTACTAATGACAAATCGACTACTTGATTCGTAATTCGTAATCTAATTCTACAAATTCGATTCCATAGTACGATGACGTTAGCTAAATTGTGGTTACCACTGTACACATAGTCATTATTGTGGCCCTCCCATGGATACTAGCCTTTCACCTAGACCTTTGTAGATAATTCTAATGTATGCAGTGCATAGGTAACGTACTAACAAGTATTTCAATCATTATCAAGTTTTTGTATTTTTAAACTTCAACCTAGACCTCAACATGTGTATATTTAAGTCTCCTTGTTTTAAGTTACTTACGACTATAATCTTTCTATTGTACGCTTTTCGCTTGTAATGGAATATAGTGTACTTAAGATTTGCACAAAAACTGACTTTTGAGGAAACCATATAGATTGTATATAGCTTTACTTTCCTCGGGATAAAGGAAAATTGCTTCAGAACAATTTTGCGATGCGTTTTTAATGATGTGGCTACTGTAAAAATATAATAACTGTTTAATTCACCGTTCCCTCCAGTCCATCCATCGAAGCTAAGCAGTAATGTTTTGCAAAATAATATTTAAACTATCGCTTGCAACATGATAATATTAATTAAAATTATTGAATCAAAAATCTTTAAAGCTACCATTACTGTTGCTGTAATTGTAGGGAGTCGGTGGTGAACTATTGGTTTATTTCTATTACTTTGAATAAGTGAAGTTTGTGATATCACAAACAATCACAACAGAAATAAATTTCTGAGATTTGCACGTCAAATATATTTGAAGGACTTACTACATCCGATGCCTTTATAAATCAACATTTTAATGATTTAAACTGAATAATTAATTGGTTTGCATGTATTTACGAATTCATCAATTTTATGATGTAATAACTTATTACATCATTAAAATAACACTATAAAATTACTTATTACTACTAAGACATTGCAAAAACTAAAGACAATAAGAAGAAATGAAAGTTACACACCCGCAATACTCTTATTTATGTCGAAAGAATCAGTCAGTTAAATGCAATATAGAACAAGAAAAGCTTAATTCAAAGAAATGTTGTCAACAGTGAACGGCTCTCTCTCTTCCCGTTCAAATTGAAATCAGAATAAGAAGAGAAGGTTCATAAAACTAAATCATCATAGGATAATGGAAACTCCGTCTTCATTTTAAGCGGATACTTTTAGCACTTTTGCTTGCCTATTCTCATTTGCTGCATTTATAGTTTTCTTAATGGTCTTCCTTCAATCCTTGATATATCGCTTGAAAAAATTGTTGTGATAAACAAATTAGTAGTAAACAAATCTTTATCAAGCAAACGTTTTATTTCTTCGAACTTTAACTTCCCTGCAAGTTGATCCCGTCTATCAGTAGTTAATCTGAAAATATGTTCCTAATTACATATATATTGATTTATTAGGTATGGCGATAATGTAGGTCAAAAGCGTACTTGACCTAATTAGCGTATAGTAATTGAAATATGATAATTTCTAACTTGTAGTAAAGATAAACGTTAGGTTAAAGAACTTTCCACAATAGATTCATACAGTGGCGGCAAACGGAAGGACAATGACAACGCTTTGATTTCCCCGTGTATTTTGGTTGCATAATGTACACGGTATGTAACGGAAATACACGAGGGAGTCGAAGCGTTGTAATGCAGCTCCTCAGCTATAGTGCACCAGCTGCCGTTAGATTCATATACACAGGAAGTAAATAAAATACAAGTTCTTAAATAAATTCAGAATGCTTGCGAAAGTGGATGTCAAGTGAGGGATATTAAATGAAAGGTGAGATGGTAGAAATTCGCAATCGACTCTATTGTGGAGAATGTGAACATTGAACATGAACACTTACACAGTATATCATCCGTATATGCCAAAGCCGGACAGGTAAGACTCTCAAGGAGGAAGATTATTTAAAAGAGCAGTTCCAATTTTGAGCCTTGTGTAATGTCCCACGTAAACATAAATTGGTGTAACCGATATCCATTGTAAAAGACGTAATTATTCCTCCCATCCCAATAAGAACGCAGGCCTCAGGTCCTTGCCTTAGGTGAAAATAATTTAACTTAATTTCTGAAGTTGAAGAATATTGTGATCAAGGGAGTTAAATGCTTTGGGAATATCCATGTATTCGACGATAAATTGAGAAATTGTCGCTGGGTTAGTGACGGTAGAATTTCAAGCCACGAAACGATGTTGGAAAGGTGAAATATAAGGTGACGTACTGAACATATAATTGCAGTGAAGATGTCGGAGACATCTCCCTCCTTATATTGAAAGTTGAAGATAAATGTGAGTGGTTTAGCCAGAACCAACTTGCAGTCTTCAATTAGTCTCCGACAGTCTACTTATTCGGAAGAGCCGATATACTCCTCAGAACATCATCCTCCTTCAACGATCCAATATTTAACAGTTAACGATTGGTGCAGGCGTCCAGCAAATTAGGTTTCTTTTTACAGGAACCAGTACCTATATTACATATGCAAATATATTTTAGCAAGTTAAGGTACCTTTGTCCAGTGTGCTGGCTAACTGCATTTGCAGATAGATATGCGCATGATTATTACTTTAATTTTCTGTGGTTATGTTGCTACCATGTGGCCGCTCTGGGACCGAAGAGAATAAATTGAACGGCCTGTATGTTTCTTCATATTTTAATTAAGCATATTTTTAGCTTTTCAGAAACATTAAGGAAATAAAATAAATGAAATTTTTAATAACAGCCCTATTGGCAGAACACATCAGAAAATGCCTAGAAACCAAAAAATATAATGCTATCATCAGCGTGGTTTCGAGAGTAATTTTTTAACTACCTTCTATCGCTACCTTCCATCGCTGTTGCCTCACAGTTAATACTACAACGTTATGGTATTAACTGTGAGGCAACAGCGATGGAAGGTAGAGTTAAAAAATTACTGTCGAAACCACGATGACGCCGGGTAGGTAGAAACGTCCGTGTGTTAGTGTAATTTTTTTCTCTCCTTTTGTTGCGTTCCCCGTGAATTATTCCATCAATACCATGAGGAAGCTAAGCTATCTTAGCATTTAGTAGCCCTATTATCTAACATTCGGCAAAATTTGTATCTGTTGTCTAGTTGAACAAATATCAAGTTACTTCTGAAAAGCGTAAAAGATGCTTAGTCAAGAAACAAAAGAAAACAATTTCCCGCTTTATCTCTTAAAAATTAATCCTTTTAAAGAATCGGTTCTTACCTTTTTCTATAAGTTACAGTTCTAAACTTGAAATTTTTGGAATTCATCACGTGAAACAACTCTATAAATACAACGAAAATTGGGCACACTGTATATTAAATGAATGGTATAATTGCGTCGATATTTAATTTAAGTTTTAAGCGGAGTTTAACGGAGTCAATACGTTAATTTTTAATTTTGTATCATGCATTACATACGCTGCAAAAATAGTAGTATACTATTGAAATGTTAACTCAGCAATGAGATGCAAAACGTTATTTGCTAGCCGTAAATGGACGTCATCGCATGTTTTCATAATGGAAATGTTACCTGCGGTCGTATTTACACTTATATAACTCAGTTTAACTACAACAATACATATGTATTTGTATATGTATAATAGAAAAACTGTCGTAAACCAAAGGGTAATTCTCAAGAAGTGCGCACCAAATGTGAAAATATATAACAAAAACATTTATTATTGTCCGAATCTCTTCTTGCATTTATCAGGAAAGCCATCGAGACCAAACAGAACCCGTAAATAAAACATTTGTGCACAGACGCATAAACAGATAAAATGGTACTTCATGTAAATTAACGTGGAGCGAAGATAGACCAGATACTAGTTTCGGTCGGCCTAACCGTTGTAAATATTTGAACATGTGTAAAGTAGTGAGGATAATTTACATCTGCTTGCACGTGCTACTAATTGTTGCCGGAATTACCAGCTCTAATTTGTTTGTATTCATTATTGTATTCAGACAGAAAGTTTCTCTAACAATACATTATAAACTCCAAAATTCCTGGTCGGATACATTCTTTCATAATAAATGCATTTTACAGTGATATTGAACATATGTATCTTGGTCCGCTCTTCTTCAAACTACCGATCGGTTGTCCCAACCGTATAGCGGTCTCCGACAACTGCGTGACATGTTGATTTTATGACCATATCCTGATTTGGGAAACAAATTGTCGGCATGCACGTGGTGTTTTCGGAATTTTAGTTTTTCATTCGGCTAAGAAATGATTGCAGCCTCTTTACTTGGGACCTATTTATTGCAGATACCGTATTGTCCCCGTAATCTCCTAAGTATGAGGATTTACAGCTGTACTGTAAATGTGAAGTGCTTTCAAGTATGTTGTGTCAAAAATTGCATGTAATAAAAAACAGATTCTTTTCTGAAATTCATGTTCAAACAATAGATATTTCCGCTTCTAGAAGTTTTGAAAATATTGAAGTAGTATATGAAATGTCGTTGTTGTAGATGTTTTATTTTGCTGTGTTGTATATATAGTAATTTCTTTAAAAAAAATAATTGAACTGCTTATTTAACGCAGTGGACAATATTGTTTGTCTTGTTTATTTGGTGATTGAATTCAAGCTAGAACGTGTACAAAATTTCTATTTTTTAATCATCTGAAGTTCTTCGAAGATACAATACCGAAAGAGGAAATATGTTTTATAAAAGCCTTTGCTTGTTCCAGAAGTAGCAGAAATACTAAACTTTTGAAACACATTTTATAATTCTGCATAAAATACGTTTAACAGCGAACTAGGTAAACTACTGTCATGCATTAGTTAAATGTCAATACCACACATACAAGGAAATTCGACGAAAATAGATGCTATAGTTTCGTTAATTTATCAAATTGAAGTAGTGTCTTTCGCGTTTTGCTCTATTTGTAAAACATAGAAGGCGCTACATCAATTGAAAGCACTTACGATGTTCAAGATAAAAAAAAATGAGAATGTTAATTTTCTTTTTTACCTCTAACAGCTTCATTTGGCCTTACACAGAGGAATTAAGACCATACATTCTCAAGACTCCTTTCGATCTTCTATCTAATAAATATTTTTTATTCATCGAACCGGAGTGCAATAAAATATTTATAAAGTTGATGTCCCGCGAAACATTGAGAAGAACTTGAGAATGTCCTCGATGTAATTATTAGAAGAATCATATAAAGGGCGGCTCAAAATAAAGGAAATCCTGCGCAATTGTGCATTAATGAAAATGAGCAGTTATCTATAATTGTTTTCCTGCAAACTTTACAAAAACTCTGGAGGAAGACACCTTCAGCATTTATAATTAGCAGCAAATTTCTATTAGCATAAATATTACGCGGTTCGGTAAGCTATCCATTCTCGACCAAGTTTTCATCAAGATCTACAAAAATAATACGAAGTCATTCTGGGTACAAATGTGAATATGTGGGTTCGATGAATAAAAAATACTTAGCGTTCCCGTTTCTCTTCGTTGGTGTATGATCCTTTTCTATTACTAATGAACGATAATTGAAATGTTTGACCGTTTGAAATTTCATTGTTACTTTACTTAGTCTTGAAATATCGTCTTCGTCAATTAAAGTATAATATTTAAAGCTTTTGTCAGCTGTTATACATGGTTGAATTCAGAAAAAAAAATTTTCTTACAGTGTCCAACATGGCAGCGGTAAGAAATAAGAAAGTTGCTAATGGCCAGAAAAAATCGAAGTGTTATATAAAAATTTCAAGTACAACGTTAACTAAAAGATCGGAAGTAGCCTTGAAAATATAGTTTTAGTTTCTTTTTTCTATAAGGCTAAATAAACGTGCTAGAGGTAAAAGAAGAAAAGCAGCATCTTTCATTTTTAAATCTCGAACCTCATTTGTTATAGGTCCATTTTCTCTTCGAGTTCATAACAGTTCCCAATAGAAAGATAGCAAAAACCAACATAGTTTATCTATTGCCTGAATATTACTAATACTAATTTTCTCTTGTATTTTCTATAATTATTCACTTGTTATTAGCGGTTAATCGGGATTATTTAACATATCGTAATTACTCGACTTATCGTGATTCTGAATTAATCGTGACAGCTATTCAAGTAGTGGCAATTAATTGTGTAATCTCAATTGACGATTATGATTATTCGACTACAGATTATTATAAAGTCTGCTAGCTCTAATAAGTACTCCGGTTTAATATTTGGTAGGCTGTATTTTGAGCAACTACACGGATGCAAAAATAAAAAATACAGATAAAGGGAAATATATACTAGTTGTGGTAATGGCTAAATCTTAATTTAAAATCTCCCAAAGTTAGAGAATCATCTTTGTCCGTGCTTGAAACACTAAACATCCCGAAATGTCTTGTAACAATCTTAGTAAATAAAAATCATCCGCATCAATTGGTATTCAATCAATCTCTTCTA
>LR737385.1:8998778-9033923 GCA_902655005.2 Marronus borbonicus | reverse complement strand
TATATATTTCGTTACACACGTAATTGCAACAACCCTATTGAATTTAGTAAAAAACAGCTTTTGAGACGATTGCATTAGCGGTAAATAACGGAACTACGTAACTCAGGATGCTGCGTTCATTGAGACTGACTCTCAAGAGATAAAATAACGCAGTCCATTCATGGTTTACTTCTTATCTTCTGGCGTAATCTTGATTCGCTCAGTCGCTGTAAAGCTAACATTAACAGACTGTTATATACACCAGAAACCTCCAGAGTGAAGTCTTGCAATTAAATACATGTATATATGTGTACATATCTTATTTTATGTGTAAATACGATGTTACTTTCGAAGACGTGTGATAGTTAGAGTGTGTTTTAATTCCTTTAATCCTTGTCGACAGATTTGTTAGCTCTTTTATGTGTGTACATTTGATACTGTGCACGCCACCTCACCACGGGCTTCTATTTTTGAAATTCTAGAATTTATACCGTTTAAATTTTAATCTAAATTGTTAAATTTCAAAAGGGAAACTGCTCTACATATGTTCTGTTAAACGTTTTCTTAATTTATATACAGCAAATTACAATTACCAATTATTTATGTTCCATTTCAAAGGGAACTACAGCTTACAATTAGTCGTATTAAATTACCTCTCGTAGGTGAATATATTTGGAACGACATTTTTAATTAAGTTTTCTCAAAGGACTACCAAAGTTTGATACTATATGAAACAGGACAGCGTAGCCGACAGGATGTTGGACGGTGTTATGATTTCTCGTTTTATATCCGGTTGCTTTTAAACTGCTTCATACAAAGATCGAGCAGCAGTTTTGCAAGCAGGTGCTAATTTGTGAGAAACTGTGAGTAAAAAACACTTGGGATTAATGCGCGTACTTACAAGTATTCGTGCTGTAAGAAAGTTTTTCCCAGAATGCCTTTCTGAGAGATCAATTTTATGTTTTTTAATGGTATATATGTAATAAAAGATTACATTCCTCATTCCATTAAACATTTTAGTGGCATATAATGTAGATAATGTAGCTTTTAACTGCTAGTAAAGAAAGCTAATGATTTTGACTTTACTTCTAATTACATTACATGCATTGATCAGACAATATAAGCAAGGCTAAACGTTTTTAAATGTTAGTAGAGAATTTTATCTAATGATACAATAGAAATGTGTTAATACTTTACGCAATCTTTCCCAGTCTAATAAATTAACGTAAATAAATCGTTAATGTAACAGATTCTCCATGTCGTCCTGACATTATCTTATTTCGTGGCAGTTAAGATGTGTTCCAGCTGAAATCTTCGTACCATACCAGCTTTATCAGTATCATAAATGAGTCGGACATGATATTTGACATCCCAGCTGAGAGTTGAGACACCCCAAATGTGACGAACACATATATAATAATGTATTTTGTGTTAACAAACTGTTAAAATTCTGCCAAACCACCCATATGACACGGACGTGGAGCAGCTGTACAGTCGGCCGTATCGAGTTTTGACGGCAGTACGTCGCGTCATTGACGTTCAGTAGGGAGGCGATCCGATGTAGGAGTAATACTTAATTAAGAGGCCCCTAATTGGCAGTTTCCTGCCAAGTGTCACTGACTACAATAGACCTGCAGCATGCAATTAGTGACGGTATCTAGATTGGACAACCTCCGTCTTACCCTTGAACGTGTATCGGTGAACGAGAACATCTGAAATCCATGCTAATTAAACTGGTTAGCGATCGCCTTCGTAATGTAGTAAATTAGTGCTTCTCGTTCGTCTTCCGCCTTCAAAACGGTATGATTTTAGCCGATTACATTGCCCTACGCGAGTAAATTGTTTTCGTTTCAGTTTTCATCATTGAAATGATGGTGTGCAGATTTAAGGTCCGTAATCAATTATTTTTAAGCATTAATGTGACGTACTATAATATTAGAATTAGTTACATTTTATTCATAATTAAGAGAAGTAATATTGTTTAAATTACACAGATATTAATTCGATAACCTCAATTGTGTTTCTGGGTTTAGTATGTAAATATCTGCTTATTATTTTATCATAGAGTGTATTATAATTAGTTTTTTTTTTTTACTAAACAAGACCAATTAAATCAAATGTATATCTATAATTTTTTCGATATTTTATACTTGTCCATTTGTTTGAAGGATGTACGAAGTCTACTGCACAGACTTTAAACAAATGATAAAAAGTGATATTGAGGGAGTCATACTTTTCTCGAGAGTGTTTTATCAAAAACGATATCGGCCTAAATTTTCTGTATAACAGGTTTGGGATAAAGTATGAAACCAAGCAAATATCTTTAAAACGGAAATGATGATGTTGATGGAACTTTGCAGGTAAATGTAATGACATATAATGCGTCTGATTTCGAATTTTCTGTTATTACTGTATTTCCGGTTCAATCGGAAGTGCCCTCAACTTTTCATTTAAATATGGCACTTGCAGATTATAGTAGTCGTGGTTTTTCCTGATTCGTCCATACAGGTGTTAATACCGTTATCTGTAAAAAGTGGAGACGTGAAGCACTTTTAACAACAATTAAATGTATTTATTGTAAATTAATGACAAAACAGGGATCGACAATATATACGAAACCATTGCATTGAAGCGCGGGAATAACGTGGTTATTCGATAGATCTAAGTACTTTCCCCATTTAAGTTTTCCTCCATGAAAAATGGCTCTGTGATCCACAATTCCCGTGCAAACCTTCAACTTTTGTGGATGTAGAGTATGGGGTTTACAAATTCAGTGAGGATCCCCAATTGACCAATACCATGAATTCTTACATTGTGCCGGTGGTACTTTCCTCTTTTGAATATTCCTTACAGAACGTCGACTTATACCATGGTTTAGTACCAATGTTGTGGTAGACGTTTGGAGTAATTCTTTTAATTCAATAGCAATGTTTTCTCTAGTACCTTCATGGCTGCGACCTGCGGTCTTCCAGTTTCTGACAAATTTTTAACCAACCCAGTCAAACTAAAACGTTTTAATGTCTTAATAACAGCTGAACATGTTACAGTATTCACTTCAGGTTGTAATTCATTAAAAATATAACTCTCAGAATATATGATAGTGAATATGAATATATTCGCCTTGAGCAGCGAAAGGGTTACATACTTTATTCAGCCGAACAATTAATAATTAGATGGACGTGAAACAAATAGATTTGACAGTTTTTCAATAGTTGCTTACTGGAAGGACAGATAATGGTACAAAAACCCGTACAGTCGAATCCGGAAAACAATGGGACAACGTTATTATAACAAGTTGGCTAGGAAAAGACTTTTACTATTGTCTCAATTTTTGCATAGCAACAAAATAGTTGGCAGCACGATTTGTTTGAAAGAAAATAGAAATCAATCAATTTTTTTGTAAAAGTGTTAGCTTCTGTTATTCAAAAGTTAAGATACGAAGGCTGGGATACTTTAGTGCCTCATTGTATTTGTTTGGTTAGCAATCGAGAGAGATTATGGAAAGACGTTTGTATGCCGGTTTCTGACTGCTTGAAGAATACGGGGCCTTCTATTGCTAACTCTCAAATTATCGGGATTTTAGCATGAACGCCATGGCTTCGGAAGTTTTTTTCTAGAACGTTGTTGGATTTATTTAGTTGTTGAACATAAGATTATCAAACACGTTCCCGCTAACATAAGCTTTACCACTACTTCCCTAAAAGATACGATGAGACATATGGGTTACGATCCTCAAGGTCGGTAAAAGAGCTGTTCGACTTTCTTTTGTGACTAACCTAAGCCCATAATTAGCTCATCAAATTTCGTAGAGCAGAAGAAAGAAGAAGCGAGTGTTTTTCTCTATCTTTATCGAGAATGGTTCAAGTAATAAGTACGATACTCTAATACTGTGTATTATTCAACTCGTCTTAGAAATCAAAGAAACTATCATGTTACATAGGAGATACCACATGAAAACATACGCTTAGTAATTGCAGATGTTAAAAGTGAAGCATCCAGCAGCATGTCGTTCGAAACACTCTGTGTAGCAGCCGGTTTACCAACAAATAATATTAATTAGCGCCCAGCTTTAGCCACTATTCGTGCTTTTAGCGGAAAGCAACATCTGTAGAAACGGAAAACGTATCCCCGCATGTAAGCGCTACCAACAGATCACCGCACGTGTCCCAGTTGTGAACTGCACGCGAATTTAGTTCACACGCGTGTCCCGCACCCTATCGTGCACTCGTTCAATCTGTCGTTTGTGTATGAGCAGGCACTTTGGGCGAGAAATCTACGCCACACAGTCGGTCTAGTTTTAATATTTCTATATACATGCATATGTTGCATATGTGGATGCGTGTTTAATGTTTGGTAACAAATAAAGTCCGGAGCTCAAGTTGTAACTGACAACGTGATCGTTCAATAATTGACTATCATAGAAATATTTTTTTCATGTACATATATAATATAACAGAACGTTTCTTTCGTAACTTTCATCTGCTGTTATTGCAGCGAGAATTGCTGCGAGAGCTGCTTTATTAAATTTAGAAAGTAAATTGTAGTAGTGCATTAGATAGTTGGGAAAACCTATTTTTATTAAATTTGTATGGTAGACATTAAAATTACATTTGCAAGGATGAATTAGAAGTGAGTAATCTATGGTTTTAGAATATTAAAGGAACAGATACTACTTTATTATCTTCGTTTACATTTGAAACTAAACATGTTTCGGGGTTTGATCGTCGTGTCATTTAAGTAATAACAAGTAACAATAAGCGTTTTTGCTACTTCTGGAATGTGTTCTGGACGTCAATTTCTCGAAACATATCACCACTTTCACTAGATCCTCGCGATGGTGTTACAACGGTGAGCTTTAAACTGAGACGAAGCAAAAGCCTTCTCAATTTCCGATGGGGGCGGACACGTGAGTTTGTCGCACGACACAACATGATCGTATTTCTGCAAACTACGCATTCTCCAGATTTGGTTCCTACGGTCTTCGCACTCGTGCAGTTCGCGACTGAAAATTCAGTTTAAATTGCAGATAGTCAGCGCGAATCACAGAAGGTGTTGGAAGCGCTTCAAGGAATGGTTTTTCTGAAACACATTACAAAAGTAGCGAGAATGCTAAGAATCGCCATGAGTTACGTGCAGGCTACTTTGAAGGTTACAGTATGTGAACGTAGGTAAATAAAGTACTTTCTTGTCAACAGGGTTAGTTTCGAAAGTTCCTTAATAACACCTTGCACATTATATAATATAATATGCATTTGTATACTTTAGAACAAGAGCCATTACAATTAATTACTGTAAGAAAGCTCCTATGATTAAGAACTTGACTCTTTTAGAGTCACTGAAAGAACTGAGTTAAATCATCTTCTATGTGCCCTTAATTAAATGCTAAAATATTTAGTTAAGTTTATGTCTTACCACTCTTTGATATAACTACTTCAGCTCCTATTCTCTCCTTCATTGCATTAGTTTGGATAAATGAGCTATGAAACTAGATACGATCACAGGAGCCTTTAACGTCTATAAAGTGTTCCGTGGCTTTGTTGCCGTTCTATTTTGCCGCAGGGGAGGAAACGCAATTAATTATTTCTCAACTCACTTGAAAAACCTGCCATCGATTCTTACAGAACTCGAACGGACATCTTCGAACTCTGTCATACTCATCGGGAGGAGGCTAATTTACACCGGGCCACCACGCCGTTGCACATTTTTCTAATTTTGCCAATTTAGCTAACTAATTGGCTATACAAACAAAAAATAACGAACAAAACTATTTATAAAATGCGAAAGATAAACATTCAACTTTAAACTATAACAAATGTAAAACCAGAGATAACAGACCAGGAACAGTTACTAATCTACATATTTTACATGTTCAAATGTATCATACCCACAGCGTGCAAGATTTTAATTACAAATACGGGCGAAATAATCGAAATAAAAAATACGCGCTGCGCCGGTACAATGGTGGTCACGTGACCGGGACGCACGCCGTCGTTCATTAAAGCGAAGTTTAGCCCATGGTTTAACATCGCTTTAACAATGACCCGCCTCACGGATTAAAGATTTACAGCGGTTAATGAAATGCGACAGACGTCCGGACGCCCGTCCATTCACGAGAACAAACGACGCTCTTGATTTGCGCGACGTTCGCCGATATTGAACCATCAATCTTCCTGTTCTTTCGTTCGCATTCTAAGTATTTATCAGCTGTCATAACAAGAACGAATGACGTCCACACAATTTATGCTATACGTCCAATTATGATTCTTGGGAAGTTCCTTACGTCGAAACTGGTTGTTTGGCAATACGATCTACTTAAGAAAAGGTTTGGTATTCGTTGAATTAGATCTCAAAACATTCTGTTCTCTACATTATACATCAAATAAAGCAATAGAGAAACAAAAAATTAATGTGAGTCAAGTTAAGCATATGTAACATCTTCTCCCTGGCAGGTAAAATAAATGCAAGGATTGTGCAAAATCTGGAAAAACATAAATAGGATGAAAAAACGAAGAAGAACATCAGGAAGAACGTTGATCAACAACATAGAATGATAAAATCGAGTTAATATGAGGATCTTATAAGCGTAGAAGGAAACACGGTAGACTAAGAATACGGAAGATAGATAAATCAAATAGAAGGATTAAAAGAGAGGCAAGAGTAAAGACTGAAGGAAACGAAGAAATAAGTGAAAGAGTGAAAAGAATGAGAGAAGAAAGATCAACTAAATCTGTTGGCATCCATCAAAAGCATAAAACTGAAACAAAACAAAGGAAGAAAAAAATAGTGTCAATCGTACCAATAAATAATTCACAATAAGGTTGGACCAAGTTAGCCAACTACTTCAAAAGAAATATGTAATAAATCCGGGGATATTTTAAAAGGTGGTAGACGCGAAAAATATAAATTAACTACTACTCTTTATTAAAAGTTAGGTTAATGCGATATCTAACAATCCATAACACAAATACACGAAGGTTGAGTGAAAAGACAATTTTTTCTCCAAATCCAAAGAATAAAGTACGACTCCCAAAAAGCAGTGGTCATGACTATCCCGGTTGATACATTCTCTGGGACACATCCGTCAGGTAACATCCACTATTCTGACTGTTCTTTCGAGTCTGGCGCGTAGTTTGCTTATTTAAGTTGCATGTGTATTTAACGACAAATACATACCAAGAATATGATCGTTGTATGCAATAAAACTCATTAAATTAAGGCAATCGTAAAACTTTCTCCTTTGACCAATTTTCTGAAGACGGTAGTATCTTTATGTTATCCAGTGGTACAGAAAAAAATCCAGCAATTCGTAGATGAACATATTAAAAATAGGCGGCCTATACCACGTCTGAGGTGGTACATACATATATGGTATATATAATACTTAAATTCGTTATAGTAAACGTAGCTTGGAACAGAGACGGAAATGGTGTAGTTAACCCAAAATAACTCAGCTTTTGCAGTAAAATTTCGTGGTAAATAGTCTCAAATACTCACGAAGAGTCAGTGTAATTGACATCCATTTAGCCGCCGTGATCAAGTTCCTTCGTAGTTTTGAGATTGGTTATGGTAAAGGAGCCGGCAGCGAAGCAGTGCCGTAGCGGACAAGATAGACACTGGTTTACAGTTTCTCAAATCAGCTGGATCGCCTTTCTTAAAAATAGGACCTACACGTGCCATTCTCCAACGTTTAGGAAGCGTAGAAGCTTCAAGCATAAATTAGAGACCAATGGTAATGGTTCAGTGAATACACAGTCACTAGATCGATGTCAGAATAGATGTCTAACAAATACCTTAAATGATCAAGTTCACAGATTTGTTGATTTGAAGGTCATTCAAATATGCTTCTTGTCCACAAAAATTAGCTTACCGAATATCACATTTGGGATAATTCAACGCCTTCATAGATCTCTAGGGATCGAAACATAATACAGTGCACAATACTACTTTAAGCAATATTTCCAAACTTAACGACTTGTAAACATAGATATGGACAACCTTTCATTCAATAATTCCATGACATAATATCGAAGTTGTTGTCAAGCGCCAAAGGAGTTCTGGGTTAGATTATGTGACCTAATAGATTTCAATTTAAAATTGAGTATGGTGAACGGCCACTGTTTCGCATTCTTCTAAACACATACGTACATGTGTGTCTTGAATACAGTTGGCGTTGTGGCCAACCAGTCGTATCGCGGAAATTACGAGTTCAAGTGTCACATAACAATATCCATTGTTTCAGCGTGATTAAAGAGAACACCAGTATGTCTGCACAATTGTCTACACAGTACAGATATCATTCTGTTTACATTCACTTGGAACAGTCTAGTAGCTTGGCAATTTATGCCAGGCGATAAAATAGTATATTGTGTTTTAGATTATTGTACTACTTCCTTGTGCTTAAAACAAAAGCGATTGCGTTAAAATGCGAGCGGCGACCACACACGAAATAACAACAAATCCACTGTTATCGGCTTACTGTGTTGGTAAAAATTCGCGTAATTCTCTTTCTACATGTAGGCATTGTTACACATCTACTACTACATTATCTCTTGCAAATATGTAACAAAGAGTTAGTTGTTACCAACCAGGCTGACTTTTTAACCAAAAAACAAAATTAAAAACAAATTGAACAGAAGCTGTGTTATTTTCGTTGAAATTGTAGCAATACCCTCAACAATAACAGAGATGCGAAAAGTGAGAACAGACAAAACGCAATTTTCATTGTTCTAACTTCCTTCTCAATAAGATGTTGTTTCTCCAATTTTCTGTGGCGGCACGTTCAGGGGTTTGCGATAATAGCAATAAAATATGATATCGCTGAGCATATAATATTTTGTGGGATTTTGTTCCAGGCTTTTACACAACTGTAGAAATTATTTGTTATTCGTTGTATCCCTCTTCACGTTGACGGCTATCTGAGTGATCTTAAGAGTATGCTCAGTTCAAGCACAGCGAAAAGAATTTCTAATCATAAAAATTCTACGTAAGAGGAATGTATAACATTGAAGAGAGGAGATCCTATCATTCAAATTGACATATTCATAAATACCGAACAATTACGGTTTTTATTGTAATAAAACCTTTTGAACGCTTCTTTTCTTTTCGCAAAATACCAATCTCAAGTTTACACTAACTTCTATATCCTGCTTTCGTTTATTTACTCCTAATGCCTAAACATTTTCAATAAGTTTATGTTTAAATATACATAAGAAGTTTAAACATCAAATATACATATTTCATTGAATTGGAAGAGAAAGGTCGCCGATGTGGAAAAAGGGTGTGTGAGTTGCGTTTTGCAAACAAACTTATTCTCAATGAAGAGAAAACAGTGAAACTTCGATTCTATCTAGTTACATCTCCCACGAAATTACGTGAGAATTGTTGATCTACTTATAGATAGTAAATCGCCATAATGCAGAAAGCCGAATGAATCTGCATTCTGTGCAGTATTGAAATTAATGTGAAGTGTGAAAAGCATCCAACTTCTTTACGGACAATCGCCATAGAGTGTTTATGCTTCAAAAAGAAGACTACCCCTCATATTTCATTTGAAGCTACGGGAATCATGTAACCTGATCTTTGCAGACAACAAAATCTTTATGTTTACAGATGTGCCGAGAGGAATTCATCTATCAACTGAGAAACATATATGGACGAAGATACCCTAATAACATAGGTTGGCAAACACCTCTGTGATTGTGACCAAGGATCGCTGGCACCACGATTTGTAAAGGCTGCAAGCATCGACTAGAAGTTTAATTAGCCAAAGAGGTAATGAAACTAATAATGGACTACCACCTAACCACCATGTACTAGGAGAGTAATCAAACACAGTTTTAGTCATTTGAAAAAATCAATTTACACTGCCGTTCAGAGAAGTTCGGTCGGCTAGTAAAAAACATGAAAAGGTTACAGAAACAAACGAAACTAAAAACAAAATCCAATGTTATTGTATGTATAGGTAAAAAAGACAAAAATAAATAAATAAAAAGTTGTTCTGGCCTAAATAACATACTGAACATTATATTTCTTTTTCATCGAAAAAACTGCCTTTGCTATTAATCACCGCTCGAACTATTCTAGGCATTTTTTCGATAAGTTTTGTTAAAACGGATTGTGGAATATTAATCCATTCATGTTGCAGAATATTCCATAAATATTCTTGTGAAGTTGGGCATATTTTTCGGATCCTCCTGTCCAGTTCATCCCACAACAACTCTGTAGGGTTCAAATCTGGGCTTTGTGGAGGCCATGTCATTACTTTCAGGATGTGCAGTTCTTCTTGCTCCTTTAGATAGTTCTTACACACTAACGCAATGTGTTTTGGGTCGTTGTCATGCATGAATGTAAAGTTACGGCCTATTATACGCAATCCTGATGGCACTGCATGATTCTGGAGTATTGCAAAATAATTTTCCTTCCTCATTACACCCTGCACTCTGCATAAATCTCCCGTCCCAGCAAAGGAGAAACATCCCCACACTGACACAGAACTACGCCCTTGCTTCACTGTCGGCACAATGCAGTCCGGGATCATTTTTTCGGTTTTAGATGTTCGGACATAAACTTGTCGATTTTGCCCAAAAACCTCAAACTTTGACTCGTCACTCCAAAGTACGTGTTTCCAATCATCTAACGACCAATCTAAATGAGAACGGGCCCACTGTAGTTGTTTTGCTCTGTTGCCCCGACGTAATAAGGGTTTTCGAATGGCGATGCGTCCATGAAGGTCCGCTTGTTGAAGTCGACGTTTTACCGGACTCGCCGAAACTTGTTCTTCACGGCCGCGATTGACTTCGGCTGCCATTTGTGGCGCTGTTAATTTTCTATTGCGTTTGCTTAATAATACAATTCTCAAATCTTCAGCTTTTGTTGTTTCCCTAGGTGCTCCAGGACGAACACGATTTTCCTTAGTTCCAGTTGTCCGATATCGCTTTATGATCTCATTTACTGTAGAACTTCTCATATTTATTTTTTCAGCAATTTGTCGCCCCGAATATCCTTCTTCAAACAGCGTAATAATGCGTGAACGTTTTTCTACACTGGTAGGCTTGCCACGTGCCATTTTGAAGTAAATTTTCTTAAAACTTTCGCGCAAAAACGGCAGATGCACACCAACACACGTTTAACAGTAAAATGAAGCAAATTTATATCTTTACGCCTGTGATAAATAAACAAGAGTGATGCTGCGGTATATTTCCTAAATGTATTGTTCGTTAATAATTCCCAAACGAACCGTTTCAAAAGATCGGTACTTCCGTAAAAATTCTTGGAATGATAATAAAAGAGACCTTATTGTGGTTGTCGCAATATTTCTACTTTACATAATAATTTATGGCTTTAATCCCTTAGAAAAGAGTGTATGCTTAATATTTTTCTAATTTTATATATTAATAATTGTATACAGTGTGATATAATAGATTTTTATTGTATGACCGAACTTCACTGAACGGCAGTGTATATAATGTTTCAATATTTTAAACATTATAAGCAAACTTCAAATATTACCGATTTTTAATATGTTAATGTATGTACAATCTTCGTTACTTGTATTTTATTGATGTGTCTAATGTCTGTGATCTAAATGGATCGAAACTATTACCTACTATTATTTATTTTGTAACAAAAGATATTGAGATTAGCATAAAAAAGGTACGTTTATGAAAGAAAACGTTTATAATTTGTTGAATCAGGGCCTAATTAACTAACTAAAATTGTACTGATGGCACGATTTCATAAAAAATGTTAGAGCAAAGTGGTTTCTGACATACAGACACTGTAAATAAAGTAAACGGATCACGTTGCGAAAAAGAGAGTGTAAAATTATGAGTTATAAGTACATAAATAAACATAAATCATGCCAGAATTTGAGCTTTAGTGTGTAAATACAAAACCGCAAATTTATATGAATTCTTATGAACTGGTACAGGTACTTACTAACAACATACAGGTTACATACCATACTAATCAACTAAAGCATTTTCTAGTTATTGGTAAAATAGTCAAATGCCAAGTGGTGGGCGCTTTAAGAGAAATCTCTCTTTGATTACGTTTGCCATTCGAAAATAAAAAAGTTTTGAATTCCATTTTAAGTTAAACTTTTCAGTTTTTTACGGAACCTCCACTTGAAAAACCGCTCCATGAAGACATCAATTGTTCAAATTATTTGTAATACCCAGGGCGGTAATAGAAGTAGCTATTAAGATTTAACAACCATCTACTCAGTAGTATTTGTCAGAAAAATCTTCTACGCTATAGTACGTACAAAGTAATATTTCCTGAGAATTAAAATCTTGTAAAAATTTGTTTTCTCTCATTTAAGAGCTTATATGTATATGCTTACGTGGTACTTGTACGTACTGCTGTTTTAGACATTGACTGTATTGATTGACGAAATATACAGAGGTGAAAACTTATGTTACAAATGCTTTCGGCCTGCCTTGTAGGTGAGCATAATATCTTGTTTTATTGGGTTCATCAGACATTAACATTTTATTTCAGAAATGTGCATTTAAGTGACTTATATTGTCATTTTGTAAACACAAATCCTAATAAAAGCTTCAGGGCGCTGTAAAAATTAAGTTATTCAATAACCTTTATTGTCCAAGATTTGTCGTAATAAATTCCCAAGTTATTTAGAGAGACGTTTTATTTGGCCGAATATTTGCCTAAATTTGTTTTTGGTGTACTGCATCGCTGCTCGTTTCGCCATTAAAAGAATGTACATATTTTCACTTTCACAACAGCTGGTGTTAAAAGAACCCGTCGTACAACCGTCGACCGAAAAACATTCCGCAAAAATTCGGCATAAGGAATCCTTCCGTCAAAACGGCAACTAAGGAATAAATGTACTCTTATGCGCCAGATATTCATAACGCGTAAGATTATCAAGCATCTGAAAAAATTACTATAAGGGACGTGTAAACATATGCATATGTGAACTTACTACTATCGTGCACGTATCGTCAATGTGTTTGTTGGTATATTATGCGTATGTATAAAACATTCATCAATGAAAAAATAAGAATATTGCATAACAAGGCACACAATCTGTAAGGGGTGCACTTGGGGTTAAACAGTCCCACGGCCTAGCGACATTAGGCCCGCAGCTGCGGCCCGCAAGTGTTCAATGAATGGAGTCATTGCTGGGCCATCTGCATCTAACTGCTGCTGATATAACCCATAAGAATATCGCTGTGTACTGTATGTGCTGCTCCTCGCACCAGTGTCTTGTACAAATGAGCTTCAAGGTTTTTTTAAGGAAATGTATACAATTCGGTCTCGCATAGGCCTTCTCCTTTAACGTATTTGAAGTGACTGGTTTCTTGATAAAAATTAAATTTCTTGCTTTTCCGGTAGCCCGTTCTAGAATGCCATCTGACAACGTATTTCTGTAGAACAGAATGTGTCACTTATTATATATACCGCAGTTAATTATCGTTTTTGCATGAAATTAGGAATCACATATTATAATTAATGTTGTCATGCTTTAATTGAATATGACTTTAATGATGCTTGGAGTATAGAAAAGTTTTATGGTTTTTTGTGCAGTTCTTAGCAGACCGCTTGTAAACTTCAAGCTTTGTGGGGCATGTAGTTACAGAGCTACATTGAATAATATGTTGACTGGCATCTATATAGATAAGCATATACAGAGTGTCCACAAAGCGCTCGATATGTATGGGGGATATATATAAGAAAAATCTAATTTACTGCCATGAAACAGCACGAATACTACTGCAGGGATCAATATTTACTGCAACTACAGCCTCTTAAAATTCTGCTATAATTAACTACGTGGAATAAAGCTTTTTAAAACTCGAAGAAAGTTACTGATGTTTGAGAGGGTCTTAGGTCATACTTTTCAGTGACTCGGGGATATTGGTTTATTTGTTGTTTCACGTAATAATCGAGGCAATCACGCTGGTAAACATTAGTTGATGCAGTGTCAGATGAGCGCTAGACGTACTGCAGCGCAGTTTTGTCTTTCTCAAAATGTTGTTTGGCGAACACTACATAGTAAAACGTTACTACCAGCACGTTTATCTCGTCCAGCAACTGGAAGATTGCGATCAACGTATAGAGTTCTGTACTTGGTTGCTACGAAAAATTGCCGAAGATCCGATATTTTTAACTAGAATATTATGAACAGGTGAGACCCAATTTACTAGAGATGGTACTAAAGAAATCTTCAAAATCTACATACTGCTAGACAATTGTGATTTCAACACTCTTAGTATGGATACTTGGGCCACAGACTAAGTGCTGAATGCTATTTAACTACTCTAGATGAAACGCTTTTTGAGAAGATCAAACGTATTTCGCTCCTTGATCGTCAACAAATGCGGTTTCACCACGATGGCACTCCAGCCCATTATGAAATACACATAATTCAATGGCTGAATGCACATTTCCCTGAACGATGGAGTGGTCGTAGAGCTTTTATTGCTTGGCCCCCAAAATTTCCCGGTCTAAAACGCTTGGAGTTTCTTTCTTTTGGGATATTTGATGCAGTTAGCGTACAGTGTCGAAATAAATGCAGGCGAACAAATACTTGTCCAAACAGCAATTAAATTTAATGAAATTCATCAAGATGGTGTGACAATAGCGCGAGTTTACGACTCAATTGTAGGTGGTATGCTTGTATTCGAGCTCAAGGTGAGTACTTTAAACAACTATTATATCAAAGTTTTTTACACCCATTATAAATCAACTAAAAAAAATGCAAGTGAGATTAATTAGCAAAATAGAGAAAAAAAATTGCGGTGACGAATGAAAAACTACTGAAAAGATACGTAAAACTTGCGAAAAGGGATCCATTTGTAACACCTAAAAGACCTAGAAAGGTGCAATTGTTAAGATTAAGACACATCAAAACGATTTTAGCTTTTCTAAAAGAGCACACCATATTGATCGAGGAAGAATCTCGGCAGTGATGAGAGTCCGAAATTACTCCGTATAATAATTGTGGTTCACAGTGTGTGCGACTATCCCCAAATGCAGCGTCTTTCCGTAGTTTTCCAAAAGAATACGCCCTAGATACATTTTTAAACCAACATCATCTTACCTTACGTGGGAGAAAAAATGCCGCTTTATTGGGTCGATAAGCAGAATAACGACCTAAAACGTTCGGCGGGAAGAGTCTAAGTTCGTTTAACGAAAATATTGTTAATACGATGTTTTAACCAGCCAGATATCAACCCGATAAAAGGCTGATGGATTGATATAGAAAAGGCTGCGAACAACAAAAAACTACCAATCTCACTCAATTATGAGAGATAGTACTTGGGCATGTATTCCACGAGAGAGATATCAACGACTAGTTGATAGCAAGAATCGTCGATGTCGTGATTATTAAGAATAAGCGCCATATAATCAAGTATTAACAATTAAAATTTACTATTGTCACCGATATTTCTATGTAGGTCGTAATACAATAAAATTTTATTGTAATAAAAAATGAATTTTGTTGCTCTATAATATCATTTCCGGTCTTCAATTTAACAATAGTTATTCTGAACACGTTCTGACCTGCCACAAAGGAAATGATTATCTAAATTTGGATTCGTCGTAGGTAAATACAAACACTTATCAAGGTATGATAAATAAAATTGATTATCAGCGTGTATCAATTAACATAAGCAGCTTGTCTCTACATGCTTTCACACTGCGGTAATAAGAACATATTTGAAATGAATAGCCGGTATATTAAATGACCAAATATTTACATAAACACAATTTTTATTGTCACTGCTTTGTTATTAAATATTGCAAAAAATATCTACGCTAGTTAGTAGTAAATAAGTAAGCAAGCAACGCAGTAGTATTTATTAATACATTGATCACATTTATCATATTATATTTCTCCTTAATTTATAACAACGCTCTCGTAGTCGGTGGTCTTGTTTCTCATTGATATATATTTCGTCAATAAATTTAGCTGGCTGTATCGCAAAGTTCAAACGTATAAAGCCGAAGGATAGTGCCTATTTGAAAACAAATGTCTGACCCAGCGGTACGATTAACATTATTTTAATATTGTGCTTAATTATCGCGAACGGCATCAGGGATTCACCACACACGTTACAATCCCGCAGGTAAAAATTTCTGGTTACGTAATTTAGAGGCTACCGAAGCCTTATAAATAGTTGATTGCTTATTAGCACTTTTAGCGGCGTGTATCTAATTAAATAAAGGTTGCTCGCCGAAAAAAAGTTGACCAAATAGCCTTATATTGTATTCAAATTTAGCGCTACACTTAATTAATAATGTTGTGGTGACGTAGAGCAAGTGATAAGTTAATCAAGTCTTCTTTGCATAGATGTCCACCATACACCGGACTCAGTGTGTGAAATTCAAAAATGGATACTCTATCAGTGATACGGTGCATCTGTGCTTGTATGTTTCTTCTCGATAGCTAGTGAGTATAAATTTTTCATTTATTCACCTTAAGATTATCCATCACGTTTACTCCTGTTCGAAAAGTTAAACTATAAGAATGCGCGAATATTTTTATTTTTTTTAATAAATTATCTTATTATGTTATGTTATGCGTGTATACATACAAGTAGATAAAGAAATTTGAATACGACGTACTGGCCTAACATGACTTCTACATTTAAATTTAGTATTATTTACACACCATTATTTTTAATTCAATGTAGGTATAAATAAATATTTGCCTATGTAGGTAAAATAATAAACGCGACATGCACGCTGTCTGCAGCTTTCTAAAAGTCTATTGTACCACATTTTGTAATACAATGATATTTGTATAAGTATAACCATGTAAGGATATTCATATAAGGATATTCATGCACTTTCTTACAAAAGAAAAAATATATTAGAGAAAACTAGTTAATCCCAACTTGAAAAGAAATATCATCCTAATGCTAAGAGGAAGTAAGGTACAAAAACATTTAATTTTTGTGATACCTATATCCACATTAATTTTTTTTAAATTAATATGGTACAATGTGAAGATTTTTATCACAAAGTACTAGGAACATGATAAACTTTAAGAAAAGAAAGAAAAACTATTTATGTACATTGTTTATGTTTATATATTACGTTGCCCTCATTTTTTTTCAACATCTTGTCAGAAGAGGATGTGATAATGGAATTAAAAAATCTGGCCAGAATACACTTTCATTAAACCACAACTGCATAAATTTGATAAGCTGTATATGTGTATTTTCTTGGTTATTCTTCGAAAGTGATTCGCATGAAATTTTGTCCATCGTGTACATTCTTTTAGCTACATATGTAAATTAGTATTAAAAATGCTAAGGTGTAGAAAAACGTTGACGTATACAATACAAACTCTTACAATTACGATAGTTCGACTTATTGTATGAAATGTTGGAAGGATATGGATGAAATTCACCTTGAAATTTATACATTTTAACACATACGTAACCACAACTCTTATCACGTCGTATTAAAGATGGAATTATGGTAATTGTCTGGATAAACCATACATTTACAACAACGGTAATCCTTACAAAATAGATTTGCTTTGTCTAGAACGTGTTCTACTGAAGTAAGAAGTGTTTAAAGTGCAAATGCTATAACTTACCTAAACTACAGCAATAATACCAATGAAATATTTCGAACTGTAGTTCAGTTTTAAAAATAAGTACAATTATTTATTTATTTATTGAGATAATGAATACGCTGGCTAAAATATAAGCAAACACCTTTGTAAAGTTTTACTTTGTTGATCAACTTACAATTTTAAATTCTCAATGAACAAATAAAGAAACTCTCCACGTCTTCGCGGAATGTGCGACAGTTTCATCCAATTACTGTTAAATATTTACATGGTTTTAAAATGCGGCGTATTGGTAATGTCATTGTATTTAATGGAATGTAAAATAGCATCAAATAAACAGAAACAAGCAAGATACATATTTTTAAATATGAATAGTACACTGAAGCTATCAAAAGGGAGATAATTTTTGAAATTGTTTTTCTTCTCTAACTTTGTATATAAGAATCATATAAATTCTTAAATATTTAATTTAAACAATATTGGACTTCTCTTGAAAAAATTACTTTGAAAATATAAGAAAAAGAACATTTTCATGTGACATGTAGAAGTTTTAAAAATGCTTCTAAGCTTTCATATATTTCATTACTTCAAAAATAATTCTTGTTATCACTTTTGCTTTGTAATCTGCGATCATATATGATATATTTGGCTTCCTACTGATTCATCCTTTCTTGCGTCTAATTGTTTACCTCTTTGGGATTTAGGCTGTTGGTCATTCTCAAATGGCAGTAGCTGATGTTGATTGAAAAAATTTGTCTGGCTGTTCAATTTGAACCTCGTTCTATGTGTAACTTCTTGCTTTTAAAGATACAAGAACGGTTAAATTATAAAGTAATTAATTTTTTTGCCGTATCAGAAGAGCAATTGACCGCACCAAATCATCGGAAATTACTCCATTTTTGGTTTTTTAAATGAATTACCTTATATATTTTCACATTAGCGGAATTTATGAGTTATTTTGTGCACCATTTTGGAAACAAATATTTCCACTTCAAAGTATGTCATGGCTGTAAGAAACAGAGAAGAATGTGCTGAAGACGAAAAAGAAGGTTAACAAGTAATATGTTATGAGTAGGCGATTATCATTTTGGCACATTCATTTCAATACTAAAACAATATGCATAATGAAAAGGTAGATATTTTAGAAATGTACCTTCGGTGCAATAAAAATGTTCAGGAAGCTCGAAACTTGTATAGGTAACGTTTTCCGGAGAGGGAAGGTCTAGGAAGAACGTATCTTTGACTGTTGAAACGGTGGCTGAGATTCAATGAAAATGCATTTAAAAGAAGGGGGAATCGCAAAGATAATGAAGACGTAAAATTCATCAAAGGGCTGCGACCAAGTTTGGTTTAAGTAATGGATCAGTGCATCACTAGCTTAGGAAAAGCAAATTTAAACCTTATAAAAAAATCAACATTTACACCCAGGCGATTACCGAAGGCGTCTAAACTATCGCAACTAGCGGTTCAATCAAGCACAAGCGGAAGATCTAATTTTTCAAATAAAGTATGTATGTACATCCGGAAAAACAGTCACTAATGGTAACGAGTGCGATATGTTCGTTCTCGAGACATATTTAGTTTTAATGTTTGGTACGGAATTCTAAAAGATATTTTTTACGCTACCTACACCTTTTAAGACTAAAACTCGTTAAGATTTGGGTTGATATGCCTCTTCAGAAACATTGGCGCTTGACCATGACGCTCCAGCTCATAGTACAACATTTTTAAATTATCAATTTCCCAGTAAATGGCTAAGAACTCATAAGCCATTTGTTTGGCCAACGAGATCGTCACACTTGATTCCTTCGGACATTTTCTTGTAGGCTTTTAAAAATCAGCTACATGAATTTCCGCATGAGAATGCTGAAAACTTAAAGAATCGTGCAAAATTTACTATGAAACATTGATGGCCGAATTTTACGAAAAGTAAAAAAACAACATCTTAATAAGAGCTCATCTGTGCTTGGTTCATAATGGTGAAAATTTTGAACAACACCTTTAGATTAGAATGTTATTGCTTATCCGTTGTATTTTCTATTGTTGTGTTGTTATAATTTATGCTTCTTAATACAGTAAACAGGTGAAAGTATGTTGTGACTAAAATGATGTATTCAGATTCGGAATGACTCTTAGATTGGCAAAATGTAAAAATATACAGGAGTCCTATTTAGAAAACCAAAGTTGGAGTCGTTTCCGATGAACTGATACAGTCAATTGTGTTTCTGATACGAGATTCTGAATCCACGGCAAAAAAATCGAAAGTTAGTCATCCTTGTATCCTTAGAAAAGGGCGCCCATAGAATGGATTTCAAACTGAGCACCCTGGGTATACTGTTACTTTTTATAACTATTTATAGTACTATGTTGAAGAGTATTGTAGGAAGATATCCGAGACGTCTTATTAATTTATTAGTAATAATAATAAAATATTAATAAATGTGCTCAAAATAGTCTTTCTGGTATTTTGAAGTATTTGAATTAATTTCACATTTGATTGGATATCTGGATGGATTTTTCATCAACTTACTATTCACCAAAACTCTTTCAGCAAACCTCTACAGATTCTTTCTCATAAATAATCTTAATACTTTGCAGCGGGTGTCTAATAATTCTATGGCAGGTATTGTTTCTTCTGCAACTCTTTCCCATTTGCTTTTAGCATTCTCAACTATTTCGCTTTCGTTTGGCACCTTATTACTTTTGAAGTCTTAGTGAAGTCTTCTTCCCTTTGGATTGTTGGATTGTCCCGTCCTCATCAAATATATACTTGTTTTATAATTATTAGATTAGGTCGGTGATGGCATAGAAATTGTTAAGAATAAATTCAGTTTTCAGAGACCAAGGAAGCCACACTTCAACCAAATCGCTTTAATCAAAGTTGTGCGCGAATTTGCAATGTATACAACAATAGCCAACATAACGCACAGATAGCAGTTTAAGCTGACCTTTACCACGATGAAAATATTCCTTTATTGTAGTATTTCGTCCTAGAATTTAGCGTTATTAATATTTGCGAATGCATTCCATCCTTTTGCCCATTACCATTTTAGCTTTTACTGTAATATAAGGCTATTTCTTGCTGCAAACGCGGATGTAATTAATATTTATATCCCGATCGTCATGACAAAGATAATTTAATTGATATCAGGAATATTACGGAGGTGTTAATTGGTTTCTAATTTAACATCATTGGTGACAGCATTATTTTCCTAGAATTCGCGGAATAATTCTACAAAATATCTCTTACTCTCAAATTCCCTTTCTTCTAGGAAAATGCAATGAACGATAAGCATTATATAATTAGCTTGATAGCAAATTGTTTTTACAACTAATGTAAACACAGAAAGTAGCACGAATATGTGTGCCGGTTGAATAAAATAATGCGATAATTTCACAATATACAGGACGGTAATGCGTTCTAGCTTACATACATTGTATACATACATACTTAACGAGAACCGCTTGCTATTGAATGAAAATAAAAATTCAAGGATTTTCAAACTAAGCTATTGTCATTTAAAGAACAATGTATTCAAGGGTTTACCTTTAACTTCTAATTTGAATTCGCCTCCTTTATTTGAATATGATGTTGTAAAAGTATACGGCATTTTTTACGTAACCCGTTCATTAAAAATTTTCGCAGTTAGCTTAGCCCAGTTGATTTGCATCGGAGTTCCCTACCTCTAAAATTAAATGGGTTTGAGTTATTTTGGTTTCTATGTTTCTGTTTTCTTTTACAGCGTATATCAGAAACACAGTTGAATGAATATATGACATCTTCATACCGGATGCAATAGAAACTAATCACATACAGGCTGTTCTGAACTTATAATCAAATTTGTGAATATTCAACTGAAGGAAATTTATTTTTTCTCAGGGAAGCGCACTATATGTGGATACACTATTGCGAGCAAAAACGCAATCATTATCGGTATATAGTGAGTGCCCCTGCATCTGTCTTGTATAGTCTAGTGGTTATCAGAGATTATTTGCATCAATTAAAAATTTAAAAAGCTAAACTGAAATATTTTAAATAAAACTTGTATAATAATAATAATAGTCTTTATTGTCCAACAGTGAATACCATTTAAAGGACAAAATAAAACAATACGAAAAAAAAATAATACAGTGTAAGATGCTAATAATGCAATGAAAATAAACATTGCTAATTGTTTAAAAAGTCATTACAATAGCCATTAAAATTTTTCGACATGTGATATACAGATGATGTAAGTAAAATGTTTGTCCTGGCTCTTGGAACATTTAAGAAAGTACACGAACGAGTGTTACGTGCAGGTATATTAAAGCTAAATTGCGAAAGTAAGCACGACCTTTCAATTTTATTATTTAGTAAATTTAGCAAAAACACAGCACTGTATCTATTACGTCTATTAGAAAGTGACAGAAAATTGTGTTGCGACAGGACTGCAGTTATGACGGCAGTTATGCCGTGCGAGGTTTTGACTATGTAACAGTCAGAACCACGCACGGCATAACTGCCAGATACTTTAAATGTTAAATATTTTAAAAATTGTTTTTGTGTCTTCTTTATCATAAGTTGCTGGTACGTATAATGTGGCTACCAAACCAGAGACGCATACTCCAGTTTGCTTTGAACTAAAGAAAAGTACAAAGTTTTAATTGCGAGGAGATTATTAAAGTTATGACATGATCTTATGACAAACCCAATATATATGATATGCATACATAATATAAATAACAAACGACATAAAATAGAAAGAAAATGAAAAGAACATAATTTGGTATGAAAGACGGACGACTTTGTGTGTTACAAATATTTGAAATGTCCATTCTGTCCATTCGTTAATCTACATGCACGATTTTTCCCTACAACTTAAACAACTCAAAAACAATTGTATGTGAATAAAGAACTTGAAAATTGGAATTACTTTTAAAAATTTTGGATAGAATTTACAAATGTAATAACACAGTATTCGCTAAATTAAACAATAAAGAAGATGCAATAGTACTTTTTTAATTTGATAATTCACATGTTCAAAATGCAGCGCAAACGTGCTTCATAACGATTTTCTAGACCATCAAACATATTGTTAAAGTGTAGTTGACGTTAAAAAGAATTTATTATTGCTTGCTGTAATTCTCCAACATTTCTTGGCGGATCTTTTGAGCGAAAAACTAACTTCTTCATTATGCCGCAAATGTGTGCACCAGGTAGCGTCGGATCAGGTGAATCAGATCACTACTGGAAGTCTGTTGCACGGAAAATTATTATGCTTCCAAAATATTCATGAAGTACCTGACTACATGGCTTGTCGCTGGGTAAACGTTCACCCTATGGCGTTTACCCATAGTGCTCTGCAGCTTCTATACCCATATCTGGCTGGCCACAGACGGGGGCAGCCAGCGTTTCGCTGCAGTTGGGGAATCCTTTGGATTCATACTGATCCGAGGAGTTCCTCTCCTGGACTCTAAGGCCTAGAGTTAGCCGTCGTGGTGTGACTTAAAGCCAGATTTCTGAGTAACGACTATCCCGGCAGACACGTTGCATATTCTTAAATCACGGGTGGGGCAGCAGACAAGATGTGAAGCAGGCTCTGAAAGATCGGTGCAGATTGTTACCCATCAAACGTTGAGCGGGGAACTCCTCGAACAAGGAGAGCACTCATGGCGATATTATAATTTTACGGTGTTGCTTCAACATCGTCGCGTGGTAAGCGAAGTTGAATAAGAACAAAAACTTTCAGTATTACATGTATCCTCGGTGGAAAATATCTCCGTTTTGGTGTTGGAATATTTTACATGCAGTAAAAAATGTAACCCTTTCGGTTTTATTGTTTTTCTCTGTGGACTAGAACTTATCCGGTTCGGTTCCGGTTTACCAACAAATTCTCCAGTTAGATGTATATATTTCAGCTGCGATGGAAAAACTTACCATTTTTGATTCTATCATGGTGTAAAATATTTTTATTTCAACGTAAAAAAAGAAAAATAGAGTTGCGGGAAATAGCGGGAATAATTAAGTATTTTTGGTTTCAAGAAGCCAGTCAATCTCGATATGGACACCCGAGGTCAACACCAAAAGAAAGAAGGTGCTAGGTTTTTATGAGAAAAAACAGCGAACCGTCCTCAATGCTTGCTAACAAAAGAAGATCTGAGCTTTCAAAACAAAAGTGTATTTACATGATGAAAAATGATAACAACTGAATATTGCTAATATTTGACTTGTGATAAGAAAATGGTGATCCGAGGATGGACCGCGCCATGTATCCAAAGTTAGTATCTGCAGATTGATTTCACGGCGTTGAAAAGCCGAGGCTGGTCTTTCTGGGGTAGATGTTGGAACAGCTCTCCAATGGTCGAAGCTGCTAAGGATCGGAAAAGAAAACCAAAAAAAACCGTTGTCTGTTGAGAACTCATTTAAAAGGAGAAAAGTGAATAAGATTATGAATTTATTTAAAATAAGAGATAGATTTCTTAAATCCAGAAAATAGGCGGCTAGATTCATAAACAACTGAAATTAAAATTTACCCAAAACAATGACATTGGAAATGTAAATAGATAAATGAGTTTAAAATTGAAAACGAAATTGAAATGGGATTGAATGAATCATTAATAAATTTAAAAAACTAGCAACTGAAATTGCACATACATAAAATACTGGGGCGAAGTGAATTAGTCAGATCAAACATGTTGGTTTCGCAAAACAGTGATCAGCCAAACAGTATGAGTGATTGCAGTAACTCAAATAAACAAAGAAAATTGTGATAAGTATTGCACTCTGGTATCCGATATCACGCTGCAAAAAGGAATAATTTTTTTTTTCATTTAATAAAAAGCACATTTACTTTGAATAACAGTGTATAGCCAACAAAATCTTCTATTTACGTTAATAAAATTGAATGCATTACCGATATGTGAGTAATACGATATGCGCTGATAAGAATAAATAAATGTACTAAATACTTCAAGAATCCAATCCATAAGACGTGTTATTAATAAAAAAAATCTATTGGAAATAGTAAGAATAATATCGTTGTATTGATTTCCTGGCTAGCTATCTCGATCCATTTCTTTCGATTTTGATAAATAACACTGGCTCAGCAATCTCACCTCATTAAATGCACAGTGCCTATCAGTGCCGAATGGAAACTACAAACTATATTCCTACAACCCGTCCCAGTATTAAATCTTTTTTGCGCAGATTCATCCAGACAGAAAGCTGCAAAAATTAACTCTTTTGAGGATAAATTCAAGTGAAACTTTGCACCGTTTCGGATATAAAAAAAAGCAAATACTTGCTAGTTGGTTACTTTTCATCGCAACGGTGTTGCTTGAACATAAAACAGGTGACGATTTAATTAAATTGGAGGGTATATTGAAACTTAACACCGCCTCTTTTACTCCGAGAAATTTTTATCTGTTTCGTTAACACAACTACAATATGTTACATATACAGATCCCTTCTCGCATGATTTACAATTTGCCTGCGTGTTTCATCAGTAATATTTCATTTGCCACCTCTAATTTCCTCTCCCTCTTGCCAGTTAAACCCATCTGCAATTCTTTTGTAGCACATTCTACCTACCTTTGTAATTTTGATGTTCTACACATTTTAAAAATTAAATTTCATTCTTTGCGCGACTCGTGACTACTTTAAAGACGTACAACCAACTTAAAGGAGTTAGACTGCCAGCATTTTACCGCTATTTCAAAGGAATACCGCGCTGCGAACATTTTTCTTTTATCAAAAGCAAGTCACTGCTATTTTATTGCGCGGACATAAAACGTTCAACAAGTTTCGGACGATTTGGTGCAGTTTGTTATATCGGTGTTAATGCTGAGATTTTTAAGTCTCCCTGTCTCATTGTCAGTAAAAGATTATGTAAAGAAAGAAGTCGTAAAACAAGTAATTTAAACAGTTAAATTACTTTTACTTGGCACTGCTTTTCTTTTGCAGAGGCTTGTATGTACTGTTATTATTTATATGCACGTCTAACTGTTTATAATTGAAAGTAATACAATTTATTGTTTACAGTCAAACACCGATAAAACCGAGTAATACCGGAAGGGAGCTTTTGCAAAAGGGTCTGAAGCTAACTGCAATACCTATAGGTTCCAGCACAGTCCACATACTGAACGTTGCCTACAATGAAATTGAAAATATTACCAACTACGTATTCTATGAAAACTACTACACGTCGGTGAGGTCAATAGATCTCTCGCAAAACAGGATCAATAGCATCGGTGTCTACGCTTTTGCCGGCCTGAAATATGTCAAATCAATCGACATATCCGATAATTTCATACAAACAATTCCTCGAGACGTTTTCAAGACCAACTTGAGATTGCACCGGGTAACCTTGATGAACAACTTCATATCCTTCGACAAACATCGGGTGTTTCTTACGTCGACTACAATCGAGACCCTTATTTTATCGAACACCAGGGTAGAGGAAATATACGATCAAACTTTTACCGGTTTACCTAAACTCAGGAGGCTAATATTGAGTGATAACGATCTAACGTCAATATCGCGTCAAAGTTTCAGGACACTGACGAGATTGAGTTATTTATCTTTGGCAAATACAGGTGTTCATAAGCTGAAAGAGACGATGTTCGGTAACACGCCTAATATGATAAACGTGGAGAACACGCCGCTAGCGAAAAAATTCCATCCTAACTTGACGCTGTTGCGTGACACCGCCGTCAAGAACCTCTTGCATATTAATCAGTATTTAAAGAATACAACCGGCTTTACTTACGATTAGTACTCTACGCTCTGTTAGAGGTCATAAGAAGTAAAACGCGCAGGTTCTTTTATTGATTAATCGTGCGATCGTTTGATAAACAAGCCGCCCGTTAATTTGGATGTTTTGCTAAAAACTGTTTTTGATGAGATGGAGAAGCAATCGACAAAAAAATGAAACTAAAGGCTTCTTTTTTATTCCAAAGAAGAAATTTGCAGATAACATTGGCGGATCGTTATATAAAGACTGTTCGGAAATTATCTTTCGACTTTATGTATTTATTTATGATATGGTGTTAATCCCACGTTGCTTATCATTTATTTTAATTTCTTTCGCGTTATAAACAAAGTAGAAAAGTTTCAGCAAAAAAGATACCGAAGTACCCAAAACTTTAGATTTCTTCTATTTGGGATATTCAAAATTTTTCAACTTATTTATTTCATACAATGAAACTTAATACGGTGCACGGTGAAAATTCTCTTTTCCAGATGGAATAATTTTATGTCATTCTAATCTTAGTGGCGAAGAATTGTTTTAAAAAAATTGATTGTTTATGAAACCTACAACAGCAAAATACTAGCAGATATTCTAAAACGAACCGTCACTACCATTCAGAAACTCTGAGAAGACACACACTTATAGTGCGAATTTGAAATGAGAACAAGTAGAGCTTGAAAAGTAAGCTAAGAAGCTCTTCATCAAAACAGTACAGTGACAGTGTGTTGAGTTCATAAAGAAATTTGCTTTTACATATTTTCCTGCTCAGTATATTTTATTAATCTACACAGTTTAGGTTGAATAGAAGTTATGATTAAACAACTTCACGGTCAGAACTCAAAGGAACATTGAGAAAGCAGCTGTGGAGAAATAAAAGATTGACTAAATTTCTTAAATTTCCCAATATTCTCACGTTTTGACGATAGAAGTGTAATAGCAAGTATTCCTTCATTCATTTCTGCTAATTACTGAACAATGCACAAATAAAACAAATACAATTTCAACGCGCGTCACTAATTGACTGTTATCTGTAAATTTCGTAATACTTCGATATCTTAGTCGTCTAAGGCAAAAGAGAATTTAATAACGCCGGTTCCAATGTCGCCACTTCGTTAATTCTATCAATATTTCTGGCAAAAAACGTTATATTTATGCATGAAGAGTTGCGTGAGATAAGCGCCGACCAAACAACGTTATTTATAGCTAGAGAAAGATATACTACGTACGTTTTGATGAAACTCGTAACTATTTCTTGATAATACACAGAAGCTGTGTAATTGTACTTTATTTTTCCAATTTATACCAAGATACATTGAGTGATGTTTATGTGTAAATTCATATTAGTGTTTTGAGGAGCGCAACGTACGAAGTGCAGGAATAGTGATACTATTTTAAGATAGAGTAAGTGATAAAGGTAGATTTAGCGATGCTTTCATGAACAAAGTACTAATTACCTTAAAATGCTTCAAGGTATGCTTAAAAAGCGCAAAGTAAAAGGGATGCCCTTATATGTGATAACTAGTGCCTATACTTAATATTATAGTATATAATATAGACTTTGCGTAGACCAAAGTACCGTTCGTTTTCCTGCAATACTCTCTGCTGATTGGCATAAAACCTTACTTTCCAAAACAGCGAACTTTGTTCAAAAGTAGAAAATGGCTGGAAAATGTTATTATGTTACTTTCGATATCGATGAAGACGGTGACCAGTGCGAAAATTAGGATTGTTATACACGCACAAGTACAAATAAATTTTGTGTTAAAAGGTGTTTAAATTGTAGAAAGTAATGCCATAAAAAATGCTTGCAAAAACATAAGAAATTCCGTATTCCTTTTTTTACATTGCATATATAAGAAGATTAGATTCATAAATTAATAGAACAAGAAATGTTGCCCATCGGTCGTTCCTTCATTCCTTAAAGTCCCAATAACTAGCAATGATACGTGCCAATCAGAAGTGATGGTCAGCCACTAAGTCACAAAATACTTTTCGAAAATAATTTGTTCCTTTTTCCAGAGTAAGGTCTTAACTATGCTATTTTAATGGTGTCAATAATTCGGGATTTCCCCCAACTTGTTGTTTCTGGAAACATACGCTAGTTAAACTAGTGTTATAAGAAAAATACTTTGGGCTACTCATAGTATATTTTTTTTTATATTTACATTTGTATATGTCGTTAAGACACAGCATGTTTCTTTAATTTTATTTTAAAATTATATATTTTGCTTGTAATAAATGATGTAAAACATATTAGCATGCAACATTGTATTATTATTAATGGTTGCCAGAACTATTATGTAATAATCGCGAAAATATGAATTGTTTTAAAAACGAAATATTATGGGGAAGGTTGTATTTTATATAATATTGCAATTGCACCTTTCAAAGATGTTATAACAACGTTAAATTCCCAGTAGCATTTATTTCAGGTTTAATATAAGTTAATATACAGATATATTTATGAAGATCGTACCTTGGAAAGTAAAGAAGTAGCTTTGAAATTTTGAGAAGCGATAAATAGTTCTTTTTAAAGGGATTCTATCGCCCATTTACTCATCTTAAAAAAAGAAAAAATTCCTAATTATTAGTTATATGGTGTAAAATTTAATTCTATTGGTGACCGATTTTTTTTAATAAATGGGAGGTAAACAGGTAATTGTTAGAATTTTCCAAAATAATAAAGTTACCTGTCAAAATGTCAAAACACCTTTACTCTTTGAGCTAGGACGATCATCATGAATGACTCTGTAATTACCTCTTCACCATCTATGAAAGGTTGGAATTACTTTTAACAGCCACGTTCCTACTTCATTAGTTTAGTTAAAAAAAAGCAACCTTCCTTAATGTGTGTTTGAAAACATTAGTACAGTATTAATTGCTTATAATATATAAATTTGAAAAATGTATCGGGATAATATGTATCTAGAATATATTAAACGTTAGTATTAATATATATTATTAACTTATATACTTATATTATGTAAGTTCGAGTATGCGAAGGTCGAATTAATGCAGTTACGTTATTAGCATACTTCTTTACAATACGTGCCAGCGTACTAATTTTAATTACTTCAAGAGATAACAACAAAAAGCTATCCTAGCAGATTTCTTCTCTTACATGTTTCAAATTAAAAAATATATTTTAAAAACACCTTAAATACAAAACCGTTCATTCTATGTGGTTAGCTCAAAATACTGATCTTAACAGTGATGCTGTATGTTAATCAACTATCAAAACAATAGATTCTAGCTAATTTTGGCTTGTTTTAATTTCATGATGTTTTCAAAGTAATTTGTGTTCTAAAAAGTTGTTTGTTGTACCCGATTATATACTTGATTCTTTTTTTATGCTCTAGATAATGTACAGGATGAGTCAACGATTTGGCCATATCCATTTTGGTTCTGTACATAACCTACACAACCTACCCCCGGAATAGTTTTTATTCAGGGTACATTATATCTTAGTCTAATGGTTTTTCAGATGTGCATTTTTTATTTTTGTTTTTTTTTTTCATTTTCATAGCAGTGTTGGTCAAAGAGTCCATCTTATAGTAGAGTACTAGTGCAAGACATACAGTATCTTCTTACCATAATAAAATGGCCTAATATTATACAGGGCATTCTAAATAAATTATCAACATGCACAGATTTCAACTGATAATAACTTGCTTATTTTATATAGAACATTGTGCATATTCTTATGAATTTGTAACTGCTGTATTAATATCTAAACATTTTTTTAACACTGAAGTTTTTACTATCGTATTTTCTGTTGTTTATATGTTTCTTTGTTATCAATGTTTATCTCTCTTTCTATTTTTTTTAAATAGTAATTGGTCGACCATTAATAGAGAAATTTAAAACACCCTATATATAACAGCAGTCCATTTCTATATGGTAGTGAAGTGTCATATGCCCTGTACTAGCTGCTTACCTTCTAGGTATTCGATCAATAGTGTAATGATGAAATATAAGGAAAGCTGTAAAAAATTAACAAATATCTTCAAGATATAAAGCACCTGTAATAAAAAATAGACGGAATATGGTGGAGATTATAATGTGCTGGATGTTTCGTTTAAAGAACGTTAACTTGTAATTAATCGCATCACGCTAAAGACAATTCTCCGGTGAAGTTACAAACTATTGACTCAACCGATGTATACCTATGTAGAGCAAATTGAGGCTCTGCATTTATTTTATTGATACCATAAATCGTCGAGTAAAAATTTAATTAACTTAAATAATCGAATTTAGTTCGTTTTAATCTATTTCATTTGCTTTATTTCTACTAAAAAGCAGAATAGAAGTAAGTGTATATTACATTCAATTTAATTCAGTTCTTTTTTAACATTTATTTACGTACAGTAGATATATTTATTCTCTCATGTTATGTAACTAGAAACTGGTAGAACAGAGAGCATTTCAATGCTATTAAGTTAACTATTCGAAGAAACTATACTTTCAATAATGTAACATACCTTGCAAAAGTTGTAAACAAACCACACAAAAACTATCCGCATTTATTTATAGCAAGTGTTATAACGGTTACCAAGCTAATAGTAAAAATAGAAATTGTGCTAGTGTATTAATTAGTATTGGAGGCAAGGCGTAACTCGCTGATTTTGCATGCAAGCAGTTCACATATCATATCCTTTCAGAAAGGCGCCTATGAATATTAATAAAACGGACACTCTCAAGTTGTCACAACTGATATGTCCTACGAGCGTCTTCTTTCCTGCTTTGTTTATGATGTTGGGTCTGAAATCAAAAATAGTTATGCAAAATGCGTGACCATCTACGCATTGCATAAGCCTCTAAAAATAGAACCACGCACCAGTATATATTATTTTAATTTAAATATACATGTATACATAAAGGAATATGTGCAGGTGTTTGTAATTACTTTCGACTATTGAGGTTTACTTCTAATCGTAATGCATATGATGCGGTATACGATGATATGTGAACATTTATTCTATTCTGCTTATCCGCGTTACTAATTTGTTAATAGATAATTATGGTATTACTTTCAGGTTTTAAAGCTGCTGTAGGATGTATGTTTAATACAGGCCTTAGACTTTAACTTTAATAGCTAAAGGCAACTCTTACTGCATTAATTCCCGCTTCAACATTACTGCAAATTCTTCTATATGTGTATTTTTATCACTTAAGTGTACTATATTTGTGCTGTATGCAACATAGAAAGTTAAGCCCTTGTATTTGTACCTGATATGTTAACGTAGTATATAAGTTTATTCTAAGGACATTTTTGTAAATAAATAATTACGGGAGAAAAGTTATTCATTTCTGATTACTTTAAAATAAATTTTAATGCTGAAGGGTTGCCTATCTATGTATTTTTGAAGTAAATTCAATCCATTAACCCAGAAGCATAAAACCATCCGCAGCAACGAATTATGTGAATTTTAATATTTCCATGAGGCACCATTCAATACAACAGAATACAGTACAGAAACAATTTAATTAGATTAAAAATATATACAGTGTATCCCAGGATGGGGTTGACGAAAGGAAAAAAAAAGTTTATTATTAATTTTATGGCGAAATGCTGTGCTTTATGAAAAAATCTGCCTTTTAAAGAAATTAGCTTATCGCGAAAAAACCGAGATCAGATTTACGAGATGGATGTACGAGAGAGTTACTGATTATTTTAGGCGAAATGCTTATAAAGGAAAGTTGCTTGTAATCCAAAATTAAATTTGAAGTTATAATTATGAATTTTATATTTTCATTCTTTTTATTTTAATCCATTTACAAAGATTCCAAAACTGAGAGTGTGTATAACAGACTCTATGATATTATCAACATCGATTTGACAAACGACATCGTGTCGTATTTGTCACAGGATGCTTTCCAACTACACCTGTTCATACTTTGGTATTACTATTCCCTAGATTGTTCTTAAATATTAACTAAAGACGAGGGAACTTACGTAAGTAAGTGCGGCGGTTTCGAAAAGGTCTCCTATCTATATGCAACTGATCTTTTTTGAGCCAAGTCTTCTTACACAATGGTATCGCGCGAAACATTGCGTAAACTAGATGAAACTGAATCTGTTCTGAATATTAAAAAACCTAACAATCAGGACACTGCAGCAACTGGTTTAGCAATTTATACAATAACACACTCCGAAATTATCCTTAAGGAGACGTTCACAAAGATTGCGAATAAGTAAAAGTACTTTATAATTTACAAATTATGTCTGATCCCAATCACTGTGCACAACACAAAACGGCCGCGATTAGTTCCTTAATTAATAGATTAGTTCCCTTTAGGTATAAGTAAGTACAATAAAGAACTTAATTGTACTTAATATTTTTCTCAAGAGTAGGGATAGAGCAGGCACGCTAGAATTAACGTCTTTTCACACATCATTTGGTCTACGATTGGTAATGAGGATCGACGTATCCTCGAGTCACCTGTCCCGGATTAATTAATTAAACTTGCCAATGTTTGAATTTTGTCTAAAACAATAAATATCATTTCTCTCATGAGGCATTCTTACGGTTTCCTAATTTTCTAACACCCTGTACATTTGATCTCAATCTCGATCTCGATCTCGAAAGCAAAATTTTTCATAAACAATAACCTTTCGTCGTAAAATTAATAATGATTGTTTTCTTTTGTCAACTCCATCCGGAGACATAATGCTACAAGTATGGTATACGCGCAGCACCAAGGGCACATTGCAATTTGCAATGAAGATGACAAAGCTAATTTGCATCAGATTGCAAATATTTAATCGGCCACCAAAAAATTAGAATAAGAATCTTATCGAAGCCCTTTGGGCACACATTCATTACAGTCCTCCTTGCACCTGTCTCAAATTTGTTTTAAATCTCTTTTTAAAAACGTTAGAGAAAAAGCAATTCGCATTTACTAACTTAAAAATATTCTACGCCATCTAGAATATAGTTCTTTTTGTTTGTAAATTGCCTTTGGTTCCATTCCCACAAATATTTTCTTAGTTTAGCGGGTTTACAACAAACGTGACGCCTATCAAAAAATGAACAGCGGTAAAGGTTTCTCTGCTCTTTTCTATGTTGAAATATAAGTGTTCTTAGGTTTTATAAAATAAATTTAATGAAACATCATGCTCCTCAGATAATTTATTAATAAATTCAACTAAATTAACTATGCTATGCTATGGTTAAAATTTATACTCTGCGTATCACAATTCTCATTAATTATCGAGGGCTAACATCATTGGTACCGTTAAGGGCAATTAATTAAACAGCCAAGCATATTATTTAAGCTGAGTGTTCTAGCTTCATACACTAATTTAAAAATATTAATTTGTTTACCGGTAAATCTATCCTTGTTCATCGTTCTTTACGCCTTGCAGCAATACTGGACCTTTTAAGTTTTTTTTTTTTTAAGTAATGCCAGCAAAAAAAACAAAGTGATTAAGTAAACGAGGTTTCAAGTTCGTACGCGTGTATACCAATCATGTATCTGCTTAACTTATAAAAATATACACACGTGTTAAAAATGTATAATTATAATGATGTCTGGATATTTTGAAAATAATGCCGAGTAATTTTCATTTGATATTAACATGCGCCAAGCTTGAATGTCTAATAGATGTTATTACGTTGTATTCAAGGCGACACGTGTCTTTGTTCTTGTAGATCTGTGCATTTGTGGAAGTTTCATAGAACAGGTGCCATATAACGGGCACCCACAACTTTTTAAATACCTTCGCAGGGTACTGCTGATCAGCATGAATGTAAGTTGTTTTTCAGAGTGATACTAAGTTTAGTTTCCTATTTGAAATATTTTTACCTATAGCAGCATAATCTTCTCGAACAACTCCAACTATGGTCCTTACATTAAAATTTGTAAGAAATAGTTGAGCAGTACTTAACCTTCCGATACTATGCTCCTGATGGTAACGCATTCGAATCCGGTACAGTTTTGGAGGATCGACGTATCCTCGAAACAGCTGTCCCGAATTAATCAATTAAACTTGTGTGGTACGGAGAGTGCCAATACTTTAATGTTGTTTGATTGTAGCTCAGTCTCAAAATCAGTATAACGAGAAAGTGGTTGATCTTAGGCCACCAATATGTTAGTATTTTTTTTTAATTTTGCTTAAAATTCAAAACTATTCCGACGTGATTCGTTTTTTTAACTGATGAAAAATTCTTAATCCCAGTAAGGACTCGAACCTAACATCTCCCGTTCTCCGAACAGACGTGCTAACCACTACATCACAGGGTCTTTGTTAGGAACTTACCCGTAAATATAACGTAAGGATATACCTTACTTTTACGTGCCAAGCACACTAATTAATTGATGTTCCATCGGCAAAATGTGAAAATCCGTGATTTGCTTGGTTCATCCAAACGAAACAAACGAAACTAAAAACAAAATGCAATTTTATTTTTGCAATTTGTATGTACGGCTAAAAAATACAAAAATAAATAAATAAAAAGTTATTCTGGCCTAATATAACATACTGAACATTATTTTTTTTTTTCATTGAAAAAACCTCCTTTGCTGTTAATCACCGCTCGAACTATTCTACGCATTCTTTCGATAAGTTTTGTTAAAACGGGTTGTGGAATATTAATCCATTCATGTTGCAGAATATTCCGTAAATGTTCTTGTGAAGTTGGGCATATTTTTCGGATCCTCCTGTCCAGTTCATCCCACAACAACTCTATAGGGTTCAAATCTGGGCTTTGTGGGGGCCATGTCATTACCTTAAGGGTGTGCTGTTCTTCTTGCTCCTTTAGATAGTTCTTACACACTAACGCAGTGTGTTTTGGGTCGTTGTCATGCATGAATGTAAAGTTACGGCCTATTATACGCAATCCTGATGGCACTGCATGATTCTGGAGTATTGCAAAATAA
>LR737385.1:8916140-8998768 GCA_902655005.2 Marronus borbonicus | reverse complement strand
ATGCGTCCATGAAGGTCCGCTTGTTGAAGTCGACGTTTTACCGTACTCGCCGAAACTTGTTCTTCACGGCCGCGATTGACTTCGGCTGCTATTTGTGGCACTGTTAATTTTCTGTTGCGTTTGCTTAATAATACGATTCTCAAATCTTCAGCTTTTGTTGTTTTCCTAGATGCTCCAGAACGAACACGATTTTCTATGGTTCCAGTTGTACGATATCGCTTTATGATGTCATTTACTGTTGAACTTCTCATATTTATTTTTTCAGCAATTTGTCGCCCCGAATATCCTTCTTCAAACAGCGTAATAATGCGTGAACGTTTTTCTACACTGGTAGGCTTGCCACATGCCATTTTGAAGTAAATTTTCTTAAAACTTTCGCGCAAAAACGACAGATGCATACCAACACACGTTTAACAGTAAAATGAAGCAAATTTATATCTTTACGCCCGTGATAAATAAAGAAGAGTGATACTGCGGTATATTTCCTAAATGTATTGTTCGTTAATAATCCCCAAACGACCCGTTTCAAAAGATCGGTACTTCCGAGAAATTCTTGGAATGATAATAAAAGGGACTTTATTGTGGTTGTCGCAATATTTCTACTTTACATAATAATTTATGGCTTAATCCCTTAGAAAATATTGCTGTAGTATGCTTAATATTTTTCTAATTTTATGTATTAATAATTGTATACAGTGTGATATAATGGATTTTTATTGTATAACCGAACTTTACTGAACGGCAGTGTACATAAAGGTCAACAAGGTTCGACTCCTGAGGTGAGGTGCTGAAATGAGTTTCACCAACAAAATACGATGGTCTATGACACCGACCGCATTGGAGATGTCGGTATATACAACATTTAACTGATCATCGCCGACACTTTGAGCTATTGAAATATTAACGTAGACTTCTACGGCCGGAATCAATTAAAACTAAACGTGTTCCGTGTCATAGTTAATCGAAACTCAACGTTTCTCCCAAAATCATATGGGACGCCAGAGACGAAAGTAACTGAGCGGGAAGCAGTTGATCACAGTAACTCAGCATGTGAACCATGCCAGAGAAGAACAAAGATTTTCGCCTCAGGCGCTCGATTAGTTTCTACTGTTCTAATTGTTGCTGCTACCTTCGCTTTCCTGAAGACGCTCCATATGACTGTGGGCGAAACGTCGAGTTTTCGATTAACCATGACACGGTCCAAACCGAGAACAACTACTGTTTGAGAAATTTGTGCGAGGTTAGTTGCAGTAGACCTGTGCAACATAAATCTATGCTGAGATGTAAAAATGTGGAATTTCGTGCTAGGAGATGTGCTTAGAGATTACTATTAACTCTGAATTCCTTGGTTTTAAGACAATAGCTAAGCTATTCACCACATACAACGGTGAAATCATGCGAACAAAAACGATTGATGACATCAGAAAATGTTTTTATTGATTGGTACACATATATTTTGAAAGAAGCAGGATTTATTTGAAATCTACAAGAAACTACTTTTCATATATTCGTCATTTCCCGAAATTAGGTAAGAATTATAGTATGTGTCATATTTGGAGAAAAAATTATATTTCCAAATATTCTGATAAGATCACATTAATTTAGAGACAGAAATGTAAAAAACATTAAACACGTAACAGGAACTACTTAGGTATTCATGTAAGATGTTACTCTCTGTAACACCATCAATTTTAAAACTTACAAGAATCTACACGTTAACACTTCTCAGAAACATAATATATCGTAATCCGTGAGGAAAATATAATTCGATCATACCGACAATTAACTATTCAATAGATTATTTGTCATGTATAATTTGAAAGAAATGTCCGCAGGTACATAACAATACGTTGCTCTATCATAAATAAAATAGTCGATAAAAGTTTCTGTGTGGCGTTCATAGTCACATAGACCTACCAGGCACGTATACGCTTACAAGATCTTCGTCAACTTTCCCTTTCTCGTTTCTCTATGTATGGTCGGCCATCTGCATAGCTTCTCTTGTATATGTTAATCTGCACAGTGTTAGGAGTTCAATGGGCTGCCGTGTTCACAATCAACGACTTCTTTCACACGTAACGTTTGGTGTGTTGGAACTTGTTGAACTTTATTATGTTATTCAGTCGCGCTTTGCCTTCGATTTTATAAATGCCAGCACATGTAAAATACAAGTGCCACAGTTCTTTTTCTCTTTTACCAAAAGACTGCTGCGGCGGCTGTAAATAAAGAGTCGCTGATGGATAGGTGGATATTTAACGCAGAAGAATCGGTGCGTCATGTTTATATAAGAGCAAATGCAGTCTTTGGCGTCGGGAGGACTTAAAAAATCCTAGCTTTTCCGTTCATGCGAATTAGTCATCGAAAGGAAAGGCAAATAAGGCACTGCTGAGGAAGTTAGTAATTTTAACCAGATAAGTGGCATTTTAAATATATCCTACCTCTAGCTTTCAAGTAATTTTCCTAATTACACCTCACCTTAGATTTATTAATGGACTGTTTCTGGTTGAAGATTTCTTGTGCATTTATAGTGTAATACCTCGTTTCTATAAATTTACATATACTTAATCACAAACATAAATGCGTATAATTTAGGAATTATATGTCTACCATCTGTCGACGATGATGCATCATGCGAATTACTCTTGGAAATGAGCAAATTGCAAATAACTGACCAGTAATAGAAACTAATTTCAGCTTAGCTTATCACAGATGGCAAATATCGGCCGCTGATTCCCTAGTATGACATACCTATACATAGGTATAAGTAGAATGTAGCATTGAATATCTGAGGATATATCGGGATAATGCCTGTACCACCGCAAACGCCATCAATATGAAGCTAGAAAAGTTCCGAACCTAACACAGTACTTTCTTGTCAAATTCAGTTCTACTTCTCACAGTGTTTGTACTAACACTGCGTAGGCTTTCACGGCTGGCATAATTACCGCTACTATTAACTTCTTCCGGGTTCTCAATTCAATTATCTTGAAGAAGCCGTCAGTATGAACGGCGAAACGTTGAGTGAAAGTTTTGACAATCGCCGAAACCCAGAAGAAACTAATAGCAGTAATAGTGTTCGTAAATCAATACACTTCTCCCAGCAATGCTACCATCCCTTTAATCCATCCAAATAGCAGTCCTGTATCTTGTTCTGCAAAATAGCCTTCTATGTGATGGCCTCACTCAATGAGAATCTCTATTGTTCCAAGCGAAGCTTTGGGCCTAAGAAACAGCAAAAGGTCGCTGAGGACTAGATTTGGTGAATAAGGTGGCTGGTCTACAAGTTCGAACCCTAGGTTGTCAATTTTTGGCATAGCCACCACTAAAATGTAAAACAAGTAGAACAAAAGTTTCATTTTTAATGTGACCGTTTCCTCGCAAGTTCTACACTTAGCTTGTTAAGCTTATTGTTATTGTCTTTTCTTTTTTTAAGATAGTTGATTAACGCATCTCCATGACTATTCCATGAGAGGTCACCTTCACTTTCCCCGATGATGGAGCAGTTTTCTCCTTTTTCGGAGTCGATTCTTTCTTCGCAGTCCACTGTTTCGAATGTGCTACGCCTTCAGGGGAGTACTGATGTAACCGAGTCTAATTTCCATTAATCGTCGCCAAAACTCTTGTTTTTCTTAAATTGCTTGAACAGGGCTTTGGAACTTGTTCGTTCAGATACGTTTTAGATCTTGAACGAGCAGGATAACTTGAAAATATACGTATGTCGGTACCAAAAACATGTGTTTCCATGTAAGTTTCTAGTGTGAGTTTTTGTTTGTAACAGCAAAATTTCGAATTCTTTTCTTTTTTTCCTTTCATCTAACCTCTACACCGGAATTCTATGACAAAACAACGTTTACACAGAGGTATTTTCAACTAGCTCCATTGCGAGGCAACTTCAAGAGAACCACCTTATATTTTTTTTTTTGAAAAGTGATGGAGGTAACATATTTTCTACTGCTGTAAAAGCTTCCTGAAACCTAAAATTCTAACGACATAGTTTTTAGTTTTGAAATAAGTTTATGTTTCAGCACTGACAGAAGTAAAGTTTGAAAACGTTTTGTCAAATAGTGCCGTTTTACGAACAAACGCAAGTTCTCAATTAATGTTAATTTTTATCTAGTTTTTAAACTAAAATCTTACAGGAATATTTAAACTGGTTTTTGTTTTCCTGCAAATCAATTTTTATATTACACACATTTGAATGGAACGAGAAACACGTGATTTTGGTATAATTGGCTATTACAGTTTCTTTGGCGTAAATTTAGGAATGAATTGCCATCGCGTAGTAGCACTTAGCACCTCCATTTAATTATGACATTGTATCGGTTTGTTTGCGTACACCAATTTCACATCCAAGAATGCCTAAAATTAATGTTTAAGAACTAACCAAAATTAAATCCATTCCTTCCAAGGTGGACTTTTGTACATCGATCTATCTGCATACTTTCTACACTACTATTAAACAGAGTGAAAACATACATACATGTATTGCTCGACAATTTTAATTTATGCTAGTAGAAAATAAAATTACATACGCCAGAAAGAATAAAATAAAATATTAAGCGTGACAGATTAACCTATGGAATGAACTACGATAAGAATCGTATGTGTCATAAAACTATATCAACTTGTGTATGCTTTATATCACGTAATGTGTATAAAATAGAGATTTTCCCACACGTTTGTGTGTTTGTGTACGCCGAGATAAGGTAAGAGTCGAAACACACCTGCGCTAGTGTGAGAATGGCCCTGAGGTCTTTTCTGTGGCGCGGTTAATATAAACTAAAGGGCTGCTCCTCATCGCAGTATACGACTGCACACATATACGTCGGGACTCGCACAGCTTTCATGAAAGTTCTGTGAATATGAAGCTGTAAGAATACCAATAGGACGCCCTACCGCTATCACAGCGGTGTACTATTAACAGCTGTTTGCGGAATGCTTTCAACATACATATGTTCGAAAATTCGTACACACAGATCTATTTCTACTTAGTTTAGATTTTCAAATTCTTGCTAGGATATGTACATCCTAAAACCTATGAAGAATGTGTATATTTATATTGCCCCTGCTTTCGAATTTATGTATCTCTCAAGTTGAATTAAATTAGGAAAAAAATAGCATTAAGATTACAACACTTCGTGTTATGAAGCCTGGAAAATTATAATTTTTATACTAAAATTTTACTACTGCTTCAATATTTAATCCACATTAATTTATTTCACATCCGTTACAATTAATTTCTTTATTTAAAGCAACGATTACTTCCATTTGTAAGTAAAAATATTTCAACCATGGATTCCACATATTTCCGCCGTACATTGCTTCTGTTAAGTGCAGCAAAGAAGGTAAGGCTTTTTTTTTAAATATGTTGAATAACACTGAGAAACAACGAAATTGCTTCTTCAATTCTGAATGAATTTAACGTGCCGAACTCGAATTTCGCCTAGAAAAAGTTGATTGGCCTTCGTTGCAGAAATATTCATGTTTGGCCCATTATATGGGTGCTATGGCCTAATAAATTGCCATTTAGCAGGAAGATACATGGTTACAAAATTTTGCGTCATATTGCATCATAACTTCATGCAGAAAAAGTCACTACATCATATGCGCTAAGTTTGTATTGAAAGCATGGTGAAAGTGAAGCGAAGTATCCATAACAAGTATAGCTGGAATATTTGGGCCGACCTGAAGACAGAGGCTCCGTTGATTGGTTTGCAGCTGAAATATACACAGTACATTGCTTTTTTTGTTTATGGGACAACAGAGTAATCGATCTTCACTATATCAAAAAGGACTGGCCCCGAAAAGCATCTTTTAAGTCTGGAGAAGCGAATGTACAGCACCGATCTTTGGCAAAAGCGCACAAAATCATCGCTCGTCCTTTACATACAAAATTAAAGAGGACGTTTTTGTGAAGTCTCAGATTAAACAACTCTTCAGAAATCTTAACTTTAAGAAACTTCTTCGAAGTAAAGAAATGAAAGTCTGGAATGCGCTTTGTCAAGTGGCAGAAATCTTCCTTGGCAATGAGAAGACTGAAAACTATAAGAAGCTGCTAGAAGACATGTTGGTTTTGTTTTATGAATTCGCCTCTAATATGTTCTTAGAGATCCACTTACTTCACTCCTACTTGAGCACGGCGAACGTTCTCATCACGACACTGCCAAGATGAAGAAACGATATCATGGTAAAGAGTTCACCTCAAAGTTGGTTGATTATTGTTGGACGCCCATCAGAGACACTCCCTTTCTCCAATATAAACAACAAGCCAAAAGAGAGCATAAGTCTTAAATGGATTAAGGTATCCTTAACATGTACTAGAATATTTACAGGTATTTTTCTTCAAAAATCTTGCTCACTGTAGCCAACTCAGCTTTTCCATAATCGTGTTCAGCACACTGAATTCTTTATGTGGTAGAAAAGAACCACGAGACATCTTGAAACATAATTTCAGACTAGACACACGGTTTGAGGTTGCATAAAGGAAATGCATACCGCAGGGTATGTATTTTGTAATTGGATGCGACAAAATCGAAAACTATACACGTACATTTTATTTAGTAATGAAGCTCAATTCATTCGCAATGGAGCAAATAATTTCCTCAATGAACGTCGATAGGACGGAAATCCACACGTTATAATCGAGTGACACTTTCAAGATCGTTTTATATCAACATGCGGTGTAGTACGTTGGACGGTCAATTATTTGGTTCATTGGTATTGGACGGTTACCTTACTGGAGAACGTTATTGAAGGTTCGCTTGACGCAAATTATGGATGATTTAGCGTTCCAATTTTATCTGTGTTTGGGGAATAAATCAAATAAAAAGTAAGTCGCATACATATATATCTAGGTTACCTCTCAATCGTCTTCAATTTGCAAAAGTAGATCCTATAATTCAAACCTTTAATCAAACATTTACAAATATATAACATTCCTAATCAGAATAAAGGCCGTCTCTTTTCCGAAGCTTTTCAGATTCTCTTGTCGCGGTCATTCCGCATACTGGTTTATGTCTCTTTCTTGGATCATAGGTGATCTTTCGCGTTCTTGATTCATTTTCCCCACTCCTCTCTATTTTGTAGAGTTCTCCTCCAGTCACCAATCCCGAGTTTTCTCATGTGCTTCTTTACTCTTTACTGATTTCGAACAAGCTTTTAATAGCATAAATAGACTCCGGCTGTTGAGGGAGATGGAGGATTCAAAAATACTAGCAAAGTTACTAAGACTGACCAAAATGACCAATGTACAATTCAACAGCGGAAATATTAATTGACGACGGAAACACAGAACCCGTTAGCATTAGAAGTGGGGGTGATACAGGGCGACGCCTTGTCGGCTAACAATAATTTGCACAGACGGATTGTTAATAAATGATTATTTATATTAGTTTTTAAAAATAGAGATGTTCATAGCTATAATTAATGTAAAGTGTCTTTCTGCACTGCCAATCTATTGAAACTGCAGCAGTTTCCATAACAATATTCGCAATTTGCATATAGTAAAAGGCTAATGCTTGGCCTGCAGTTTGTATATGTAACCGTCAGTGTGTTCTTCACTCTTACACCAAAAATACTAAAACGTAATTCCGGGAATTAAGATTAAGTGACGTCAATGGGACGAGAACAGTGGCTGTGATGAACACCTGTTTGAGCCAAGCCGGTTAACAAATCACCTGAATTTCTAAATGCTTCTAGTCTCACGAATGGACCTGAATCGGAGAAATTCCATATTTCGGAATTCCAACGACGTTTATAAATAAAACATAATAAGAAACCGTTAAGAGGCTACTCACCAATGAATATTTAAAGCGTTATTTCTGTGTGTATTATCTTTTTTCTTGGTTAAATAAGTTTCGCTTGAGAATTTCAAACATTTCCCTTCTGCTATTGTACTTTTAGCGTGTGCAAGAAGTGAGCAAATAATGCATAATTAGTACCTATTACGTATTACATTAAATGCAAATATTTGACGTGGAAGGAATTTTAAGAATGAAATTATCCAATATGTTATTCAGGTGTTTGTTTGAACAACGAAGAAAATTTCGACGGTCAATTCACACGACCGAAGGCTTGCCATCATTTTTTCGAATAAAAGTGTTAGTCACGTCTTTGCATATATTTCAAATATTAAATATGATTATCTTACATTTATTGAAACATACCAACAATCTACAGAACTGTCGGCAGAAGAAAATTCGAAAAACGCTTGTTTGGAGAAATAAGAGAACTAATAGGTTTTTGATTAGGCAGACGCTCTCTTTAATGAGTTTTAATAAAAACTTATAATGTTAAACAGCATTTGATTGATAATGATACACCTATCTCCATTTCTGTGCAGTTAATAGTGGTAAAACATTTTAACTTTCTTAAATTTATGGTTATATATTTTTTATGCGAATTAAGGAAGCAAGATTATTAAATTTAAAACTGATTTTAGTAACAAAGCTGCTGGCAGTAGCTCCCTCTGATTTCTTTTGGTTGAATAAAGTCCGATGCATTTTTACAATTGTTGTTGGAATCAACAATTTCTGATTTTGTTCAAAGTAATTTGTCGAGGTCGATTATTTTTAACTAGAGGTGCGAACAGGCTGCGTCGAGCTGGAATATTTTAGATACGGGCCGGGACGGACTTTTTTAAAACGGGACGAACGAGCATCCTTTTTTTAAATAGGAATATATTCTTCCCAAACTGTAATAAATATTAAACGCCTTACTATTTATTTAAATAGGTACTTTGAAATTTAACAACCCGTAAGCTAAGTACAAATAAGAGTGGCAGCCGGCTATATCTAGTAATCATAGCGCTTTCAGGTAAAATTTTTTTAGTGATTGTGGGCAAAAGTGATGAGGGTGATGAGTGAGAAATAATCTTGAAGTTTGTAAGATGACCAGCAGATAGCGTAACAGTCGCGACTAAGTAAAATTAAAGTTTTTGTCGTGTTTTGTCTAATTAAGAGTTATTGAAAATATATGCATTTTATTCACAACCCAATTCCGTTATATATTTTGTCGTATTTTCTAGCGTTAACTACTTTTTTTTATTAATTATTGGTTGTTAGGTATAATTGATTCTAACAATCTTAGTCCCGTTTAAAAGAGCTTTATTTGATAGTTCTTATGAACTGTATCCTCATCACTAGAGAGTGTTATCTGATTCTATAACAAATAAAGCGGCTTTCAGCAAAGCTCTTAAATAGAGCGATATATTTCTTGTCGCGCGAAAAAGAGGATTAAAAACTTAGGGATGTTAAGGACTGTTTGCTATTTTATTTAAACTTCTAAATGTATCCTATTTCAAAGATAATTATATATTTTAATGCTTTAAATGAACTGAGTTTCATCTTAACGATGTCAACTTGAAATAATTATTAAATATTTAATTAGCCTAGTAAGCGAATTTTGAAAAACAAGTAAGCTCAGGATAATGAATGTTGCAAAATACAAAAAATGATACGTTTTTGTTGATGCTTTTAATTTTCTTTTTTCGCTTTTTCATTGTCAAAATATGCGTCTTACAAACAATGAAACATTTAACATCATAGAGGTGCATGAGAAATGCGTCGCCAAAGTATATACAGCGCAGTTTTCTGATAGACGATACCATAGTGTTAAAGTTTTTCTTTGTTACATTGATTCCCAACAACAGGAATTGTTCATCCCCCTGAGCATGCAAAATGCGTAATTTTCGATAACCCTTAATTAGAAAAAACACGACAAAAACTAGAATTTTATATTTCGTCGTGAATGTTAAGTCATCTGCTGGTCATTTTCTTTTGGCCACATTTATTAAAAAATATTTTACCTGAAAGCTCAATGATTACTCGTTTCTGAGATACAGCCGACTGTCATCCCTATTTTGGCCAACAAAATAGGATATACCTTCTCAGAGAGTCAAATATTTCTCATTTGAGGGAGCAGGAGGTTTTCCATTCACTCTGTTTTACTATCTATTATTATACGGGCTACGGCGTTTTGACCCTGGGGCAAAAGTATTTCACGAAAGAAGTAGAAAAAAAATCAAAGTTGATATTCAATTATACACAGATTATTTAGAATGTTTTTGAAGTGGATGTTAGTTTTCTTATTTTAAATGGAATGCCTATTATTTTACTATAAATCTAGATTCCTTTTGAAATTATGAAAGTACTATACAGGGTGTTTAAGTCTTCGAAACACATTTGAAATCGACAAAATTAGGAAGAATATAATTCTAAATTGTATAAAAAATTCATATACATCTGTGTAAAATATCCTATGTCGAAGACGTGTCGTTACTGTAATGTAAAGAATTTCTGCAAATACCATTATTGTAAAAATACATTACTGCAATGGTAATCTAAGTTGCCATGGCAAATAAAATTAAATGTTATTATAAATCCATTGTCGATAATTTCACAGGGAAATTGTAATTCGTGAAACCAAAGCAGTGTTGTCATAAAGGAGGAAAAATCTCTCCATGTCACTTATTCGTATTAAATAAGTAGTAATAAATCGTCATTGAACAGTACTTGTTAGGTCAAATTAACTTAATAGGGCGTAATGTAGTAAATTTTATTTTTTAGTACAAACTATCGACCGCCAACTGTTAGGTATACCATATTTTTTCCAAATTTTCTAATGATTAATGTTAATGTAGTGTCTCTAAGAGGATACAGATTTAACAGTTGTGTTAGTTTAAAAATAAGTTTTAGTAACGTAATTTTAATCTTTATAAATCTGTGTATCTTGGTGCTTTTGGAAGCGTTTTAGGAACAGTTCCATTATGACATGAGTATGATGCGCAAGCATCAAAATTGTGTAATAATTCCCATTTGAATTAATATTACTTATCGCATTCAATATTTTGGGCTCATAGGTGCAATTCTCCTCATCAGATGTGGAAAACCTATCACAATGTTCGCAGGTGCGATTTGATATTTGTACCTAACTTGGGAGGATTGTAGACAAAATTAAAATACTGAACGCATAGTTTCTTACAATTGCGAAATTTCACATTCAAGGGATCGAATTTACCCATAGATGGGAAGAAATCTACAGAGCGATCTGCTTCCGCAGAAAATAGTAAGATCTAAATTATTTAAGATTAGTTATATTTAGATTTGTTATATAATCACGGCAGAGAAGATGGTAATTGTTGCCAGATTTATCTGATATTGAAATTGACCCAGCAATTTTGCATGAGTTTATGCCGAAGCTATTCTAAAAGTAAGACTGAAGAACAAACAATAAATTTAAACAAAGCTATTTCACTTTCGTCAATTTTCGCAGGATACAATTAAGCACTCTTTTCTCGCCAAGTTTGCGTAATTACTTACCAAATAATTTATTGCTGCATATCGTGATATTCTTTATGTTAGGGTATAGTACATGTAGTATCATTTGATTCGTATATCTAAATCTAAAAATACCTACAACTATTTAAAATAATAAAATGCAGAAATGCCGATAACACCAGAGATTAGTTCACGAAAAATGGAAATCGACTTATTCTTCCTAACGTTGAAAAGTTAGCATGAGGAAGAGGAGATGGATACTTTAGGACCTTACTATATATAAACAAGGCTCTCCTTTATGTAAGAAATTTGAATATTTTTTCTTGCAGGTGATGTATTTATCTTCGTAAAAAAACCTCCGTTTAAACAAAAGGTTACAACACTCGTCTAACTATCGTATGTACAACAGCGTATTGTAGGAATACATTATGAAAAACGTAAACGATTATTATATAATAAACTACGCACCGAGATGATGTACTTGTAGATGTGATAAAGCGTGTAAAAGATATTGTTTGCTCGCCAAATAAACGTTCGCAGCACGGTGGGAAAGCATTAAGTATTATTAATACCTCAGGTGTTCACAACAGGAAAAATCACCTCACATGAATCGCCAACTAGTGCTTATGCCCATTTTTAATGACTTCTTCGAAGTATTTCCAATACACTAAATGTTAATCTTCACTAATTGTCTAGTTATGTAACAGACTTGTTTTAGGAAAGGTCATAACCGAGCAATTACGAATTGCAGTGGAATTTACTAATAGGGCAATAAGGTATGTTTATGTGTAATTTTCGTAAAATGTTGCCGTTTTTGGGTACTCTCAAAATACCTAGTAATGCCTTATCTAGGATCTAAAGAAATGCTTTAGTGAACTGGTATTTGTTACCTTACAGTTTCAAATCCTGAGTTCACGATAAATTCCGTTTTTACAGCTAACCATAGTTAGGAGTCATTTCAAAAGTGGTTACGGACAGCTTAAATTGACCGAATGGAAAGTAGTCTAATTACAGTGCTCCGACTGTATAGCGTAAAACTCACACACGTACAGCGTTACTAATTAGTGTTTGCTTTATGGAGCCGTGTAAATTTCAAATAAGGACAAAATTAAGAAAATTATTTAAACACCTGCGTGCCTTTTTCCGCGGAAGAACTGAATGCCGCTGATACCTCTGTTGGTACGCATGAATACAGCGTGCTCGTATGATGTAGTTAGAAATGTGAAACTACTAACGCGTCGATTCCCATGTTCTTTTCTTAAAGGAATAACCCGAACTGTAATTAATTTTCTTTGTGGTGGGATGGATTTGAAGAGCTTGTACTCATAAATATACGCTGCTCCAAAAGTTCTTCGCGCGTAACAAACAAGTACTTCTTTGAATCGAATTTGTTTGCACGTTTTATGTTAGTAAACCTCTTTAAATTATTTACACCATAGCCAATAATTTTATTCGAAGCAAAATTCCATACTTTTCCTAAAGATTTCTTAGGCCGTGTTAATTCAAAGGAGATTGAGTTTTTTTTTTATGAAGATTGCGTCTCATGAATTCTCGATAGAATCACTTTCTGATTCCAGAGAATAAATTGGTATCCATAATCTTCATTCGCTGACGAAACAATCCAATACCTGTAAGATCACAACCCAGCCTTCAAAACTGCTGATGGTTATGGTGTCAATATCACAAACTCATTTAATGTCAAACTGATGGCTACATGTAGAGCGTTTCACTTAAGAAACACAATGCATGATTAAACTTTCTTATAGTACCGGCATTAACATATAAAAATTCTAGAATAATAACAATATATCTGTAAGACAGAAGGCAATTCTAGTAGCGCCATCTCTTGCCGAAACCAGGTAATTATCGACCTCCCCTTGTATTACTGTCTTTTAGTTAACTTCAGAATAGTTCAAAGGACCTAATTATATTTATAATTTTCTATAGACGTACATATTAATCTTAAATTTAAAATGCACAACAACACAATTTACGGCAAGTTACCTTGTTTAATATTTAATTCACTCAGTTTTTCATTTTTGAAGAGAAGAATTTATGATGATTTGCTTGATGAACTTTTACATGGCAGATTACTGCAAAGAGATTATCCGCAGATGAACACGATATATCTCCACCTTAGTCAATCCTGTTTACTTCAACGGTCTTCTAAAGGCCGATTCCATGTTCTAAAACTTCCAGAATACGTCAACTGCTTGGTGCAGCGCATATTATTTTAAATTGTATTTACCACTTCCAAATATACGACTTTTGTACATCTCACAAAGCTCATTTATTGTAGAACTATTTTGGAATTTAATTAAATATTTTGCGAAAGTGCTGAAGCATCTAAAAGCATGTTAGCTGTTTCTGTGTGTGTTTCGTACCTGTCCCAATTTATAATCGATCAAATTACCTTAGACTTTAAATGATCTTGTTCCTTTTACCAGCGGAGCACAGTGTATGATTCTACGTGTAAACGGACAATTATTACTTCATGAGAGTAGATACGCCTAGAACGCACTGAAAGATGTAGTTAATTTAATTGTCAGTCGTCGATGTGAGAAAGGTGACAGACGTTCAGCGAGAGATACAAGTTTTTGTACAGCAAAAGTTTAAGCGTTTGCCGTTAATATATGATAGCTATGCACACAGTTATTGAAAGACATAAAAAGGTTCTTTTTTGAGATACAAATAAATCGATAAAGATACTGATCTGAACTGTTATAAAGTTCTTCATTTTTAATGGTAGTTAGGATTAGAATGTAGCACATTGCTTACACAAAATGATCTATTTTTTGTAGAAAACCGTTAAAGAATCATGGTAAACTAAACTCACAGTAAAAGAGTGCTATTCAGCAGTTTAAGAATAACATTAATTGCTTAAAATGTGCATAAATCATGCCGGAAACAAACGTCGTTTTAATCGACATTGCAAACAAAAGTGTACAGGGCATTTCATTCGCTTAGTAGTGACCAGATTATTGCTTTTGTTTACATCTGCACTCTAAAAATATTTTGCAATATACAGGATGTTAAAAGAAAGCCGGCATATCACAGTTATGTTTATGTTTAAATCGAATAGCGTCGATGGAGTACAATACACTGTCTTTTTCATAAAATAAGCCTGCAGAAGTTGAATCTGAAGATTTACGAGGGTGAACACTAGTGTTAGGAATGTACATACAAAATTAAAATAAAAGTATATTTATTTTTTTACATAATCTTAAAATAGACTTCTCTCTCAATTATAACCCTCTTCGTTTGAGTTAATTTTTTTCCCTGCTAGGCATGTTTTCGTGCTAGGGAATAGAAAGAATTCGCAGTGAATCAGGTCGGGCGCGTAAAGTGGATGGCGTAGTAATTAACAGCGCAATTCATGCAATTTGGGCACCACAGCTAAGCGTGTGAGTTGGTGCATTGTCGTGGTGGAAAAAATTCTTTTCCATGATAAATGGGGCGGTTTCCTTTTCTATTTCTAGTCGAATCAGATCATGTGTCTTTTCTCTAAAAAGTCAATGAAGATTATTCCCTTCGAATCCTGTAAAATCGTGGAACATGACCTTTCCAACGGAGGAATCCGCAGATTCGCCTCGAAAAGTGCATTATTTTGATTGTCGCCTTGTCTCATGCGTGCAGTAATGGATTTCGGTTAGAGAGATCCAAACACTGCCTCGGAAGTGACAGTCCAAGTGTTCACTGTTAGCAATCGAGGCACCGATTCTGGGGCTGACAGCTTTCTCATTCCTAGGTTTTGGTGTAAAGTATTCTTTCTGTACGATACGCCTACAGCCTTTGCTACTCCGCGCACGTTCGTTTAGCTATCAGCGAGAATTATTTTCGCGGAGTTTTTCAAGGATATGACGAGGTGACGAGTGCTCCTCATCAAATACCGGTGGACGGCTACATTGAATTCGTTAAACGTACACCAAATAGTTGTCATAGATGATGACTTCCTTTTAATTTCTTAACATGTTTTCTAATCAAAAACAGAAAGCGAAATAATGATATATGATATCACTAACCTGTGACTCCGCCTGAAATTTTATAGGATGCCGTTTGAAAGAGGATAGTGCGCGATAGTGATGTCAAAATCCCTCAGTAACGCTACCTTCGAACACGGATATTTATTGATCCACCGATGTATAAGACGGACTTCCTCTCCACTTATCTCTTAAGCGCTGCAGTAGGCAATTGGAAGTTGCCTACATGCGTCTCCGATTTTCACTCGCATGCGGACATATACGTTATAATGGACATATGCCCTTAAGAAGTTAAGAAACTTCCGATTCACCGTCTAAGAATAGCCACAACCTTTTTCTAATTAAAAGCAATACTACCAAAATGTAGTCGAAAGCCTCCTTCTCCACATGAATTCCCATCGAAAAAATAGAAACCAACCAAACCAGTAACCGACAATTCTAACAAATACGTAAAAACCTCGTTAATTTTGCTGATCAAGCGTGTGTAACCTTCGATGATTTTTCTGTGTCTTTATAAAGAAAATTGTAACTATTTATGAAACCACTAATATGAAAAATTGGTGCATTAGTGAATAGGACAAAGTCCAAAATCAGATCTAACTCCACTTCTTTTCAGGGTCAGATCCGTCGTAAAATATTCACAATGATCAAATTCGACATTCAACATTTCTTCTAATAATATTATAGAAAAAGGAATGCTAAAGCTACTCTTCGTTACAAAATGCTAGTAAAAGCCTAAATAAATATACTTACAATTAGTTACATCGAATTTTGATTATTTAGAAAAATATTCGTATCACTTTACTGTACTACGTGTAGAAATTATCGCGTAAAAGTGCTTCTGTAGTTTGTAATAAGAAGTTAGTGAAATGACAGTTTTATTAGTTTTTGATGCTAAACGTTACATGTATGTAATTTTTCTTTATAAGAAAAGTAATTACTGAGCCCCAAAAAGACAAATGCCGTAAGCGATATAATATGCTTCTGGTGTTCTAAATTCAGCTAAAACGTGCCTATATTATATTTCGTTCTTACGAAAATTGAATGGCCTAACGCTTGACGTCTAGACATCGATAACTCAATGCCTCTGTTCCTAAAAGATAGGTTCGAGATTCTTAAATTTCTCTCAGTAACGATAGATCATATCAGTGTTCGATGACATAATTCACTATATTGAGATAGCATTCATAAATACTGCGTTAAATATGTGTTTCTTACAAAAAAATGTTACGTGATTCAGTCACGCTTCTTATCAATTTGTCCCTATCGATTTACAAACAAGCCCATAACGAAATAATGACCTTACCTAATCCCCTATTTTGACCCTCATAAATCCTACGTGATAAAGAGGTAAGGGTTTGAAAGAAATCGGTCTATGTTTTAGACAATATAGTCAAACTAACTTGTAGTTTATTACGTCTTCAGAATGACGTAGACTTAAATAGTCTTAATAAAAAGTTTGTCACTTTAAGAGTTTGATGGAATGTTAACGATGAACTGAGTGTTTACTCATTTTAACTCGTTTATATTTCATGCCTATCGTTTCATACTTTCGAACTGCTAAATTATATTAATCTTTTATCAGTCTATTATTCAAAAATTGCATAAAACACCTCCACCGCTCAACTGGGAAATACCTAAAAACGAATAAAAATCCAATGGTTGCTAAAATTAATAAAAAAATGGGCATATTGTAATATCATCGGTCTAGTCTAATTTGCTAGGCTTTTCGTGGTCATATCAGTATACTAGTTGATCATTGCATAATGGACCTAATAGCCACACCCAAGGAAATGCTAAACGTTACGTATGCACTATTCGTCCGTAATCTGTCCGTAATGACGTTCTACGACCGATAGCGTTTCACCACTGCTGCGCTAAAAGTATTACCGACTGAAACCAATATTGCGCAATCAAACGCTTCAAAGGAAGTCGAGTCCTCCTAGGTGCGCCTGAATCTACTCTACGTGCTTTACCTCAATTTGCAATCCGTAGGTTCCAACATCGTAAGAATCGAATAGTTACGATTAAGTCTGCGCGCAATTTCCTGGAAACTAACACTGCCTTCATGTAGAACCAACGATTCGGCTACGTTCGAAGGGCGTTAGTTGTTTATAAGGTGCACGTTCTCATATGCAAGGCATCACTTACGATTGGTTGGAACATATTGAACGCATTTTAGTCATTTTTGTACATTTGGATTGCAACTAGCGGATTGTAACATGTATTCATGTAAAAACATGTGCGAAGCATCTGGCTCTTGTAAATGCTGGAAAGCAAACTAGACCAATGCAATATGATAAGCAATCGTTTAAGTTGACCTTAAGAAATATATTTGTAACATTTTAAACCAATTTAGGGGCGGTGCATTTTTACTTTTTTCTCTCTTTTTATTATTATTATTAAGAAAAGATAAGATCTACTAACCCAAGGAAAGATCACATATTTATGTATATGTCTGTAGTCACTACCGTATACAATAAAAATAGATAACACGAATGATTTAATAGTTATATAAAGTAAACAGTAAATAAAACACATTGAGAGCGGGCCTAGGCATAATACATGTGCAATGGTGACACCAATGATATCGATTGTTCATCGCCGCCCCTTACTCAACAGAAACACTCTAAGTACTCTACTGTAATTACCCATGATTGATTGTTTGATATGAAAACTTTTCTTTTAATTCCTTTGACATTACCAGTACTGAGAAAAACGGCAGAGAAAACCAATAACCGTGCAAATTTTAAAAACCTAAGGTATATGACAATGGTTATAAAAACTGGTTCAAATTCAAAAATTTAAAACCGTCAACAATGCATTGCATGGTTTTGTTGAATTCATTCATAATAATTGGACTTATGAACTCCGAACCGAGGCAAAAACGTAATACATTTGGTTTTTATATTGTACAAAATAAATAGAAAACAGACGATATATATATATAGCAATTAGATCACCATGTTAGCACATACATGAATGTTTGCTGAAAATAACACGCAGTGAGTACGAAAGCAAAATCTTCCAGAAAAGAAATACACTTCACCAGCTGCGTACTACGTTTTTTTCTGATGCTAAATATATGTACTTATGCACGTCTGTATAAAAAGAGCAATAGTAAATAAGCAGTTTTATTAGTTGATTAATGAACATTAATTATGAATAAACTGATTGAGTTGTTCTTATCTTTACGCTCTGCTTGAAAATCGGCGCCACGTCCTTTATCAATGACCCCGAAGGTCGACTTCCAGCTGCACCGGCACCGTGCTTCTGCCCGCTATTGATATGGGAACGTCACCAGATCTCTTTCTCATTCATCAAATATATTTACGAAACGAGAACCGTTAGATTTTCGATCTTTCATGCAATATAATATACGTGTTTGATCTAGTATGCTACATCGTTTGCGATTTCTTTGATAGTTTTAAGCTTAGATTGTATAAAAGTTTGTAGCGTAGTTGAAGCATCAGTTTCCTGTTTTCCAGGTTTTATTGTCCTCAACTTGCTCAATGTAAAGGTATTTTGTAAATTTGCATCAAAGGTCGTGAGCAGCTTTGAAACCCATAATCACTTATTAGCTCTACATTTGTGTGTAATATTTCACGGTGAATGTTAACTATACATATCGAGCATTTTCATGTTTCCAAGTATCCAAGTAGTACATGTTACTGCGTATTCAATAACGATGGCTAGGTAACTGTGAATTAATGAAACATACCACTTATGGCACTTATCTTTAATGTTAATTAATTTAAATAACAATAGAGTCAGAAAACATCTAAAGAAAAGCACGTTCAACCAAGATTACCGAAACAAACTAATATGGAAGTCAATAGGGTTCAATAGGCCAAGTAGTGTTCTCTCAAATCAGACAAAGCTTGCATATTGTGCTTAGACAGTAAACAGGCATAATCAACGTGTTGTTCAGGATATTTTTTGGATATTTTTAAGCTTGAATATTTCAGAAACTTTCTTTGGATACGTTCAATTTCTAGGTCTTGGTGAGTGTAGTAAGGGAACTAAACGATAGATGCATACTCCAGGCGACTCCAGGGCACCAACGTGTAATGTAAGGTCTTTATTGCAGTGATGTTGGTGAGGTTACGACGAGATCTAATAACAAATCCAAGAATCCTGAATGCAGTTAAGCTAAGGATGTGATTGCTAAAAAAAGGTAACACCAAGATCCTTGATTGTAGAAACTCTTGAAATTGATTGGGATCCAAGTATAGTCGTAATAAATCGGAGCGGTACATGCACATTGTTACGGAGTACGTAACAGATTTTGTTGAGTTTTGTGGAGGCATAATCAATCCTCGATCGAGGCAACTGTATTATAAATTTTTGGATCGGCAACATAACTAAGGCACTGATACTGCATATGTAAATATTAATTTGCGGAGATCCAGGAAGGTTGAAGTTTTAATAATCAAGTTAAATATGTAATAATGGCCAAATGCCTTAGCACAATTATTGCAGCCATATACTTTTCCAGGCGCGGTGTGCTTCCGTAGACTTCTTCTTCGTTGATATCATTGATATCAAATGGTGGTTAATAGCTTCGCAATTCCTAAGTTTCTAAGTCAGATAATTTTGCTTTGAAAATAGGCAAAACTCAGGCCGCTAAAATTATAACATGTAAGGAAAGCTTTCGTAGGCAGTGGCAATCAGGTGAAAATTTGGATGAAAAGCAGAAAATTAAAGGCAGAGCCAGCACAGATTGATAAAGTACGTTTCGAGTGGTTCATTCGTGTTAGAAGCATATTTCCATGCCCGGACCACTAATAAAAGCCAAGGCCACAGATATAGTTACAAAATTAAAGGATGAAAAGTTTAGCGCATCTGATGGGTGACTACGAAGATGGAGAGAGAGGCATAACATTAGCTTCAAGGACTAAGGTGAGTCAGCGGACGCGTTAATCAAGAAGATGTGGAACAGATTTTGGAAAAGTTGCCTGGACTGTTAATGAGATACACACCAGAAAACATTTACAATGCAAATGAAAGTGGTCTGTACTTTCGAGCTTTACCTGATTACAAATGTGTGGGGGGTAAATTGTCAAAGAAAAGGTTGTTTTATGCCAATATTGTTGGACAAAAAGGAAAGCTTTTAGTAATCGGGAAAACTGCTTGACCACGCGAGTTCAGAGATTTGTCACTTGCTAGCTTGCCGGCTACGTGGACCTCAAATAGAAAGGCGCGGATGATAAGAACTACAATGACTGAGTAGCTTCTGGACCTTGAGAGACGTATAGGTTTTCAGAAGCGAAAAATTTTGCTTTTTTGGACAATGCTGGATCACATCTGAGAGAACTAAGCATAAAAAAAATATTAAAATAGTTTTTTTTGCCCCCAAACACATTTGTTTGTCATCCCATGGACCATGAAACAATTCAGGATTTTAAATTTGTTTACCGTAATTTAATTGTAAAACGAATTCCTTTAAAAATCGATCTGTTTCTCTCGAAGCTCTTTACTTTATTAAAAATACCTGAAACATGCTATTCCAAAGCAAGTTTTAAAGATTCTCAAGTTCAAGAGAAGGCAATCTTAGACATAAGATTTGATGTGGAACACGGTTTGCCGTTGACAATCTTGGCCGAGTTTTGCAGAAACATCACCCAAGTTGAAAACCAAGACACTTTCAGTAATAAAAGTGCTTGCAGAAGAATTGTTTAGTAATAAAGTAAGCAGCGAAAACAAGATCGAAGTGATATCCATGCAAGGTAATGACCACAAGGAAGAAGATACTAATGGTCGTATAAACTCCTAGGCTGATGCATTAATAGCAATGAAAAATCTAGAGACTAGAGTTTCCCAAGGAAGAGTTTTTGCGTGTGGGTAATTGAAAACTCAGAATCACATTTTCAAAATTGCTTTTTACAAGAAAGAAATAAAAAATTAGAACAGGCAAAATTATTTGATTTCTTTTAAAAATGAAGCTTGTATTTTATGTAGCCGCAGTTTTGAATTTTTTAATTAAAAATTTAGGAATTATTGTTTTACATTCTTCATGGGCGGACATTCCCAACAAGCGAACAAGAAAGCTGGAACCGTGAGTATCCGCCGCTAAGGGCTTTCGCTACAATACAGCCAGCTAGATAGGCTCAAAATAAAAGTAACAGTTCTCGTAATTGACGACATCGCTGCCTTTAAAAGTAGAAAAACAAAACACAATAAGTTCTTATTTTTAAGTTTGAAATCTGCAATAGCTAACGGTTCTCTGCTTGTTTTCTATTGGTTATTACATAAACCAATTTATCTAAATTGGTATCTGGAAAACATACAGATTGGTTGAAATCTGTATGTTTTCCAGTACACACATTACAAACCACTTGGGTATAGCCTGGTGTAAATACGTCTGCAAGTTAAGATATCTATGCTAATTCCCAGTCATAAATTTTGGTTGGCAATTCTTTGCCGAAACAAACAACAAAAGTGTGAAGTGATCAAATTAACGAACGAAATAAAGACAGTGTTACAAATATATAATTGTAAATTTTTACATAACAAAAGATTTTATTTATTCGTTCACTCAGCTTTCGTCAGTAAACATCACATTCTTTGAAGTTCTGCTACACCTATGTATTTATGTTTATATTCTATTATACTTAAATTTAATGGCGGCTGTGCGATATTACCTTGAAAATATAACGACCTGGCTTTAAAAACGTACGCAAACAAGGAACGTTATTTAGCAGTCATGTTTTTAGGACAGTAACTTACTTAAAACTTCGGAATGCTAACAAAGTGGGATCGAAATCAGATACACGAGATTTTACTTACCGTACGATAAGCAATTATCGTAGGCGTGTAAATATAAATAACAAAACTTCTCCCATTCTCTTACCTCTCGCAGCGTGATGAAATGAATCTACGCTAATTCGGATGCAGCAAAGTGGTTACCCGTTTTATAGCTGCCGTGCATTAAACGTGTTAATTATGGAGGAACTGAAGCGATAGCTGGTAGCAAGTGGAGAAATTTACATGCATGTGTCTTGATAATTAAGCTTATTTTATCTATTTGTTTAAGCGCTTGTTTGTTTTGCTTATTTACTTCTCGTCTTCTTTCTTGCACAGATAAGAGATGTGATCTTGAGTTAACACCTTTATTAAATTTTTAACGTACAAGTTATATGTATATATACAGTGTTAGGGGAGCAGGGATTGTATGGCCTAAAATATGCACAAAAGACTTAATGAACATAGGCCGCAAACGGATGGTTTCGGAAATATTAAGTATTTTACAAACAAACAAATGGTGTAATTTATGAACAAAGAACAAAGGCAAAAACTGAAGAAAAATGAGATGTTCAAAGCGCCCTTCCACCATTTCACGGCAGCCACAGTATCTCCATCGCAAGGAATTTCGAACTTTTCGCAATGCCTGCCTTAACTTCGATTCGGTGGCACTCTTGCACTCACTGCAGGTTCTCGAGGTAATTTACGCTAAAGTTTTCAAATATGCCCAAAGAAAGAAATCAGGAGGGCTTAAACCAGGCGATCTTGCAAACGATGGTCTGCCCCTTGCTACTTATCTTTGTCCAAAAGTTCCGTGCTGCTACCTTTGCTTCAAAGAGTTGTCGTCTAAGAACAGTGCCTGTTAATGGTTTTAGTAGAACACGCGGTCCTAGCAACTCGTTGTTCAAAATACCCATACAAATGTTGAATGAAAAGCGTACCTGATGTCTGGATTCCATAGTAGTAGCATTGAAAATTTTGTATGAGCTCGACTTTATCATTAAGGTCCTCAGCGTGAGTGGGCAGAAATCTGCGGTGACGAATCAAATGTGCTTAATGACCAAGTGGATTTAGGGCTTGCATTCCTCGTACATGGTAGGGATAAACCTGCTGTCAGAATTCTCCAAACAAGAGAAGCACCAAATCCTACCTCGACTAATTCCCCGCAAATTCGTCCTCAGATTCCTGTTTGTGTGTTAGCTCGGTAGAACTTATAAAGAAATGCAAATTTTTGTGAACGAAAGAAGAGATAATTGAAAAAATGTACAAATGCTACCAAAGGAAATAATTCTTCCTAACTTCGAAACTGCCCATTTGCAGACTCCTGTTCATTAGGTATCACTTTTTTTTTGAATTTGGGGCCATGTCCCTCCTCAAGGCTTGCGACACTTTTTTTAATACCTTGTAGATCCCGTATACTTAAATACATCTTGTAGTTTATATGTTGTGTTTTTACACACATTAGGAAAGAAGATAAGGGCAAAGAAAAGCACAAATGCTACCAAAAGAAATAATCCTCCGTAATTCCGTCCAATAATTCGACGTAACTCTGAAACTGTTCATTTGTAGATACGTTAAATTGTTGAAACATCACCCAGAATATATTAACTGTACAGTGATTTATAAAACATTTTTGTGTGCATCCTAACACTATAATAAGATAAGAACAATTTGTAAATAAAAGTATACACAAGAATTCATACTTACTTGATGGAAAATGATAGGTTGTTGTAATCTAATGAACGTAGACGATGATAATTTGATAAATTGAAGCAGCGAAATGTCCAATCGAATGCATTCAGACGTGAACCTTCTACTTATCGAAAGAAACTGATAACGATAAAGTTTGTTTAGCGAGTTCGCAATGAGGACGATTACTCATTCAATTATTATGAGGACAATTATAAATTACGCGTTTTTGCGATAATTAACTGTCCAAATTCGCTGTTTTAAATTGGGAAAGCCATACCTATAATTTGACTCTTTAAAAGATATAATCATGAAACCTTAAAAAATAGGAAGTAATTTCAATTAATTCCAGTCTTTATAAAATTTACGAAACGAAACAGTAATTTATTTGCTCCTTCAAATAAGAACCAACTCTTACATAGAGAATTACTACAGGACGTTTTCGAATGAAATGGCGGCAAGTGGTGACTTGCTTCGACTTGCTCGTAGGTGAACACGATAATATTTGAACAACAGTCACTCTCAAGATTAGAAGTACTTTCGTGTAGTGATAGTTCTCCTGGAAACTTTTGCTGAATTTGCAGAGAAAAGATCGGTGTGGAGACGATATAAAGAAAACTAATTATCATTCACAAAGGGAATTACTATGGCGTGCAAAACCCAGAGTCAGAGGCTATTCCGCAAGGATGAAATTTTTTTAGTGGGTTCGCTACACGTCCGAGTCACCATTCGCAGTTGGAAGATAATTAACTGCGCTGCACCCCTTGCAGTGAAGGGGTGATAGTAACAAAGCCAAAAAACACTACACAGACAATTTACACACAGTAATAATAACAACAATCCATGCTTTCAAATCCCCCAACAGTTTTCGGTAATTATAGGCAGCCTTTTAACCTGCGCCCGTATAGCCACATTTCGAGCAAGGAAAACTACGGAAAACCGTGACGAGTCCGGGGTTCGAACCCGTTAGCCCGAAATTGCCAATACAATGGGCTAAGCACTGCCTTACCAATTCCGTCCACAAAAAGACTCCTGAGGTTATGACAAGCTTTAGAACGCTCTAAACGTTCTAAAAAAATTAAAATAAATGACTGTCTAATGGAAGCAATAGGTCGGTTGTTGTTTGAGCTCTATAGTAATGGCAATAAGCGAGATCTATTGTATATGAAGAACGAATCCTACACCGACTTGGATAGTCTTTTTCAAAGTACTTCAAAGTACAAACTTCATTTATATATTTATTTCTTTCCTTGGAAAGAATTTGTTGTAAGTGTCTTGATAACTTTACCAGTTTTGTTACGTGAATATCGCAGAAATCTTGTTACTTATGGACTCTTATTGCATATACCTTTTGGCATATTAGTCACTAAGAAAGGATGCAAATTCATGCTAATAGCATTATTGACTGTTAATAACTTAATTAACTATGCAGAAATTTCTTTGACTTTACGATTAGCTTATCTTGCACTCGCTGCCAGGAACAGAATTACTTGCTAATTGCCACTCGTGGAATTATAATTTTGATTTTTTACTGGGTTTAGCGTGTGCGGAGGCAGTTGGATAGATGCAGGCTGATTCATTTTGGACCGACACTATGGGAATTTCGGTTAATATTGCAGTTAAAGAATAGATTTAGATTTGCCAAAATTGCTAAATTTTGTGTTTGTTATTAACCTGAAGAGAAAATTACCTCTGACAAATAATGACATTAAAAAAAACAAAATGTTAATTTTCTTTTTTCATTTCTAGCGCCTTCATTTGTCTTTGCAAAAAAAGTAAAAGCACAATTTCAATGCTAATTCTATCTAATGGTATATTCGAAATCTTAATGTGATAGTTCGGTTCTCTCCGGCATCAACTTTCTTATAGGTGCTATATTGGATTATTTCAAGTGTGTGTTACATGTTGACAAATGTTTTCGGTATTATACTTTAATTAACCAATGGACAATAGGCACATATATAATTTTTGTAGAACTTCATAGAGACTTGGTCAACAATGGATTGTTAACCGAGTCATGTAATGTTGTTGTGAAATAGTTGAAATCAGAAAAAGAAACTCTTACTGACGGTGTCCCAAAATCCAATATGACGCTGTAAGAAAGTTGATGAAGGCCAGAAGAAATCGAAATGTGGGATTAAAGTTTTGAGTACACCATTAAACAAAAGATCGGGAGTGGCGCCGAAAATGCGAGAAGGTACTAAAATTAAAAGAAGAAAATAAGTACTTTCCGTTCTTTCTTAATCTCCGAACATTTTTAAATTTTATCTTCGGATTCCTAACAAACATAAAATTTAACAAAACTACCAAATTTAAACCTACAATAGTAAGTGAGATCCCCATGGCGAGGTCAAACGTGAATCAGTCTGTATAATGGAGCTTTGTGCTTTTTTAAGTTCTTTACGAAGCGGTTAAATATTTGCAATATTCCAAGCCTGTGTGGGTGCCAGTTTTGAATATAACAACAAAATTTTCTCTTGGCTTCCGTGTTTTTGTAATAAGCTAACTTCAGTACGATCAATAACGAGTTACATAACAACTCAATCTATAACTATATTACTTTCGTCATGTCTACTGACAGTAGCACAGAAAGTCCAGAAGGAGTCGGTAGTTAGTATAGTTAATATTGTATCTTAAAGATTCGTCAAAGTATAAAGAACAACTGTTCCAAAACTATTTCTATGTTACTTTTCTCTTCAAAAATCACACGCTGATTTTCAAAAGCCAATTTTTCTGTTCCTTTGCTAAGTAAAAGCAGCTCAAGTAGAGAAAATATGTTATAAGCCCTAAGAAAAAGGTTGTCGTCGTTATTTCAAATATACGTTTTTTTTTCAATTTCCGTAAAGGTTTTATGCGACTTATATTGTTTTCGAAATGACCAATTTAATTGATACTGATGAGTTCGGTATAATTGGAGAAGGGCCACCATCAAATTACAACAAGAAGTTAATGTATATATAAAGTCTAAAATAAGATCTCGAATCTGTATAAAGTGGTGTCACTGAAATAAGCGTAACTAATTACATATATATATATGTATATGTAGAGGCATATGAGAAAGTCAATTTATTTTTAATATCTTTTTGTGTCCAACCTCTTATTGATTACCATATTAGAAACTCGTTGGGCAACAACAAAAAGTTCGTTTTATAGTTAGCATAAAAAACATATTTTAACAAAACAATATAATACTTGACACTGTAATTATTTGATATAATTGATTATTAAGTGCTGCGATGGCTCTCATAACTAGTAGTTTCAAATTTCAATTAAAATTCTTCCGTCCATTATTTCCAAGCGAACTTGGCCCAAGTGAATTTAATTTTAATGTGTAATTAAATGTTTCTGAAGTAGGTAAAGACCACCAACGTTTTAAAACTCCGGACTACGTTCGTTCGTATAATCAAGTACGTTCTTGTGGTGTTTACGGCGATTAAAATTCATTGAGATGCTGATGATAATTTAACATTTTAAAATATCACTTCAGTCTTGTTCAGCGTCGGCTTTTCAGCGGCGAACCGCGACGGAATGCTCTCACATACGCGTAAGCACGAAAAAGAAAACAAAATACTTAAAAATATTTATGACACCAATTAATGACTAATTTATATGGACACCTTATAATTACGTTTTATTATCCTAAATTGAATAATCATTGATTCGGTGCGGTTCGTCTCGTTCCGTCTACTTAAAATTTTTTTAGGCATCCGCTTTTCCAGCGAAGAGCGATATTACTTATGCAAAAAGGAACGCAAAATGTGAAATAACAGGTTGCCTTGCTCTCCTCTGCTTCTTTCCGATCTTCTACCTCGCAATTAAGATATCGTTTTACATTGTATAGTCGATTACCTACTTTACTATTTTTCATTATCTGCAGATGGATTGAAATTGTTGGAAAGACCGGATATTAAGAAAAAAAATCTACTCCAGCTGAGCGACTAAGTGAAAGAGTAAAATATCTTTTACTCAATGTATAAAAGGTGTACAAAATAAGCACAAACGTATTCATGAATACGTTTCCGCAAATGTATAGTTTGTAGATATTCATTGGTTAGTGCAAATTTTACGAATTTTCACTATACCTGTTCATTCTTTAATATTGAATTAGCTTAGACGCATTTCATGTACAGTCGTAGTAATGCGAATGCCAAAGAGATAAGAAATCTTTATGTTCACTCTCATTCCAACCGCCAGATCTCTTCGGTTCATTTTTTAGTAAAACTGGACTAAAGATTGCGTAATTAGATTTGGAAAATAGCATCATGATTCCTGGAGACCAAAGTTGGCGTTCACTCCTGATATAGAAGAGGCAATTTTAGCACTGGTACAGCTCCTTCATGAGCAGCAGTTTTGCTATCATGTACAACAAGCGCAAGCACTAGAATCACCATCAAGTAGGTTTGTTTTTTTGCCGCTGGCCTCTAGGTAATGATACTAAACGCATCAATTTTGCTGACAATATTCGTTTTACTGCTGAGTCTAGATTCTCGTGAAAATGAGTTTTTAATTACCATAATATGCATCTGTGGGCTGATGAAAATCCTCTGGCTACTATGGAGTCCAGTTATCAGGTCCAGTTGTTTTACCAAACTGATTAACAGGCGTTGCGTAGCTAAACTATCTGCAAAACACAATGAGTGACCTTTTAGACGACATTCGTGTAGGCTAAAGGCAACAAAGTTCCTATCATGACAATGGTCGGGTTGTATTTCCGAGACCGTCCATCTGTAGACCCATGTTCATTAAGACTTTTCTGCATAATTTGAATCACCACTTTATGTATATGGCACTTTTTTAACACCCTGTAGAGTAACAAGAAGTGCGGATACATTTAAGACTTTAGTTTTAGCAGTGCTTGGTGCCTTATAAAATGCATTGCTAGTTGATTCAATGGTAATTGAGGTAACCCCTTGATTATAGGTAATTGATTCAATATACTTACCCTACTCCTAAAGTATCGGCAACTTGAAAGATACGATACATTATTAGTGGCAATTTTTTTATAAATGCAGAGCATATGTTCTGTAAATTAAAGAAAATATTGACGTTGTTTATGTTGAAGGAAATAGAACTTAAAACTAGTTTCTAAAGAAATAAAGAGATGGCTCCTGAAAATTATATACTCCGGCAATTGTTAATGTATTATTTAGCACCATTTATCCAATAGCTTTACTCGTATCCCTGTGTAACTGACCTCCAATATAGGAACAAGCTGTAATACAATAAAAGCATTTACGTGGACATTCCTAAATTTCATGTCAAAATTAAACTGTACATCTTTCTGTATCGCTTCTTCCGGTATGTCTGTTTTTGTCATGGTCTCTTTTTTGTCTCCTTCCTTCTGGGGGACGTATACATTTTCCTATTTAAAATTGCATTTTTAGTTTAGTGTATTCTGGAAAATTCTAGTCGTTTTATTATTGTGCACTTTTGTAGGTCACGTAGTAAATACCTTGTATTTTCTTTTGTACCAACTGATAAAATATTTTAAATTGTTGACTTGATAGTTTAATTTTGTGTAGTAAGAAAGCAAGTAACGTAAAATCTTTTTGTATTATTTTATCTTAAAATCTCATTGTTAAGTTCGGAAAGGTTGGCAAATCAAATATTGAATAAACTTAAGCACCATATTATCTTTATACCTATTCAGTTATAGTTTTTGGGTCCAAACTAAGCGTCATCAAGAGGTTTCGCAAGTTACGAGTACTCGTTGCGGTCCTTCATGTAAAACATTAAGACTCTTTCTTGCGAATTAGTTTACGAAACTTTAAACATTGAATGTCCGTTTCTCACAGTACATATAAATGTAGAAATAATTTCATAGGTGCGTAAGCATGCGGTGAATATAGGACGGATGTGTGGTATCGAAACCGTTGTTGTTCAACGCGCTGATTATGCATATTTATCTACCTATTTATATACCTATACATTCTCGCAAATAGCAATATCGCTATGGAGGTAGTTGAATGTATGCGTTACGTCTTGTCTGATAATACGTTTTTTACATTGTGACAGTACATTTAACAATGAGCAATTTATCAGTTATTTTAAAGGTGTTACCCATATACCATATTTATTGGTAGAGCTTTTCGATAGGACTGGATCCGTTGTAATAAGTGCAAGTACAGTCAGGGAATAATTTCCGAACGAAACGAGGAGAGGAGATATCGATACCCATCCTCGCTACATACCAATATCTTCTCTCTTGCTTGCCTCACCTCGATTCATTCCGAAATTAATTCCCTGATCCTGTACACACGCATCAAACTGTTGAATAGGCGAGTTAATAATAACACCGATCACTGATCGGCAGCGCATGAATCTGCAGTTATTTTTGCGGTGTGCAGTTGTAGGTGTAGCAATAACAATTACAAAAGATTACTTGATCTAATAGAAAAACTGAGAACTATCGTTAATAGAATCACTGCGAAGTAAGTAAAATGCGAAATGTAAAGAAAAGCGAGGGAATGTTCTAAAAAAGACTTTTTGGGATTTTGCGACATTAAGACAAATCTGTTGACTAATTTCAAAGATTACTTTAACTACATCTGTCTCACATCGGTAGATGTTGAACGATCTTTCTTATTCTCCCTTCACAGTGAATATTCTTAATCGAGAGAAATGTGGAAACATTTGGTGCTGCAAACGTTCCACAGTTGTGTATTTTGTAATTTTTTAAATAATACGAATTGTTCATTTTATTAGTTACATTGTGTTATTGTACCGAGCACAGTGCAACAACTTTACTGTCATATACATACGTGCTATATATGAATATGTCCATCATGCATCTCCGGTCGGCACTCGATGTTGGTATTCCCTTCTCCCGTCGGCTCTCTGTTTGTGCGTACACGCATACTTACTACAACTAATAAGTCACCTGTAAGGCTGCTAATATTTATTGAAAGCTAAGAATACTTTTCAGTTGCGTAGGTAGTATAAAGTAAAGTAAATTCTGACGACATAGGTACTTGTTAGCATGTTTAGATACGCTGTACGAATTACATAATTCGTTAAAAAAAAGAAAAATTCAGAAAACAACATTTAATGCCTAAAACAAAATTCGCTATCGGAAACTTTAATTACATGTAATTAATTAATTCAAAACTAATTAAATGCATTGTGTCTCAGTGAAAAGATGCCCAGTCGCACGGCTTATTGTACTTTAAAATTTTGACATCACCATAGAAGCGTAACGCATTTTAATTCAGATTTTGCAATCAGAGGGTTGTTATTTATTAAATTATAATTAACAATTTGTGACAAAACGAAAATTTCAAAATTCTACCGATGAATTAGGGATCCAAATAAACATGAAACGATATCCACAACAGAGTGTACAGTGACATTTTTATCTTTTGTCCCCCTCTGAGACGATACATCCACACTTCCTACCACTCGTAGCAGTGCGGTTGGATTATTGTAGGATTGCCAGGTAGATTTTATTACTCCCATTTTAGTTTATGATTTCTGTGCTTTTATTCGCTGAACATAAGTACTTGGCCTTGCCACGCGGAAATATCGATATTTAGTCGTTGCAAAAGGGAGACAAAACATAAATCGACTACTGCACATATTGTATATTGAATAATTTTTGGACTTCTTCATTTGCAAGCTACGAAAATATAAACAAAGAAAAAAAGATTCCAAGAACGAACATACACTACCGTCCATTGAAGTTTGGCCAAGCAATAAAAGTTAAAAAAATCAAATAATCTGAAATTATAATTGATATATTAATAAAATGGATCAGTGATTAAATTGTATAAAGCAGTGAAGAAACGTATGCAATGATTTTGAACAGAAAATATGAATTTAGGAAATAGTTAGTCTGTATTGCATGTTTAGTAGAAGTATATTTACTTAAAAATATACAATGTGAAATACTTACATAACATAAATTATTATTTCAATTTTGATGAAACCAAAATTTTAAGGAAAGAAAGGAGCTCTAAATCTCACATAATACACTCTCAAAAAATTATCAAATATCTATTTCTCTATTTTATAACTCTTTAAAAGACCCTCGTATCTTACTCAAGTTTTAAATATTTTTTCTTCATAACTACGTACTTAGAAAACAGCATTCTCGAATTATGAATAACTTTAAGACTAGTTTACAATATTTTAAAAGATATTTTGAAACCAAACACAGTTACATGGTTGAAATATTACGTTTTGGCTTTAATTTGATTTAATTTTTAATTCGCAATTATATAAAATTTTGAATTTCAATGATTTATTTAGGTAAACCACTGCTTAGATTATCAATATTTTTCTAATTTTAGTGAAATATGTTCTATGAAAGGTAATATACATTACCAAAGCATCAACCACACCTATTTTTATTTCTCATTTATTACGGCCAACCAAGATTTAATTGTTTGAAATACGAAGATTCAACTAAGTTCGTAGGTATTTGTATGTAATCAATATTTCTGTATATTTATTCGACCACACAACTTGCTTATTACTAAAATTACTTAAATTTAGATGGCTATACAACATTGTGACAATTCATGTAAAAGTTTCGATTGAATCCACAGGTGTGAAATTTATTTTGAATTGATGTGATTTACTTAAACTTTCCTTAGAGTTACCGTTTTGTACCAATTTGGTACAAATATTTATTATTAAAAGAACAATCCTTTATAAAATATTACCAAATTAAAGATATCAATTTAATTTGTCTGTTCTCCTAAGGGTGTGACTATTTTTTACATAACAATTTACGTTTAAACTATTTTTTGCATATTTTCTTTTTTTTAAATAATTGTAGCAGTAACATAGTTAAACTAGAAGTAATCTGGTATCTCAAAGCAATGCTTCCGGACTAAAATGCTCAAAACTATGATTAATGGATCCGAATTAGCCGGCCAATTTATTACCGAAGCTATTTCGCCGTAGTTTACAGGAAGGCGCCGACGTGATTGGCAGGACCAAAACGACGCTAAAAGTCAGGCGCCGACTGTTTTACCTGAGCGCCCGAAGATCTACATTGGTTGGAACAGCCCACACAACCGGCGCCTCTTTCCATTGGTCTCCCTACTACTACCATCGTTATAAAAGCTTCTCTCATTCCTGAAACCCATTCAAATACGTAAGGTTGTTATTGTGAAGTACAACGTTCGTTCAGAGATCTACTAGTGCGCGCTTGTGGATTATTCATCACATTTACCATCCTCTCCTACAATATTAGTGTATAAACGAAAAAAAAACTCGTGATAAAAATGAAAGCCGTCAGTGTTTTGTGTTCTGATAATAGTGGTGTGACCGCGGGACGTATTACCAAACATAAAAAGGATATTGAAAACGAAGAGATACAAATGTATCTCAGCAAACTGAAGGATTTGGTTCCGTTTATGCCGAAAAATAGGAAATTATCAAAGCTGGAAGTCATCCAACACGTCATCGATTACATCTGTGAATTACAAAGTGCCTTGGAAACGCATCCCGCTGTTAACGCTTTCGATGCTGCTGCAGCTTTAAGCCAAAAAAAGTCGCAAGGAGCTATTAGTCCCAGACAACCACTTGGTGTTAGAACTAGTCCCAATACGATATTGGCACCGTGTGAGGCGCCGACGTTACAACATATCACGGTAAGTTCGTTGAATTAAGCAAAAATATAAAATTGCCTCGAAACTTTTAATTTCAATTTTATGATAATTTCGCGAACAATTGGATCTTACTCATCGAATGACTAGGAAAAAATATCCTTCATGTTAATTCACGTCACAAATTGAAAAAAAAAAGAAATCTGACGTGTTGACCTCTTTTGTTTTCAAAATAACGATGTTCCATTGTTTTAAACATGACAGTACGCTTATATTAAGAGAGCAGGTGTTCGTATTAAAACCACATCCATTGTTATTCGCTATTGTGCACATTTGGCAATGCGTCACGATGTTCCTCTTTTTTTTCCTTTCGTGAAAGTTAGTTTGAAAGAATCCTGTTGTATAGTCTATCGCCAAAACCTAATGCGCCCATACGAAGATATCCTGGGATAACCCACATGTCGACACCTGGGTTTTTATATAACACGGAGTAGGGTCCGGCATAATGTCGTATAGATTCATTTATATATGAGCAGAAATATAACGGTTCACTGTATGTACCGAGGCACATCTGCATTAAACACGTGCATGTAGACCACCATCTGGCGATATGTCGTGATTGTCTGCAGTAGTTGTTCATTGATCAACTTGTATACTGTGTGACTATCGTTCATGATTCAATACTTCTAGTGGATCAATCGACTCTTCATCCTAACTATATAAGATGGTCCCCCTATATCTAATACAAAATTGCCTCTTTTATATTTTATCTCTTGGGAGGGTAACTGATTCTTTATCGGCAATTGTAGAATCGGAACACTTTCACAAACCATATTTTATTTACCAGGACGTGACTGGGCATAATTCGAGAAATGACAAATTTGTGCATTCCTAACATGCCTCTATTTAAGTTCGTTGCACCTATTTATACAAAATTTCCACATACCTTTTGACTACAAACGAACACGTGCAAAGTGAAATGCACACAGATTAACAATTCTAATGTTAAGCCGTACGTATATAGGTGTTACAGTTAACGAATCTAATCCTTACTAATGGAATATCGTTATTTATTTTTCAATTTTAAGTGCCTCCTTAATATATTTTATGCTTCACATAAATGTTAATGTAAGTGTAGTAAGGAATGTAGTATGAAAATTACACAGCAATAATCTTTACGTTCTTGTTACAGACGCCAGAAAAATTATCCCCACAAGATGGCAGACCTGTGTCTTGTTGAGTAGTTTTATCATCGATTTATGATTATCATCTCTTCATCCGCAATAGTCATCCGTGATTCTTTCATACAACATCTTCCTATCCATAAGAAGAACGTCTACCGTTTCGGCATGGAAATAAAAATAATAATGCTACCTTGTTTGATCTTGTGTAATAAGCAGAATTTAAAGATTTAAAAACAAATGCAGCATGCCTGAAAATAATTTAAAATGCAACTAAACGTTTATAATTTTACATACATTTAGAATATCGACTGAGAAATCATTAATTTATATAATCGTGTGATTTTTGTTTTAATTTTATTACTATTACAATTAATTTCGTCGTATTAGAATTGATGTAATGTTCTTGAAATATGGACTTCTTTTGTAATATTTTACGTGTGCGTGTGAGATCGTGGGAGTTACGCGAAGGCGAACGAAAAAGTGTATTATTTTTGGTATGAATGTAGCACTTTTTTAGTGATGTACCTGTTTATGTTGCAATTGTTTTAGATTTTATTTAATTGTTTTGTCACCTTTCTATCCTATCTCTGTAAATAGTATCAGATATATACATTCTAAACACTGTATATTTTTCTTACTCTTTCTGTATAGTTTCATAAAAATTTCCAATACTGGATATATATCACAGATTTGTAAGTATCGTATCCGTAAATAGTGACTATATTTTTATTCTGTGATTTTTAGTATATACATATACATATATATATTAAAGTCTCTGTATGTACAAATGTGAGTGTACATAATATTTCTATGACCCATGTTGGGGTGTATTTGAACTGTGTTATCGCTTGTATTCTCTATGATATCATGGAGAATACAACGATTATCAATTACTATTTAATGTACATTTTTGTTTCTAGAAGAAAGATTGTATATAGTTACCTATGATACAACTATATGTTGTTAAATTTTTATTATAAATAAAAATGATATTTGACTTGAATAAATTAAATTTTAAATATTAATACTTAGTCTTTGTTATTTGCGTGAATTGAATTAATGCTAAAAAATCGGTAGCCCCGATGGTGCAGGAGGGCTCAAGAGCCAAGGGATCGTGCAGCTAGACAGTGGAGTAGTAAAGATTTCGTATTTCCTCAATTTAAAGATAAACTATAGGCCAAACAATTTCTTCTAATGATCTTAAGTAGAAGTCACAGTTTTTAACTTGTACCGAAATAGAGATTTCAGTATTTCATTAAAAAAATAGTTTTCAAATTAGATCGTATTTCAGGGATTATTTTTAATTTTTTTTAACCAGTAAGATGAAATAGATTAAAGAATAATCATGTTGATCTAACGAAGATCAAGGTAGCATAAGAAATTACAAAGTTTGAAATTTATAAATGTAAAGTGCCCCCGCGATTTATGCCTTATTGCGGTTATTAGAAGTTCGGATTTCCAGAACCATGTCCGGGGATGATGCGACCGTCCAGGGAAATCCATTTGTATTGTCAAACAAAAAAAATTCGCCTGCACAAAAATTAGATGAGACTGCCTTCGATTAACTTCGAAGACCTAAACGTGTTAAAGGAAAATCTAATCGGAAAATGTATAGACAAGAAGTAGATACATTTGCAGGTGGTTCATATGCAACAAAAATCTAATGAAATTCCAGATCATTGAGGATTCGTACGTATTTCAGTGAAGGTATGGTTAGAACAGATCGAGATCGGAGACATATTTTATAAACGTAAAAAAAACTTGCTATTTGCAGATGTTTCTGAAAATTAGACAAAACAGTGAAGAACTCCAAAGAGGGGATTCGCTGATTTCTGAGCATACAAGAGGCCAACATTTTTTAGATTATAGTTTGTAGCATTTATCCTCGTACTATTATTCTGCTGCAAATTGCTAATTTTACCCTAGTTGTAATTAGGCTCTAAGTGATAATGTTGAGCAGGTGAATATCATTGCACCTGTTCCCTTCATCTGGAAGTGTTTTGAAAAGCATTAGGGGATATTAAAGAGCTTTGTTATGGTATAGCGATATCCATCTCATATCTCGGGACTCTCGTCCAATGAGTGAAAATATGACAGATATAAAATTGGGATTTATTTTTAAAATTTCATTTTCAAGAAAAAGGGTATTATTATGAAAGGGTGGTGGGTGTATATACAAAGCAAAAAGTAATTAATGTGAACCGGAAATATGTCGTTTAAACTTGAATATTTATTTAATAGTGAACTTAGTGATTTGAGAATTTTTTGTTTTGTTACCATCGACCACAGTAAATTGCTTTCACTACCAAGTATGTTAACTACAACCAGTTCTCGTAAAGAATTTGATACCACTATCACCTAAAGTGGATATTTGATTTCTGTTCAATTTTTTGTCTAAGATTTTAGTGTTTTGTTCAGGCTGTTAAATATAAAACTGATCTACTTCTTTTTCATTTTTAAACTATAATATATACCACTGAGTTTTTCTTTGAATCTGATGACAGTCAGCTACAATTTTTTAAGGTACACTTCACGCCGAATTATATATTTTCTATTTCACGCGCATGTGGTAAATAATTTGATTCACTTGGCAGTCTTCAGTTGGAGTTATATTTGTCCCAAATCTTACGAAATTATTCTCTTAGGTGTAGTTCATCATCTACTACAAGTTCGGTACTAGGTTTTTAACCCAATTTTTTATATTTGATTTGTGTTACTGACGTGTTTTTCGCATTGTGATCGTTTCCAAATTAGTAAGTCCCTATCGCACACCAAACAACTCGCACAAGATATTCATTACGCGTTCGTCAAATTTCTTCATCCTAAAAATAAATGTTTTCATTCGTAGGGTGCATGGTATTACCGGAATATCTACCTGGCAAACCTTAGTTATGAGCCAAGTAAAGAGAGTAAATAACATTGAACTAATGCTCTGGGTCATGGATCGCTTGAAATTAGTTAATCTTAGATATAATGAACTTGACACATTCTCTCATGTCATGTTTTAAAAAAATACATTTCGACCAGTTTTGTTCTGATCACAGGTTTCTTATTGTGGAAAATACATTTTAAATTAATATCCTTTATGCTACTTTAGATATCATAAATGTACAACTAGAACATCGGTTTAATTTAATTGCTTTTAACCCTTCTAGTTTTTTGAAACTTCGAAATTCCCAAGAAAGGAGACGCGTTCCCTATTTACCAATAAATTTATAATGACTTTTCCTCATCACTGGATCTAGAACATTTTGCTGTAAGAAACAATAGCTTAATTTTCAAGGATATTGACAAATTTTACAAAATAGGTTGTTCTTCAAAATACCATTTACAATGTTATTTGATTAACTTTTCTATTTTTATGTATTAGAACCTTTTTGTTTGACAAAAACCTACCTTTAAACATTCAATGAGTTATTTGGTTACGATATCTCTCCTTGTATTAGATTTTGTATATTTACTTTAAGCAATAAGGTATTGTAATGTTATAAACGAGAGGAAAATTGATTTTTCTAAAATTAATCAATTAATTTGGCGGTCTGTAGGCCCGGGAGTGTCCCAACACCCTCGGTAGTTTCAATTAGCAATTAACACCGGATATTTATATTTTACAAGAATTAATTTGAAAGGAGAAAAATTGAGATTTTTCAATATAAACACTATGATTAGGTGTAAAAATGTGTACTTTTAAATAAATCAAACTTAGATCCACAAGACGCGTTATAAGACGACGGTTTAAACCGATAAATTGTAAGTATACTCTGGCTTCTTTGTTCGTGGTAGCGATAGTTTGATCACGCTCAATTAGGATATTCATTTGGAATTTCGATTAATTTCCGTTATTTTAAAAATAGATTAATGCATGCTGTACGAAGCCCAGCTGAAAGACTGGCTCTATGATATTCTTTGACCTTTAACTTTAGCAATAACTATATAATATTAAATTTTACCAACGGACATGACCACATCTTTACGAAAAATTACACAAGATTAAACGAGTTCATACTGAGTTCGGTATATGTGGCGCTAATGCTACTACGTTCGATGTTGTAATTTGTAACATTACAGTTATTACAAAGGTTTTTTTTTTATTTCTACAAAAGTTTGTTCCCTGGTACTGTACGCCTATATTCTAGGCATTTACATTGATGAACTTGAGATCAATAAATTGGTAAATTTAATTATTGTATGACCCACAATTTGTAGGTGTATAACTTTGGGGAAATGGTCAAAGATTTCTCTACCTGGGCGATGGGTATCTAGAGTCACTTAAGGATGTATAACTTAGGGCCTCGATCAAAGGATTTACTACCTGGATGATGTATATCCGGGGACACTTAATTTAAATATAATATTGGGAGATGGCTTACAGTATTTACAAACGGATTAACGCATGATTATAACATACCTTCACAAATCGCGTCTATTATTTGTTATAGTATTTATCTTATATACGTATTGTTAGCTACCCCTTCAGATATGTATATATTGTAATGTTTTGCGAGGGGGAAAAATTCAGAAAATTTAGAAATGATTTTTCCAAAATTAATTAGATGAATTTACAGTTCGTGGGAATCGGCAATATCTCTAAAACACTCCTTTGCAAATTTAAATTTGATTGGAAGAGATAGATGAATATTAAAACGAGTGTTAGATGTGTTCCGTCCTAAAGGAAGATTTTGCATTTATTTGGATGTTTTGGGAAAAAAATACAAACAAACTTGTCCTATTTCACAACAACCGTCGGCGACCGGTCTTGTTATTACCCTCTTACTCCCACACTCCAATGATAATAGGCCAGGAGAAGAATTTGCATATCCAAAACAGAGCTACCATACTAACAATAAGTCTAAATCATTGGATTTTTTAATGTGTATGTGTACGTGTATATGTTATATTGTGTAAATTGGTTGGTGCAAAGCGGTACTTTGTCTCACATATCCTATTACCAACATAAATAGCCATGCACCAGGCCAAACTCTATAATCTTGTCACGTCGCTTCACTCTATCGATGGATTTTTGTGCAAACAATTGTGCATTTTCTTATCAGGGGTTATGGTTGCACTGTTTTATAAAATTCGTGGATCAATGGAAAATTAATATCTTAATGCAGATACATCTTATCGATCAATTTCATATAATCAACTGTTTTATGCTGTTTGCGCATTTAGAAATTCATTGTTCAAAAAAAGAAAACGAAAGCAATTTACTGATTGAAAATGAAAGATCTCTGAATGTAGCTTGAAAACAAATAATTTCAATTGAAATTATCTAAGATTTCAGGTGTCTGTGAGTAAATAGGAAACTACTCAGATAATTTTTCTACGAAATCTCTTAATACAAATTTTACGACCTAAATTTCCTTATCTTGGCGTCATCCTGAACACCTGTGCTTATTTATATTTTCCAACGTTTGCTACTGCAGCGAAACGAATACGAATTGCAATTGCTTTAACATAAAGAAACGCTGCGTGACGCACAACCCATTGAGCTGGTCTACCGTCTATTAATTATTAATTTTATTATTCCTTTAAATTAGTCCTTCTTTAGTCTCTGGAAATAAATAGACATTTAAGCGTTCGAATCGTTTAGCTCTGTAATTACCTATGCTACACTGAGTTCGTGTCTTCTTTGTGGTGGGATGAACACAACGAAAATAAGAATGAAGCAAATATAAAATTTTAATTATTAATAGAAGAAATGTAGAATGTACAGGTGTTGGCAAGAAGGAGTTGCATACGTAAATTTATTGCACCTGGAAACAATTTCCTTTTGAGTTTTATTTCCTGAATACCCATTTCTGGACTTCAAGAGTGAATAAGTTCTTCATTTGACAGACTTTACAGTATAAAATACGTTATCCTAAAGAAAAGTGTTTAGAACGATATTAGATTCTACCAAATTACATCAAGATATGGTTACAAGTCTGCTATTGTAACCGTATTTTCAGCTACCAGGTAGGTAATTATATATTTTAATATCCGAACTATCTGAATTTTCAATTTTTGTAGGTATATGGATAATTTATGACAATGTTTTTGTATTTAGGAATATAGAATTCGGGTGCCAATATTATATACAAATTAGGCGATTAACATTTTCAAGTCCAGGAAATAATTTTTAGATAAAATAACGTACAACAGATTTCCTCTTTTTGCTTAAAAGGAGCTACAAAGGAAGAGCACCTTCATGGGATGATTTCATTCATTAGGTGAGACGTAATAAACTGATCTTGGGGTGTAAGGTTCAACCATTTCTTCAACAACTGAGTTTTAAGACTGACTTGGTTTCTTCTGAGCGAAATATTGACTCCTTTGTTATACCCCAAATATATCCAACAAATTACGTAATATTAGAAATACCCGATGTCTGTTCACAAAACATTCATGAAGTAAGGCTAATGTGCGTCTGGGTGTATAGGTTCCTGCACCATTCTATTGGAACCATTGAAATTCTCAAATCTCTCACAAAAGGCGTGAAGGTCTATTTGTAAGGCTCCTGGTTAACAGTAAATGGATGTTCGTTTTGACCAATAATGCTATCCTCAGACACAGCATACCAAATGGTAACTCGAGGATTGTGGAGTAGTTTCTCTACTCTAGAATCTGAAAACTACAGCTTTCCCAAGGAGTCTCTCCTTAAACTAAATTCAATACATGTCCGCACTTCTCTTGCACGTTTGTTCACAGCGTACAATCGTTGTCCATTCTGCATGCGGTGAATAACCGCCAATCACTAATACTGATGTTTCATTTATATGCTGTTTGCACGCAATTCCTCGTGGGCTTCTTTGCGGAGAAAAGCCTGGTTAAAACGCATCCTTCACTGTTATTCGTACCTGCACGTTGTTCTTCATCGACATGAAAGCTTTGCGTTCACACAGGATACAATCCAGTGCAGCGACATTTTTCAACAATTACTAAAGTCTTTTTACTGAGGAAATCTTTTTTTAGTTTTAGTGTTGTCGATATCTTTCGGAGACTTATTTCAAACTTAGGTCCCGTGCATTTCCGCAAGAACGAAGCTAATGTTCTACTATAAACACTTTTCCTTCAATTGTCAGAACCGGTTTCAAAATGTTAATGTGACAAATGTTGTTCTTTGTGATTAGGGACAAATCAAACATAACATATGAATGTCGCACGAAGAATTTCACAGAACTTTACATTTCGGTACTGTTTATTTTGGCGAATACCGTATATGGTATAAATGTGTAAAAGCTCCACATAGTGCTGCTTGAAAAAAAATGTTTCGGTGGAAACATCATAACACTGTTCGCTAGTTCACTTCTCTTTTACTGCACAAGGTTACTCAAATTTACATGTTTAGTCCAACAATTTTGCAATCTGCTCAAAGCATCTCGTCATAGTTTTGTCAATCAAGCTTCGAAAGTACGTACGCATGACACCACTCTTTTGATTGTTTTGATTTTCTGGGGGACTAATTTATCTTGTTGTTCCTGTATTCTTGTATTCCTACTTTATACACATCGTTATTTGGATGCTAGGTAAAGAGTATTGTGAAATAATAGCAGTTTTCTTAACAATTACGGTGGAAGTATACAGTGTATCCGCCTAGTGTGTAGGTAGGTTATAATTTATTGCCTAAGTAATTTAGAGAAAAAGTTCTCAAATAAAAAATATTTCATGATAACTTGGTACGTAGGTTTCTCCGGTCGCCAATGGTACTATCTTCTTGGTTTCCGAGTTGAAACCGCGTTGTTGTGGTCTATTTAGTCCACACTCCTAAGCGACATCTTGAATGTTATTGCTGTTGCAGGTTGATACCTGCATCACTGGTCTGCTATTTTACACTGACTTGCAGCTATTTATTCCGAAGTGGCTTATATAAGGCTCGCTTTTGGTCAATAGAGCGTCATTGTTACGAAGCAACGACACGTATGGTTGCGATTGCCAGAAAATAGAATCGGTTAAGATTTCCACGTATGATGCCAAGGGTAGCCGATTGTTGAGGTGTTTCAATCTTTCTACAGGTTCACCGATTTTCCTACAATAATAGTAGGTGCTGCAAGCGCGGACCTGGCTACGCGCATTACGGTCGCGTTCAGTAACATGCACGCTGACCAATCACCTTGCTTCACCGATATACACACAAACATGGAATTTGGTGGACACCAGGGTCTTGCAAGTGATTGCGCTCTATTCTAAGAAAGTGGTCTGATTGTGGAAGTTTGGAATGAGGATTGAAGAAGGATTAAAGAGGGTTTAGCTGATGTGATCGGGTCACCTCGAATATTGAATTAGGGTTTGATAAGAGCACAAGAAGGATTGGTGCACCGATTAGTGATAATTTGATTATGTTTACCAGAATAATTATTGCGGATCAGGTCTTCAGTGATATATTAAAATTATTGTGGAAGTGAATTGGTTCTATTTATGAAAATGGCATTTTGAATAAGAGAAATGGTAGCATCGCTTCTTTGGGCGAGGAAACCTTTCACCCGGTTGGTTGCTGGAGATAAGGAACTTTCTAATAATGGATATCGCATCCGGTATAGCAAGTTTAATGAATAAAGATTCGACATCAAACGTAACTAATAAGTAACTAGATTCTACTGTCAACTCTTTCAATCATATATCGAGATCTTGAGAATTTTGGACGAAAAATTCTCTGTTTCGAATGTAGAGAGAGTCTGTGTCGAAATCCACGAAACAATCGTTTTGAACGAAATAAATATTTTTTAATTTTCCCGTTAATTTTAATAATCACGTTATGCAAAGCTTGAACGAAGCTGTATACATAGCCGAGATCCAGATTTCCCTAGTATTCAATCATGCCATCTTAAATATGTACTATCGATATACAAAAACCTCTTATAAAGGTGCACGTGTGATATGACAAAAGACAACCTATAAAAATTCATTTTACGCTTCAGGTGATGCTATAAATCCGTGTACATTATCTTAAATTTACAAAAATATCGCCCACAAGTCACACGTGGGACGTGATTATACATCTAAGTCATCTGTACTCTTGGTATTCTTATTTTTTATCGTAGCATACAAATAAATGATTGCATTTCTAATTTTGGAGATATGCACATATAGATATCGTTTCAACGAATCAACAGCATTGGCGATAATTTTGGATGCAAATTTAAACATTTATACGAACAACAAATTTCGGAGTTTTAAAGAATGTTATCTGTAAAGCAATGTTTTTTTTAATAAACTTGGAGACAGACTTCGAACGCGTTTTTAAAAGATGATATAGAACAAATAGAGAGTAAATAATCGTCAGTACTCATTATGATTTTCATTTACTACGCGCGTAAATAACTTTATGTACCTCATGTAATAGCACCATTTCTAAGTGCTTACGACCTATTAATGTATAATTGATACTGGGTGCACGCGTACTATGATTGGATGATAGGTGTAGATATTTAAAATAAATGATAAGATGATAAATGTGCTATAGGTGCAAACAGGTGGATGATCTTAGCTGTTATTAAGAGTTTATCTCAAATAATACTAGGTACTTAAAATTGTCGCCCAGGTGTGTGTATTTACGTTGAAATCGTAAGCGTATAAATACAAATGATGGAACCTTATTAGTAAGTAAATAAAATTAGAATTGGACTTTATAAGGAATTTGTTTTGGAAAAAAGGTACGTGTTTGTATTTGTTGTACTGGAAAATTTGATATTTTCTAGGAAATACTTTCAAATAAGACTATGCGTCTTGCGCAATTCAATTTATTTTGTAGCCTATTGTTTAAGTAGTTCAAAATTATTAACTCTAAGCGTGTATACTATTTAGCATGTTAGATTTAGTGCCGTAAATAACAGGAAAATTGGCACTTCCTTGCTGCGAGCAGTAAAAAAACCAACCGCAACCGAAGCGATTTTACGTGTAAAATTGCCAAGTGGGAACTAAAGAACCGCAACAGGAAAAAACGTAACACCTTGCAATGTCTTACATTGCAATTTTCACTGCGCTTCCGTAATGGGTTTGTAGATAATTCCCACGTGATCTGGTGACAATTTAGAGTTACACAAGAAACCACAAACTTTGTGGTTTCTTGTGTAATTCTAAATTCGCTATAACTAATTCGTGTTTTAACGTAGAATTGTGTCTATTGTGTAAATGGTAAGGGGTCAAAATTTTAATATACGACGCGACATAATTTTTTCTATTTCAAGAGTATTTCCGTAAACTAGATAACCGGGCACTGGTTGGACTAGGTGCAGATTTAAATCGTACGACCTGCGAATCATTTCGATAATCCTTTGCATCAAGCTCACCTTTCACTTTCTAGGTTTGCTAATGCGTTATTAAATATTCAAAGGAAAGTTTCATGTTAAAATAAACAGTATTAATGCTCCCTATAAGTGGATAAGCGAATAATGTCAAACATGAATTCCAAAAATTCATTTCTGCCACTCAGGGTGTCTTTCCACAGAAAAAAAGTAGCGTAGTGCTATCTGTATGTGATCTACATGTTCCCAAACCATCATAATTTTTGAATTTCCGTTCGGGATCGTCCCTTGTAAGTAGATAGCGTATCCACAGCCATCACTGCTTTTGGATCCATCGGTAAAAATGATTAAATCCTGCTTATGTTACGCCAAAATCTCTCTACATATCTGGCTACTATTGTTGTTACAATACATATGTAAATATATTTGTTTATACTTGTTACTTTCGTGACCTTCACAGGAATTCTTCCTGTTAGTCATTTGTTCATAAATGAATAAATAAATACAGAATCCAGATATCATATCCGAAAAAAAATGTGAGAGCTTTGCATGCTTAACAGATCACTTTGCACTACCATTTACAACATACATTTCAGCTCTAATTGATAGCACCTGGTAAATGCATCTTACGTGCTGTTACTGCATATCTATAGACTACAAATCCCCACTTACAAGCATACACGTTATTTAAATGCTTAGTACTTATGGTATGCACACCTGTGTGTATCTCATACGTTTACCTTCTTTATTAGCACGTAAACAAAGTTGCACCATAATAGCCCTTTCACACTATAAGATTCTTTTTCTGATCCGCTCTCACATTTTAGTCTATCAAGTAGTAATATAATACGCTACATCGCTCTACTAGATTGAATCAGGGAAAAACCTGGCGGTGTAAAAGAGCTGTAACGAATCTGGTTTTTTGCTCACTTGCCACAATGACCGCAATGAGACACATTGTCAGGTGTTTTGATTTTTTTTCTTTCGTTCGCTGTGTTAAGACCGTTTCGTCCGGGTTTTTGACGGAAATCCTCCATGTATCGCCTGCCAGTTGCAATCATGGGATATTTGTATGTGCGAAAATGGATTCTTCGTCTATCTTAGGAATTGAACTTAATAAAAAAGTATGATTGTTTTACACCCACACATGCAGACAACGGTATTATGTTTTAGTTAAAATAAATCGTATTCTTCTGTAACTGTACATTTCTAATCTAGAAGGTGCTTAGGAAAGAATATCATAAAAGTAATCAACAAGTACGTATATATATATTTCTTCAGAACATTTTTCATAGACAAATTTTTCCTGTAATTTATTTTATTGTTTTAGTAATTGCCTTGACTCATTCAATAGTCGGCTGTTTATTTTGACGCTGAGTTTCGTATTCTATGTGGGGATTTGTGTCCGCTTATTTACATACCCATCGTTGTGTGTAATTATTTAAAAAGACTGAATATTTGTCTGTCTTGTCCAACATCCCCTGACAAAACTGTATGCAACAGTAATGATTCACGAGTAGCGCCTCTTCGTGCAATTTATACGGATGAAATTTGTTCATGATTCATGATATTGATGTTTCACTGATCTCGAGATTCAAATTCCTACAGATTCACTACCAAATTTTTCGACTTTTGCAACAGCAGTGCCAGGATGGTGTTCATGTAGGCATCAGTATATCTGCGAAGAGTTTTCGTGCAGTCACCATGCAATTGTTCACCTGCGAAATTTAATGTAGCTCAAAGTAGAAGCGGGTTTTTGCGCGGATCTTCTTGGTTTCAGGTTTGCTTCTGTTAATCTATTCTTAATTGTTTGGTGGGAAATCAATCCATGAGTTGTATTGATTGTATTTACCGATTGAAAATTTGAAGATCTTTTGCTGCTGATGAGCGAGAACGCAAGGAGGATAGGACTACAAATCGGTTCTGTACTTCATTTGTTTCCCTCCTTTGTACCTTTGCGCGGTACATCTTTTATATCTTCCGGTTTCTAGGTAACGATTCTATATACGATGGATGACAGAGAGGGAAACGTTAAAATTCCTCGAATACCGGTGTTATTTTCACTAGCAACTACAACTAATTCACTTAGATGCTGATTTCGATGCAACTGATGTTCAGCTTGACACATTGTCAGAAATTGTCAACATTTATTGCTGTTCCACAAGAAACTACAGTTTACATTTTGATTTGTTTCTTTGAATTAGTATTGTTATCTCAAAAATGAGGTGAAAGATGTATTTTGTTTTTGCAAATTTATTCAAACAAAACGCAAGACTTTAAGCTTTATATGATATCTAGATTATTACAACTGAAAAAGCTATTCAAGTGGAAACAAGTGTACCCCTAATTATTTTGAGCACTGTACATATGTATATTAAAACGTAACACAATTCCAATAAACCTTGCTAAAATTGCAATAAAGCTTATTAACATGATGATAAAGCTTATTAAACCTGGTTTTATTATCTATTTGTATTTGTATTATCCATTTTTTTTGAGTGCGGATTGTCATTTACCTTTCCGTTGTCACCTGCAGTGCGGGTTCTTGTAAACGTTTACGAACAGTTTGCACTAAAGTGCATTATGGATTCTGAGAAATCCGACTCAGTACGTTAATTGAATACTCTCCGACGACGTTACGTGTTTGCTAGCAGACGCTAACCAATCAATGCCGTTGCCCATTTTCTTATCCAAATAAGACAAGTATGTTATCTCTCAATCTCGATCCGTGTTTAAGCCTGCTTTCGAAGACCACTTACCGAAATGACTGTAATATCTGTGCGCTAAGTACCATTACCTGTTTCAAATTAGTATAAATGTTTGTTCTAGGAAAGCGGCTTATATGGCGTGTTATTAAACCGAGTTCGTGATATATCGCGACGTTTCTTTGTAGCAATACACAATCATCTTTACAGCCGCGCCACGTCTACACTCCGCAACATAAATAAATTTGTATTAAATTTAAGGTAAGGTTCTATTTAGATTTCCCATTTCAGGACAATGTTCACAAGCTTGGATTTAATCATACCTATGAATAGTATATAACCAGACTTAGCCAATAAAACGAAATATTCATCGTTTTCATATAGGGAAGGCCATAACGAAGTATCCAATTTGAGGTAGCCGCCATTCGTAATGTAATGTGATGTAAAAGTATAATGTAAAAAAAAAAATAGAATACCCACCAGCGATGCACGAATGTGCTTTTGTGATAGCACTTTCTACTGTTTGAATCAAGATATCTGGTATTAGAGCTTCTAATTCTTGATGGGTATTATCTTGCCATATGGTATGAGGGTTATTAGTGTATACCTTTTCTTTGATGTAGCTCCATAAAAGAAGTTAAAAACTGGTAGATTTGGCTTATTGGCTGGATATGCTACATCACCAAATCGAGGAATTCGGCGTATTAGGAAAATTGCCATTGTCTGTCGGCATGTGTGCGCCGTTGTTGTGTCGTTTTGTTGCAGCCACAAATTCTCTAGTTCACGCTCTTCTAATTAGGGTGCCTGGTATCGTTCTATAGCGCTCATCATTGATTGTAGCAATGCCTTCATCATCCTCAAAGAAATGCGAACCTATCACAACTTGCGCAAAAATTCTGCACCATACCGTAACTCATTGAGGATGTAGTGTGTAGTCTTTCGTGAAGAATATGAGGTTTCTTCCCCAGAAGCAGTAGTTCTGTTTATTCGCAATTTCATTTAAATTTAAGTGTACTTCGTCGGCCATAATGTCCTGACTGTATTGTAGGCGTTGTTGTCGATTTCTGGGTTCTGTTGCGTGTACCACCTGGATCTTGTACGGAAAAGCATGCAAATCTAACCTCAAAATTCGCCTCAAGGAAGTCCGAGAGAAACGTAATTGCGTGGCCCGCCTTTTTGTTGATATTCTTAGGACGTCTGCAATGCTTACTCTCACACGCTCAATATTGTGTTGTTTGCGGTTTTCCACTGTGCTTTGTATCAGCCGCTTACTCGCGAAGTCGAAACTCATAATTTCGGCGAAAATTTCGCTGCGTCGAAGTAACTGACTGTACTTCTCAAGGAACAAAATGAGGTTGTTGTGGTGTGATTTGTGCATCGTGTAGTTAAGGAGGATTTCGCTGTTCCTAGTTTTATGCACGGCGATGGGAGCTCTATAGTATGGTGCTGCATGTCATCATAGGCCATTGGGGAAACATTGAGGCCGTCGTATGTAAATTTTTTTTTCATATAAGCTTCCACAAAACATTTCTTTCCAACAAGAAATGTTACACGCCTCGAAGAAACACGGATTGAATACTCCATCTCCAATATTGCCTTCTCAATCTTCAGACCTGCATAGGTACAATCGAGCATTTGTTGCTGAGTGGTTCAACTAAAGGGTCACAAATACCCTTCAAAAGCATCACTTGAAGCCGAAATAAAAGATGTGCCGAAAAATATTTCACTGACGCCTTACAAAAGATTAATGGGTACGATCCCTAAACATATACAAGCGATTAAAGCCCGATGAGGTTATGCACGATATTAATTAAGATCTAGGCAACCACAATTGCAAATATATTTAAATTTTGCAAGTTCAATATATTCCATTTTATTGACCTTATTAATAAGGTTGTATTATTTCTTCTCTGTGCAACAATTCTTTTTTTAGACATATACTTTTGTTCTCCCTGGCAAACATTCACTGTACATCGTCCCCACTTGTGAGCTTGTTTTGTCTAGTGTGATCTTCACATGTAGAACTTCTGTCAGACTAGCGTTTTAATGGCTAGGTATCTGTCCCTTGTATAGATGGAGGTAAATATTAAAAAAAAAAACTAAATTATTTATCACATATCTGCGCTGCTTTCATAAGCAAAAACCATTAAATGCGTGCAATCCTATTAAAATGTTAAATATGTCACATCTATGTGTAGGTATATAGGAAAAATGTTATGTAAAGCTAGTCGCCTTAGCCTTTAATGGTTGTTAGTGTCTATAAAAATTAAGAAATACTCATCTTATGAATCTACATTAATGTAAATATAGCCTTACAACGTTATTATTATTGATTACTATACTACTATAAGCCAAGTGTTTTATAACCTTATCACCTTATCATATACGCCACTATACCTATCATACTTACAATTGATTTACTGCGCCAATAAATTTTAAATAAATGAATAAAAGAAGAAATAATTAATAATAATAATATAAAGATAATAATAAAAAGAAAGAATTTTTCTAGTTGTTGTTTTTCTCCAAAAATAATTTAGAAATAAATACAAATATTGTTGGGCATATATCTTTTTACCATTTCGAGGTAAGTGATACTTCTGACTCTGATTGTACCTACATTTATATACCGAGAATAAGTGAATAAATCGTGGCATCGCTATAGGTAGTGAATTTTGCAATCATCATAAAAACTTGTGAATTACGTGCACGTTATTTGGTTTTCGTGAAACATATTTTCGTGTTGTTGTGTTGTTTGTCATGATGGTAGAAGTAATTTGTACAATCAGACGATAAGATGCCCTATAACGTTTAAAGGTCATTGAACGTATTAGAACTGAAATAAATTATAGGATAGGTTATTAAATGATCCCGTAATTATAGTTTAGAAGCAAGCTTATTTTTATATATGAGAAGATATTTTAATATAAGACCACAAAAGATTCATCTCTTAGTGTTCTTTTTCCCAGCAACCTCGACTTAATTCCTGGACTAAATTCAAATCGAATCATTAAAAGGATAATTCTATTAGCTATTATTTTTCTGTATACTTCGTTTTTTTTTTCGTCTTCAACTGATGTTTTAATGAAAGATTTTCGCATTGCACGTTTTCCTAAGTGCTGCTCTTTCTGGTATTCTTTTTATAACAGAAGCATGAAACGCAGAACATTAACTATAGTGCCAATTTTTACAGTTGTCTTGGTTTTATATCATTCGCGCAGAAATATAACGTAATTTTTCATTCACGTTTCTCTTTTTTATTTGCAGAATAAGTGTTTGTTTTTTGTTTGGCAGTAAGGTACAGTGTAATTTAACTACTTATGCATTTACCTGTTGCTTTAATTTTTCCTACGATAGGCCAAGCTTGAAGGTATACCCGCATCGCTTAATCTGTAGCACGTTTCTTTATATTTGCTATATAATAAATTCCCCAGAACTAGGGATTTTCTGTCTATATGTTCAACCTCGCTCTTACAATCCACATAAGTTGTTAGAACTTTCTTCATTCACAATACACTTTAGGATTAATAAATAATTTTCTTACTACGCAATTCCTTATTCGCTGCATATATTTTCATTTTGTTATTAAAGTCTGGATATATCGTGTTAAAGAATCTAACGAAAATTGAATCGTTTAATTTTATACCACCAGAACTACCTGAGCTTCCCAGGCAGCTCTTGCAATAAATTGAGGAGTGGCATTGAAGGAGCAGCTATAAAGGAATCAGAAGAGGTATTTCTTATCTGATCTTTTAGAAGTGCATATTTGCTAAAAGCTTCTTCGAAAAAAGTTTTGCATACGTTGGCTTTAGAACTTGCAATTACTCGTTAACTCTGCGACACACAAAGATACTTCTGGGGTTACCAAAATACTAAATAACTAAAAACAACATTTATCCTTTAAAATGATATCTTTCATAAAAAATTGTTTTCATTTTATAAGCTATATCACACTGTATTCATTTAAATATTAATTCCACAATTATTTGTAAATTGCTTTATGATTTGATTTATTACTTACAATTATTTCCTTGCTATATATTTATAAAAGAAGAATTATTTTAATTTAATGATTCTTGAAGAAATTAATTTTTATAATTATTTTTTATGGATCGGCTTTCAACTTGCCTGATGATGAGCGCTTTCGTGACTCGAAACCGGTAGCTTATTCCATTAAAGAGGTTTGTGAGATACGACCTTTTGTTTCAGTGCACTACGAATACGTATCATCGGACCACAACACCCTTTTCCAATTTTCAAGTACCCATTGTTGGTATCTTTTTGTTCATTCTAAAGGATTCATTTTGCTGATCTCGGGCAATAGCATTTTTTTCCATCCTTTTAATTGTCGACCATTTAAGCAACTATTCTGGTCAATATTTTTGGACTACCTTTTGTAGAAATTTCTGCAAATAGCTGGAAGCAAGCTTTCTTCCTATCTAAGAAAGATATCCATAGAAAGCTCATGTGTGTATAGATTTCCGCTGCATCAAAAAGCTGCGGGGAATCTTCAGTTGGGTGAGTAAACAGCGCGAAACACTGAACCTACTAGATGCAAATTTATTGAAGCATACTTTTTATGTCAATATATTAGTATTTTGATTCATAAACGTAATCCTTATTTTAAACCCAAAATGATAAATATGAAGCATTACCTAAGTCGGCACTTGAAGCCCACAATAAAATATCTTTCAAGGGAGTACTTAAGAATAATACAGAATCTAATGTCAAATATTTACTTAGGTACAAATATTTCCCGATTATAATAATAATAATAATAATAGCCTTTATTGCCAACAGTTACAAAAAACCAACAGGCAAACAACTAATACAGTCTATAGAACACTGACAAAAAGCAGACGGATACAAATACATATCAATCTAGTTATATATTACACTGAAAAAGATATTCTGCCTAATGAAGAATGCGAATGAAGTAGTTACGCAAGGGAACAATTAAAAATATCGCATTTGCAGCAAATGTTATTGTATATGGAATACATAAAATAAATAGGTGAGCGTAACAGTAGATTTGACTTGGCTTAATCCAAATAAGATGTAGTAAATGAGCGAGAAGATTGACGCGGCACATGAAAACTAAGGTTGCCAAGCAGTTCACTGGCGTTTGTTTGATTATTTAATAATTTAAAAAGAAACGTTAAACCAATCTTTTCCCGTCGTACTTCGAGTGGTGCCACAGAAAACCCAGCAAGTAAGGTCTCATAGGGGAAACCTCTACGCGGGTAAGTGTTGTATTTTTTATACCAAAGGTATTTTAAAAATCGTTTTTGAACCCTTTCGATCATATTTTTATATGTAACATTCCATACAAAGGATGCATATTCCAGTTTTGAGCGCACTAAAGCAAAAAAATTTTTATGGGGGGTATATCATGGAACGAGTGAGTATTGCGTAGAACAAATCCTTATGATTACTTTATTTTCTTACTTCAATTTCTTTAATATTTGTGGTTTTGCTGAGATGCCTTTTTGAATTTCTTATTTATTTCATAACGAAGTAAGGCTTATATAATTATTGGAGAGTGACACATTTATATATTGAATATATTTGGCTACCCCAACTGCGAATAGTGACTCGGGAATGGAAAATTTGTTGATCCTAGTCCTACTCGACATACAGCGGGTAAGTCTGCCCAGCTAAGCGCAGGCCCTTTTACCGCTGGGCCACCGAGCTGTTGATAAAATATATATTACGTTTTTTAACGTAATATCTAGTTTATTAATGTTTTAGTAATTATGTTGGTTTGAATCACTGTCCCTGAATAATTTATAAAATACGGAGAGAAACGGTACGCCACTGTTGCCGCGTTATCTTTTCTTTATTGACAAAAATGCATACTACATGCTGAGGAATCATAGTTGATGGGTGTAGACATATATACGTATTTGTGTTATGCATTTGGGTTATTACATCTTATCTTTCCCTGAACTTACCCACTATATAAGCTCTTGTCGCTAAATATAAATGAAATTTATGTACACATATCTTTGTACAGTAAACGATACCAGTCATATATGTGTGCCTTTCTATTCACTACTTATACCGAAGTAGCAGAAGTTTGTATAATTATATTCCGCATGCAACGAGTTTCGAAGGCATCTTAATAACTCTTTGCTATTATAAGAATAAAACAAAAACCAAGATAAATCGGTAATCCTACAGAAGATTACTTCATTTTTTTATAACTACGATTCCTTGTAAACATCCATACTGCATAGATTTACAAAGACCACATTTAACTTGAAAATCATAGGAAACATCGATTTTAAGTTTATTTCTCAATAAAAAATTCTGGTCGTATAACGAGTGCAGTGACTAAAAGCATTTGTTAACAAACAGAACGGAAAGTTTAATAAACGGTGAATGCGAATGTTGTAGACGCCCACCACAACTTGGCACAGATATTGACCTAAAGCCTCGTTGCCTAGCAGGTGTACGGGTCCTAAATCCTGCTTTGTAAATACACGAAATAAAACGCACGTAAAATAAAGGAAGACAAATGTCATCGAGAAGACTTTCCTGCATTAAGAACGCCGCTAATTCGAACAACTTCCTCCGTATAAACGATTGCACAATAATATTTCTTCTCCGACCATCAATAAATATTTCATCAAACGATCACTTTTTATTTGGTAGTACGCAGTTACCATTCACGTAACCATATTTAGTTATTTCGTCTTTAAAGAAGAGCTTTCTTTACATTCTCGGTCACTACGATCCATCCACGGTGATGATTCTACATATGTATACCGTTGTACATAAATCTATTTACAGACGTCGACGTGCAGCATGATTGATTTTATCCATTAATACGGATATTTTATTAGTGGTAGCAACTACCTAACGTAATAAGGTTACATTCGGATATACATAAAGAATCAGGTACAGTTGGGAGCAAAAGGCAAGCCACTGACGTAAACGTAAGCTTTGTATTGGGTAAATAAATATATTGGAACATACAGAAAGACAAGCAATACTCCTAATGACAATGTAATGAATATCAAGATGCTATAGTAAGGTAAATAAAAAAGGGTTAACAGTCACATATTTAGACCAAACAAGTAAAATCTCCAGATTTCCTTAAGCAGCTTCGCAGGCTTTTTATTATTAATCCAAAGTAACAAAAAATGTGGAACCGTGCTTCCTCACTGCATTCTTAGATACAATAGCTTTAATTTGGAAATCTTTTTCTAAGTTCCATCGACTCCTTTTGATTTTTTTTGAAATTTTAATTTTGAATTTTTTTAATGTGGTGACGGCCCAACGGGTAGTACAAGTGTTTTAAAGCTTGTGATAACCTCAGGAGCCTTTGCGTGTACATTGTGCGTGTAAAATGTTCCATGGTTTTATTACTGTTACCCACGCCGTAAAGGGTGCTAGTTAATCCCCAACTGCGAATGGTGATTCGGATGTGTACCGGAACCACTACCCTAGTGGGACTCGAAAGCATAACGCCTAACTCTACCTACTCAGATGCAAGCTCTCTGACCACTGCACCATCGAATTCTATAAATTAGTTCTTAAGTTAAAATAAAGCTTAAGCGTTAAATATGTTCACAAGCCATGCTTAGTTCTACATACAAAACGACAATGAAAATTTAATTAGTGTAGTTACAATACTTGTCTTTCTATTCGAAAGCTGCAGGATCAAACCCTGGTTGTGACTGCTGGTTTTTAATTATGGACAAAAATTAGAGAAGCCACATACAATCCAACAGTAACAGCGTTGCCACTTTAGTCCTATACTACGTCTATGGGATGGCCCATACTGTAGACTGAATGAATTAATGAGAATTCATCCAGCACATTATCTTTTCTACAGTAGCATCTAAATTTTCACAAGCACAAGTGCAACAATTGAGTGGATTCACAATAAAAATAGGCTTCATTTTTTTACCATCAACATTATCTTTTCAATTCTCCAAAATTCAAATGCCGACATATGACATTGTATCAGCTGAATTTTATGCATTCTTCAAATGCAAAATCTTTTGTTAAAATTTGTTGAACGCTCACGCTAGATTATTTCGTCCAAAAGATGTTCACAGTTTTTTTTTCGTAATCGTAACCGATCGCTTATTTTCGTATAAATTGTATGATTTTTATGCACTGTTGTACAGTCTATAGTGCCATGATGAGTGAGCCACATGTTTCGCAACCGTGAAAATGCGAATTTCGCAATTCTAATGCTAACGTTGAACTTAGATCACTCTTTAGATGAATGTTAGGCAATTTTAATTAGATTGATAAAGGAACTGCAAATTACTTTTTCTCAAAGTCGTTCAAGATTGAGAAACTTTCGAGTCGTACAGTATATCATTGTGTACCTTCTTCAGAAGCTGAAATCAATCTCTCAGCAAACGCATAACATTCGTTTAATGTTACACTAGCTAGTTACTTATGTATATCTACGTGTAGCGCTGCGCTACCTATAAAAAGATATTCTAATTCTGTAAGATAAAGTATTCCAATGTTAATAGAAAAAGTGTTAACTGCAAAAAATGTCCAGCCAGGTGTGACAGCTGCGGGTTATTTCAGTTTGTCGCACTGACAAACAGCCCGGCACATGCGAGCGTCTGTCAGGAGCACATGTTTGAGCACGTGGAGCGCCGCGACGCCACCACATATCAGCGCCTGAAATACACCGGACGATGAGATACGGCGTCGACCGCATCGATGATACTCGCGCCGCCGTATAGCGTTCCTGTTATAGATAAGGAACAGTTGCGTGAATTACACAGTTTGACAACCGAAACTTATTATGAATATACACCGAAATACGTACACCTTCATGTAAATATCATTAATTTAAATTACAAGCTTAGTAAGTTAGTGGACATTGTAGGACACCCAGGGATTAGTTTAAAATAGTACTACGCACACATGCGTTTGTATGTTCATGGCAAGGCAGCTTCATTTCATAAAGAAACTAGTGCAGCATAACAATCTTTTCATAAAAAAGGTAAAAAGCTCCAACCTTTTAAAAATTAGTTAATATGCAGTGTCCATCAAGAGTCGAAGATATCACAGCACTCCAGAAGCATTTTTATTCCAATTCCAATTCAGATTATATTGTATTCAAATGATTCATTGTGAATTCCAAATTCATGAGCCATGCAGTCTGTTAGTAATATTCATAAAAGTTAGAGTAATAAAATCATTTGTTTACATTTACAGTGACGCTAACATTTACATCAAATATCTCAAGAGTGAGGGCTGTGGAGCAGTATGACAAACACCAAGCTATTTGCCGCTCTCCGCCACAAAAAATATTTAATTATTTCGGAAATTTGTTGAACCATTCGTTCGTCGGGCTATTATGAAACATCCCGCAATTTCATAGTAAAAACGATCTGCTGTTGGATTGGGGAAAAGTGACATATTTCTGCCCTGTCAGCCTTATGTTGGCTTTATGTCGGTTGTCATAGAGCGAGTGGTGTGCGAAGTTGTTTCTATTGCTTTAAAGTTTTTGGCATTGTTATCCTTCAGACTTCCATAATGCACAGTTTAAGAGAAAGGAAACAGAAAAGTAAAAAGCAACAATGTTTAGGGATAAAAAGATTGGAACTGTATTGTATGTTGTTCATCAACGAAGGATGTAAATTAGGTACGAATCTATCTACAACTAGGCACTATTCTACCTACAATTTTAATGCTGTGGGCAATTTGGGCAATAGCCGGAAATGTACCTGCAAAACGTACAGGTAAACTGAACACCGTGAGTAAAACCATAAAAATGCAATACAAAATAATGTATTTCAAGTTAATGCACATAATATTTAAACAGTAGAAAATAAAAAAATGTAATCGTACAAAAATGTGAACATACAAGGTTAATCTACAGGTTAACAGCACACAAAATAGAAAATACGCAACCGTGGCTTCTCAAAATGCAATCGTATTATTGTTCCACTATTTAATAGTGTATTTAACTCTCTCTGGCGTGTGTACCCATTCCTTGTTCTGATAAAAATACGAATAAAGATGTTAAATAAAATGATTCATTCAATTTCACACATACTACTACGTATGTCTCTCAACAAATATTCGGGCTATTCATGATTATGTTCTAGGTAGCTTCTACTCACTAAGTTATCAACACCAAGCGTAAACACCTTTGCAGCTACAAAAAGTAGTTAATATTAATTGAATGTCGAGCATCTACTCAATTTTGGTTATTTAATTAACTGTTACCTGTTTTGCAGTCGATTTCTGGTTGCTTCTAAGTAAATTCAGGGACAAAATGTACCATACAAAGAATTCCCTTCGAGTAACACCGAATCCAGAGGAGACCCGTTCCATTCAGATTCCTCCATCAAGTCTCCCCCAGGTAAACGCAGCGCTTTGCAGCTCTAAATTTTAACGTTTGTTCCGTAGGCGAACTATATTCCTTACGTAGTTATTAAGTTAGGCTTAAGAGGGCTGCGTGCAGCCGAAACATTTCAAAAGTTGCCCTAGATTTATTGTGGTTTTTTATTATTCGTTTATCCATGCTATTTACTGTAATAAACTTTTTATATTATCTTTTTTTTTTAAATAAGAGTTTCTTGTAGCACACTCACCAAAGCTAGCTGACGAAGCTAGGATGCCCATCAGAAACCAGGTCTAAACCATCTTTAATGATATTTTTCATTACTCTTCCAAAACAGTTTTATCAATTCATCATTAATCATTACAGTACACACAGTTATCTTTAAGAAGTGATGTGCTCTTTTTAGTAATAATGATAAAGTCGCTTTGAATTTTCAATGTAGATTTGTATTTTGTTTTCTTAACTTTACTAGATCTTGACAATAAACAATGAACGAAGTAACCTGCTTTTATGCCACTGTATTTTTCATTATAAAGTTGAATCGATCTTCTTGATACTTCAGTTCAAATTTCCTACCGTTTTCTGTTTTATACGTTGGAAAAAATCTCGCACTATTTCTCTCAACCTTACACTTCTATTTCATTTTCCGCTTCTTCAGGTTTTACTCTTCTATTCAGATTTATATTATGCCAATTAAAATATATTGAAAATATTTATTGATTCATTTAACAGAATTTTTGCCAATAAAGCGGATTTCGTTGCAATTAAATCGCTTTCTCTCTTTTTTTAAGGACTTTAATTTTATGTTGTAGAAATGTCTTTCGGGTGATGTCGTGTAGTCGATATTTAACTTGACGTTTCGCTGACTATCCTATCAGCTTCTTCAGAAGATTTCTAAAGACTGTCTTTAGTCTTTAGAAATCTTCTGAAGAAGCTGACAGGATAGTCAGCGAAACGTCAAGTTAAATATCAACTACACGACATCACCCGAAAGACATTTCTACAATGGATTACGGTCGTGAAAGCCTACACTCAACTATTTAATTTTATGTGTTCATATGTATATGATGAACGTTTTTCTTACAACTTCAGCCTTCGCTTATTTAGATTTGTCCTAATTCAACTTAAGGTTTACAGTGCTATTAAATGTCGCATAAGTATTTCAGTTTTCTCATTTGATTCAGGTTAGTTTTTTCAATTTTGATATTTAGTTAAACTAATTGTAAGTGGATATCCAATAACCAACATTTTTAGTATTTTTATGCTAAGAGAATCCGGATAACCAGGAGCTTATAAGGTTTGTCAAAAAAGTTTTTACGGTCTTTGAGGCGTATTCACTGCTAATTTTAAAAGAAGCAAATTGTTTTAATCTGTGCACATTTTCAAAAAACAACTTTAGAATGCTGCTGAAGCGTACTGGTAGCCACATCACAACACATCATAAAGTTAAGCTAATTATAACTTACCCGTGTTATAATTACTGTTGGCATTTTGAAATAAGAAGAGAAAAGAGCATTGTAATTGGATTCACTTCGAATCTCATTTCATCGTTTCGTGAAGATAAGTAGCAATAGCAGCCGGACGATTAAAAATAAAGATCGTATCGCTCCAAGGCGACTGCATGAAATGAAGATTTCAGAAGCCTACAAATTCGACTTCCCAATTAATTAAGTTTTCTTTTTAAAAATGAAAAATGCCTTCGAAATAAATTAAACAGAAGCAAGAAAATGTGTTTTAAATAACGTCTCTATATGTATGATTAAAAAAAAAACATTTTTAACTTTATGTTTGTTTCATTTTAAAAAAGTGTAAATTGCGTTTCAGCGTTTACGACAAGTTCAACAGTTTTATTATTTTTATTTGCACGAATGCGGTTAAACTTGCAGGTTTATACGAAAGCGTATGATGATACTTTATTTTACACATTAAAATTTAGTAACAACCTTGCTTTGTTTTGTTGCTCAGTTTGTTACGGCTATTAATGTCTGATAAACTTTGGCCTTGAATTTAGAAAACAAGCAGTCTTAATGGGAACCACCGTTTCCATTAATTATTTGTTACTGCTTTTGAAAGTAACCGTACGTTGTATTTTGTGCCAGAATTCTAGGTAGAAACGCTACTTTATGTTTTACTACTTTTGTTTTGTTGCAACAGATATATAGCTTACTGTTTTCAATTACTAAAAATCTAGTGACTACTTAATAGTGATTTCTCTATTTAGCTGTATGTATTCATGCTCAATAGCAACTGATGAATTTTTATTAGTACTAAATGATATTGTTACTTCCTTAGAAAGGTTGTTGTTAGTGGTATCACTTTTCGATAGATATTACAAGGGTTTTGTTTCAACAATGCGTATTTCTTTCAATTCAATTAATTTTTATTAATCATTATTTATTATATTATTTTATCATCTGTCTCGTTTTATTAAACGAACGATTGACTGTTAATACACTCGAATACTAAAACTTTTTCGTTTACGTAGTCTGCAGGCTTTTCTCTATTCAGCTCTAAAAACTTCTTGCCTTTGTATCTTCTAGCTTGCATGCTCCTTATACTATATGTATTTTCCGCTAACCATTATTTCAATTAAACTTAGTGATGAAGAATAGGTGACGGTTTCAAGAAAAGCGGCCTGATATCTGAACAATTTCTGAAATTTCTGAGTGATATCGCTTTTAAACCTACATAAATTATGCTTATCGAGATAAAGTGAAATATTAACTCAAAACTACATTACTGTTTCTGAGAGTGACCATTTCTTATGAAAATGAAATTTTTAAACATTATATGTAGGGTGGAAATAAAAATTGGAAAGACCGCTTTCCCCCCAAGTAATTATAGACACAAAAAGTTGTACAGATCAAGTTTTTAATGTTTGTAATAAACTACCTAAATCTGTATAAATCTGGTAAAAACAATAACATTTTCGCAACTATTACTACTTTTATACATTTTTAAATGGTAGGTGCGCTTGTATATTTTTATGCCAGTTATTAGAAAATAATTTCTGCATTAAAAAGTATCAGGGGTTTTCCTTCTAAACTTGATAGTTCTTAAGATATTAAAGAAAAAGAAGAAGAATACTACTAACTAGGAAAATTGGTCAAAATCGTCACCGCCGCCAAGTAGCAATAGACGTTACAAAAACTCTATTTTTTACAGCGCCCCATAAAGCCTAATGGCGATACATCAGAAGGTCTTACAGACCATATTGTACGGTTCCTATTGCCAATCCAAGAATTTGGAAATTCTTGATTAAATATTAGTTACATCTATTGAGTTGTGTGAAGATGCAATATCGTGCTGAAATACCATTCCGCGTCTAACTGTTAATAGCATTTCATCCAAACAATCCTAAAATTCAGTTTGTAAGAAATGTAAATATCTTTGATGTGTTGAGATGCCTGGGAATTCTTGTTTCCCAATAACGTGTATTCCATTATTAAAAAAATTGACCTGACCATAAAATTTCATTAAAAAAATTTGGATTTTCGATATTTTGGAGTAATAAATAATTGTAAAACTGTAGTCTTTGTGCATTTTGTGCGTAGAATGGTTACCTGTAAGCGGCCCAACGGGGTTTATAAATTGCTCACATCGTTATAACCTCAGAATCTAGTGTGTATATGTGTGTTTCTTGGCTTGGTTAAAGTGTTTCTTGGCTTGGTTAAAGTGTTTCTTGGCTTGGTTACCTAATTCTTGCGCCTACAGGATAAAGCTCGCTCAATATTTTCCAACATAGAAATGGTGAGAAGGGATTGTAACGGAGTCACTCGAAACTCTCAGATACTTTTAAAAAGGCTACACGTTTCTAAAAGTAGTTTTGGTCAGTGTTTGTGGTACGAACGAAAAATGCACCAGCAAAGCCATATTAACTTTTGTATCTTGTTATAATTTAACTACCTAACATATGACAATCCCATCAAGTACGTACCTGCCCATAGCGCTACAAAGAATGCTAATGTTAGATGCGGATTATGTTAGATCGAGAACACGGTTCTCACGACTAGGTGCACATTATCACATGTTCGCACACATCGACAGGTCTCTGGTAATATACTTTAATGGTGGTTCGTATATGTATGCCTCCATATACAAATGTATTACAACAGTATACATACATACGTGAGAACTCCTACAGTGCGTTGAACCGCACGAGGAAGTGAGCACTGATATCGTGGAAAATTCACCTAGTCTCCCGCTATCACCGTGCCGCTAGGCACCGTTTGGCATTTCCGTACATTTGTGGCCCGCATTACGATAAAATAAATCAGGTGAGATTTACATATGAAATATATCACAATTAACCGCTACTGCGTTAGAATAAATGTTACTCATCGTGCGTAACGTTTCTCCGGAAACGAGCTGGTCATATAAGCAGCTTTTTAATAATAATAATAATGACACATTTTTGTTTTCAATATAGTATAACACATTAAGTTTACAAAATCACTTTTGGATTAAGAAGACGTTCTGCAGAATGAAAGAATTCTCTTTTGATAAATTGCTCTGTTATCAATTGGTTTTAATAATTACATTTATTTGGAGTATTCAAATAAATATACCAAAACGTCACAATAAATAAATAAATTAATAAAAAAGCAAATACAACGTTGCATATAATAATAGACAAGAACATTTCAGACAAACACATTTACACTGATATTGTACTATCGAGGAACTCATAGCAACTATAAAAATTATTATTAGTCAGGTACTTTTTGATTATACTTGTATATCTTTCTCTTGGGGGACCTTTAAATTTCATGCGCAATTAAATAGTGTGGGACCCCAAAAATCCTGGCAAGACGATCGTACAGAACCTGCAGCTCTACTCGCTTACTCATAAAATACCTGTGATTTTCACCACAGGTTAACCACACAATTGATCAACATAGTCATACGCATGCAATTAAACAGCAAATATGTATATGTCAGACAATTTCATATGCCGAAATTGCCTGACACATATTTGCTCCGTGTTTACAGATGTCTCTCTGTTTAATAGCTTTTTTAGTGAGCAGAAGATTCTTACAAAACCTCGCTTTGCCATACAAAATGATTAACTGGAGGCAGCTAGAATAAAATATCTTTGCTGCTTCGTGTGTTGCCAGTCTCTACGCACGTTCCCAGGTAAGATAAGATGTGTAACCCTAAAAATTTTACTTTCGATGTGACATAATCTCTCCTGATGCTAACACTTTTAGTCAAAACACGGCACTTTTAGTCTTACTCTCGTTTTGTTTTAGACTGTTTCTAGCTAACCAATCTTGCACACTTTGCATTGCGTTTACTGATTTCCTGCAAAGTTCTTCCCTATTCTTGCCTTTGATTAAGATGGAGGTATCATTGGTATAAAGATTTCTTATCAATACAGGCAAGTCGCTTACGTATATTAAGGAACATAACAGGTCCAGTGCAGAGCATTGTGATATCCCGTATTTAATGCATGATCTGATTTGTAATCTTGCCGCACCACGTACACCATAGAATACATCTTTCTGAGAAGTAACATGTGGTCAACTGTGTCACATGCGTTGCTCAAATTTAATAGATTCAATCGAGCTAGCTGACGGTCGTCGAGTTGTTACTGATTTAATTTTTCTATGAGCATGTTGTTTTGAGCAAAATAATTTGTGTGTTCTAGGATCTTCGAGATACATGGGTTGTAATTGTCGCATACGTTAATCATTCCTTTCTTGTGTATTAGCGTACTCTTTGCACGCTTCAATTCAGATGGAAAAGCACTTATTTGTTCCATCACATCAACTATATCCAAGGGAGTTGTCGGACTGCAATAGGACGATTGAAGGCAGTCCACGCCAATCTTGCACAAATATTCTTCATGTACTAACCATGGCAACCGTAGGACTCAGCCACACATGTTATCGGCACGAAGAAATGAGCTCTCCTACACATCCAGTTTCTCTATTATTTATATCCCTGATTGCTTTCTGTTTATTGGTTGAAGTATCGGGTTTTCGCAATATTTTCGTTTATCGATACCAACATTGACAAGATATTCCTTTTTGTACTTTCAGTATAGTTCGTAACATTCTGTACTGTTATTTTTTTGTAATAATAAACACTCTAGGATCCTTTTCTGTTCCAGCATTTCTGATGTATTTATGAAATTAACGCATTTGGCCGTTTTAATTTTCATTTCAGGGAAGCACCTGTTAAACAGCTCAAAAAGAACACTATGAAATTGTGCAAAAAGCTAGTCTGTAGGCAAGTCGGGCTTAATCGAACAACTAAACACATCCCTAACAACTTTTCTTGCGATATTTATTCACATTTGGCCAAATAGTGAAATGTTCGGACATTTGAAATTTTCAAGTGACATTTAAGTGTGTTTACTGTAATTCAAGAAGCCTTTGATTAGGTTAATGATGTATATAATTTTAACCCAAAAAAAAGTTGTGTCTTATATAAAAGTATAATTGAGTGTGGTGGGTCGATTAGTTACAAAAAGGTGGAAACCGGCACAAGATCTGAAGTACATTTCGTAAACGTAGCCCATGTAGGTTCAATGCTAATCGAGAATGTGCTTCTTACAATACGCAAGATATTATTTGGGACACCTGTATAATGAATCATATATGCACTTTTTTTTACATTATTAAAAAGTTAAATTTCTTATTCAAAAACCTTCAGAAAATATGTGCACTTCTCAGAAATAAATTCGCGGTTGTTAGTGTTATGCCTGCCAAATGGGATAAATAATTTAGTAATTGGCGAAAGGTTAGGAAGATGAGTCAGTAATTTTACGTTCTATTCCTTCCAACTTTCACTTATGAGATTTTTTATGTATTCATTTCTGTCTGCAGTAATAAAAATAGATTGTGCGTTGAGGTTAATACACTACGCCTTAAAAAACGTTGACATGTTGCATATAGGCGGTTGTTGGGAATTGAATTACACAGAAAGCTGACTAGATTTTTCCAAAATAATATTTAAATTCATTAGTAATATTTAGAAACAATTCGTTTCTTGTATAGAAGAGGTACAATTGGTTCGGCTGAGTTGCTAATGAAGTGAATGCAGTCATATGTAATGAGTTGGGACTGCTGCTTCTTGTGGTTTATGCATATTACATGAACCTAACACGGTCGTATCTAAAATTTATGTAACGTGATATCATCGACATTGTTCTCTCCAATGCGTTATCGATAAGCGGAGCAATTACACATGTATGGTTAACGACAGATTGTTTGAAAAATTTAGTGGCCTGCCTTCTAATAACGCGCATTACACATACGCAACAAAACGCACGCATTTATGAAAAATATATCTGTTCAGTGTGCGATCGGACCATATGCTCCACTCATTGGCACAACCGGGCAATATGGTAGACAGATTGTGGGAATTCAAAATAACTCAAGCTAAAATAAGCCAAAACACTACGATCGGTAAAACATGCTGTGTACAGATTTCGACGCAGCAGCACCAGAACACTCGGGGGATGGATGTGTGTTGTGTGTGTTTTGTGTTTCTGCGTTGTCTAGAATGTCTGAAAGGATGAGATGCTTGCGCCGGGACTGTTTCTTTTTTGAAATGTTCGGACTGGATGCTTTTCGGAAGAAAGACATACCGATGGCGTGCGGCGTCGATTTAAAGAAATTTACGGAACCGTGTTGTTACTTCTGGTACCGTTTAATGTTGTCGGCTTTTCCAGATACTCCCTCTGGATAACATAAGTCGGATGTACTCTCTTTTTTGTAATCTATTCTTCTCAAGTTTCAACGTAAATATCGTGTCTGCTTATAGACTAAAATAAAATTTTCAGAATTCGGAGATCCTGATATGTTTTAGATGGTAGCCGAACATTAGTTGGAAATGAAGACCTTTACTTTCCTGTTTTATGGAGGGCAGTAAATTAGGAGGGTTAAATATATATGCGAAAGTAGGTATTCGACAATGTCTATCTTTATTTCTTTTCCTAAATACTTTGTTCTAAGTAAAGGATAGCGATAGTTAAATTCGAAAATGCAATAATAAAATGTATACAGGATGTGGGCGCCTAACTTGCCGATTATCCGAATTCGTAGAAATAATTGTAGTCGAAATATCGAAAGTGTAACGTCAACTTGTTTACTTGAAATTGGACAATCTTCATATTTTATCACTTTCGGGTAATCGACATAATTCTATACAGGGTTCATTAAGTAAACCTATAATACTCGCTAAAACCTCGCACTTGACTTGACACTTGAATAAAATAATGCATATTGACTATCGTGCAATAATGAAACCTACAGAGTGTTTGAATGTTCATGTTTTTTACAATTTTATTTGCAGCTAAACATTACATTCGAAATCATTTTCCAGTTTCTCTAAAGCTTAGTTATTGAACCTGCGATACAATAAATGATCGTTTGGTTGACGTTTAAGTTCCTAAGCTAAAGTAATCTTGTAAGCATGCGGGCCAAGATCTGTTCGCAGAATTTGCTACAGTGATGTTGGCGATGCTTGAGATTGCCAAAGAATTGACACATTTGGATCTTTACGAACACACTGGTGTACAGCCGCAATATTCTCTTAGCTTTTTGCACTTCTTTGTCTCTCCGCCACGGGCGTTCATTGCTCTTCGACTTCAATGATTATAACAATCGAAAATTGTAGTTAATTCTCGATTTCTTCTCGAACAAGTACAAGAAAGGACATGGAACAATTTCTTTCCTTTCTGGGATTGATTAATAAGGGAAATTAGCGCAGTTTCTACATATTCTAAAAATATAATGGTAGTCTTCACGTTGTTTTCTAAACCCTACGTAGTATAAACTTTCAACGTTTTATACAAAGATTCCAATTTGATGAAGGTACTCGTATCAACATTGTTAGACTTCCACGTTTTGAAATTACATAACCAGTACAACTCTCTAAGAATTATAAACCGATAGCGCTATGACAATTTCTATCTTACTAGCGCTTAATTTAATTTTACGAAGAATTAATTTTTCACTTTCTAGATGTTAACGTGGCTTTAATGCTACACGATGGAGCATTTGATTTACGGCGAAGGCGTGGAAACCAAGCAACAAAGTAACCACTAAAATAAACGACAAAATCTAATGTTATTACCAGTGGTGAAACGTGTAATTTGTCTTGAAGAGACTAGAATGACAATGCAGGAAAAAACTAGAGAGTAAAGTTCTTGAAAGCAACTCTTGATAGCGGATGATACATATTTATACAAGTTGTTTGATACTACATGCCTAATACTGGTGACGTTAACTATAGAAAGGTGACTTACATCGACTAGTTTGCAGGTAGCCACGATAATATTTGTGTTAAGCGCACTCCTGGACAGTCACTCTTGAAAATTTGAAGTAGTTTCGTGTATTCACGGGAAGCTGTTTAGCTAAAATGTGACAGAAATAGGATTGGTATCGAGAAGATACAAAAATTAACATTTACGAGGAGAATCCAATATTATGGCATATGAGAGGAACATCGTTAAAGGGAAAAGAAACAGAAATGTGGGATAACGTTCTGGGTTTTACCCCATCGTTGAGTTTACTTATAACCTTTTCCTGATCATACCGTCACCTTCATACTGCGTTCATACAAACAAAAGTTCGAAATTGCAGAGCGTCGTCAACTTGAATCTCCCTAATCCCCTTATCTCCCCCCAAATTCCACTCTACATTGAATTCAACATTTGCTCTTCAGTTCCATTTTGTCTTTTTTTCTAAATAAAATGCTATAAGCAATAGAACTCACAACATTATTAAAAGTATCATATGGACACAGATCTGAGAGTAGTTAGATTAAAAACTTAACATGTACATTTATAAAAATATCTCTCAAATGGAAATGCTTCTGAAAGTTCCTCAAAGTCGCCATCGAGAATTCCTCTCTAGTGGCCACTTACCTTAATAAAAATCAGTTCATCTACCTATAGTTCTCCCAAAAACATAACTAAAATCGGGACGACGTAACAGTCGATGCATCTACATAACCAATTGTAAAATACGAATTTCTTGGATCGTCCACGAAGGTTTCCAGATCCAGGTTAACAGCCTTTGTACTCCCTTATCCTCTGGAGACGACTCTTTTCGTAGTTAATTAGAGTGTCTCCAGATTCAACTAGAAGATGCTCCATGTTCTTCAATTAATTGGTCTCTTCCAACGGAACGCTGTCGGCAATACTTACAAGGTGACTCCTTGGCGGTGTGCTGTCTTGAGTTTCTTTGGTTTTCACTATTCTCGCAGGCCAAGGCACACATTCTTTAATTTTTTGTTGCATTAATTTTGACTCCGGTGTATTCCATGTGTTATCTCTATATGAGTCACCTATCCAACACTACTCCCAAATATTTAACAGTAGACTTCCATTCCAATCACTGACCATTTATCACCAGCTGTCACATATCTATCAACACCGCAACACTGTTGCTTTCATTACTGGGAAAGCTCAATTTGTCATTTTCTAAAATGCATGTCAGTTTAAGGTTAGATTACTCCAGTTTAGCATGTATTATCACTTATCATAACCAATTAATTATTATATATTTTAAAGCATCTGTTATCAATTAACGCAATTCGATTTTCTTAGAACTATTGGTATTCAAATACACCGTTGTGGGTATATGTTCCCGTCGACATTATCCGTGCTATTCGTTTGGATTATTTTTTTAACGCCTGTTTCCTTTGCTGTATTAACTTTTTTAATCAAATCAGGAATCTAGTAAATCATCATGTTTCTTGTTAGCTACATTCGGCCAAAATACGTGGAATCGCCACGCATAGCAAACGCTATTGTCAATTCTTTGAAATCATATTTTAAAAATTTAAAAATGGCTCAATTGGCCATTCATTGTAGGACTATGCTCGGCAACGTGTTAAGAAAAGAAAAGACTAAGGGCAAAAGCTGTGAACAATATTCATAGATTAGAAGAAGATTATTTTTTATATATTTGTAAAATTCCATTATAGATAACTATTTTATACCCTGGCACCGCTGCTGGATTTATATCTGTTAATTTCCTCATATTTTGCTCGAGCAATAAAAGCTTTAACTATCATGGAGAAATGAACCATGACAATTTCGCAGATTTCTCGCATCATTCACATAAGCTTGATAATGAGATTTCGGCCATCCTCGAAATAGCTATTTCGGAATAATGTATGGTGCGGAATGTGCCGATACTTCGTTGTTGTTAGCTCCTAAGCCATCTTGAGAAACCATTTATGATAGTTGTGGATAACACAAGTTATTGTAGCAATTAAATGTTCAATATTCTACCGCAAGTTGAAAAGGACGTAGCATAATAAGCACATTGGTCAAGAAGGATGTGGTGCCAATAAATGCATTAAAATGTGGGAAAGCCTTGAACACCGTTACGAAGACAACCTGAGCAAATACAACTCGTCACACTGAAAAGGGCGAAATTGTGTAGAATTTGATAAAAATGCCGGAGAAAGTGGAATTTGGGAAACATCAGTTGAGGTATGGCATGAGGTATACTAAAATTCAGTTGTGTTGCACTGTATTATAATGGTAACAGATACCAAATGTGCTACACATGCATTATTTACATTAACTTACTTTAAATTAATCTGCCTCATGAATTTGTATAATGTAGAACAGTTTACAAATTCACTGAAAGAAGCTATCAAGGATTGCCGTCCTGTGCTTTGTTTAATTGGTGTAACTTTCCCTTTCTCCTTGTTCTCCTTCATATTGCAATACATTGGTGATTCTGCTAAACCTAAGAGTATTTGTTCTTTTAATACACAACAGGCAACTATAACCGCGTCTAGACACTAACTCATAACTGCTGGTACCTGTTTTCTATATATCCGTTTGCATTTTCTTATACATATTGCGTACATTCTGTTTTTCAACCACAGACATAGTCCCAAATTTAAGAATTACTTAAGTACCAAAGGCAGATATAATATTTGCAGCGTTCCACAATTAGAAAAGTCTAACGCTGAACGCTAAACGCAAATATGTTATTCAGCTGATGAAAAAATATTCATGATTCAATGTTAATTTTTACTTTGTTATTATGTGTGGAAAATAGCCAATTACGAGACAAACTTTAGCGCCTGCTTTTGAACACGTTCCTCCTAATTAGAAAACAGGATGCTTGAGAACGCATGGCTATGCTTTCATGTATTTTGCGCTTTATCCTTGTTGTTATAGATGTGTTGATAATGAAAATATTGTAATTTTAACGCGGATTGTTATTTATAATATAGTCATTTATTTGAAAGATTGTGCTAACAATATCTAACCGTCGTAAAATCCGAAAATACAAAGCACATAAAGCTGCGCTACCTGCTATTATATGTTTGAAAGCAATTTACGGTCTCGAAAAAAGCAGGAAATATTCCATTCAAGTCTATTTAACAGTCACACATTAGTAATTTAAGTAAACTATGGTAGAGTGAACACACTGAAATCCAATCAACAATTATCGACTATTAGTGACTATAATAATGTCAAACACCTGCGCGATCCGCCCGTGTATTATAAACAAGCATTCAAATTTATACCCGCCTGAAAGATATATCTGAGCGAATAAACGCTTCTTTCCTGTATATCCTCACAATCCCACGATCCGGGCGCACACACACAAGCGCATAAAGATATGCCTGGCTTCAAAATTACCTTAATGCCACCGACAGTTATGAGCGAAATAGCAGTCGGTATTCTTTTTGAGGAATTTTCGTAACTTCACACGCACGGAACAACTGTTGCTTGTTAGAAGAACAAATTAAGTTATGTTGCTGTTGTTAGTATGGAGTATATGCTTTTATTACGGTCGTTTTCTTACGATGGGAAAATGTTTCGTAGTTAGCGAATAAAGTGGGTCTCCTTTATTACCAGAATTAAAACTTCCAGTTGTAAGACAACGCTATTTGTTACATTGAATTACCAATAGGAACATATGCACTTATATGTTAAGATTTTCAGCTCTTACGAACTGTCACAACTGCTGTAAGTTGGGACACGGTCTAATAGCTTTAAATTATTTTATATTATAATTTATTTAAGTCTCTAAAAAAATATTTCAAACAAATAATTAAATTTTAACGACTAGTTGGGAGGCAAGCTGGATAATTACAACTCTAGTAACTAGTGATGTCTTCTTTTGTCTTGATAAACCCTCCAATGCGTGTTGGCAAACTTTCTACTAGATTGTGGCAAAATTTAGAAGTATTTCCATTTCAGGCTTGTCCTAATTCGGCTCTTAAATCAGCATTTGTCCTTTGAAGATTATGGCATGCGGCTAGTTGAGGGCAAATGCAAAGCTTTTATATTCTGTTGGACGAAGCATTGCATTCACCTTACCCTCAATTAATTCCAATTGGCGCAAATGAATGGCAGACATACAACCTCATATCATTTGCTCTTTTGGAAATTTAACAGTCCTTCTAAAACAGTCTTTATGGAGAGGATCTCTTTTATTTCTACACACGTTTATGATGACCCCCACGCTGAGAATAACTTTTTTATAATCATCAAAGCTCCAATTTGCTCTTGATTTTGTCCAAATCAACCGACTTCGTTTTTAAGCAGCAGTTAACAGTGCGTTTCCTTTGGCCTAAATGTGCCTATATATTGTAATGTTTTAAATCGGAGGAATATGATTATTCTAAATTCATTAATCAATGTTACGGTCTGTAGGCACGGAAATGTTCTTAGACACTCAACAGTCTACATGAATAAGTAAATACTAAATATTTATATTTTGCGAGAACTAATTTAAAAATAGGAAAACTAGCCCCGAATTGTGACATTTTTGCATAAACTCGAAAGCTACGCTACGTCAAAACTGGACTTTCACTTCATCACGAAAGACCAAGAACTTGCAAAAATAATGCTTTTAACCAAACACGTCATAATACAACGGCAGTTTGAACTAAACTGAAAAATTATAAGCGTTCTTTGAATTTTTTGCTCGCGATTGCAATTGTTTGATCATAGCATTAGGATATATTTTTAAAATTACAATTTGATATTAAATTTCAATTAACTTTCTCTATTCTGAAAATAGCAAAATGCATGCCACGCGAGGTCACAACTGAAAGACTCTCAACCATTGACTCTCCTGACTTTAAACATTGACTTTCTTCTAGACGCATAATATCTAATTCACCATGTTTCGACTGCAATACAACTGAATTTGTACAGTAAATTGTTATAGGAAAATATTCCATTGAAATTGAAGAATTTAGGATATGAAGATAGTAAGTTATTTATTGCGTCTGAGAAGAGAGAGAAGGTCTGTTACACAGTGTTAATTAATTAGACCAATTAACTTATGATGACAGTGTCAAAAGCCTTCGTAAAATCCAAATAAACACATAAGCGTCATCCTACCGTTGTCACCTCTACTGACAATATCATTCACTATATTTAATAAGGCCATGCAACAGGTATAATTTTTTCTAAATCCCGAGTGGATATCAGGAAAAGTGTTATGTTCTATCAAATATTGCTTTAACCGAGCTTTAATTTCTTTTTTAGCGATTTTAGATAAGACAGGAATTATACTAATAAGTGACAAATCTGATAGTTCAATAACGTTAGGCATCTGTTACGAACAATTAAACTTTATTCTTTAGTTTCTTTCCCTTATTGCGTTATTTAACTAATTTTATAGATTTAGTAAGGTATTAATTCATTTATTAGGTTTAAATGTATATTTATATATCGTTCTAAGTATGCAAATAGGATAAGGGCGTGAATTCAGATGAATGCGCATTAAAGAGATTAGGCATTTATAATAGATACTATAGTAAGATTTAGAATTCCCAAATTTCTTTGATATATCTACTTATTTACAAATATTTTTATCCTCCCAGTCTTCCAGAGTTCTATTATGTTAATTTAGTTTGGGTATCTAACCGACCTTTTTTGAGTAGGATTGTAAACCAATTACTTACTCCTATTACCGATTACTCGAATCTCCTTTAATTTAATTGCTCATTTGAATATATATATTTTTGTCTTTAAATTTAGTTCCAAAAAACGCATTTTACCCGTCCCTGGAATGTCAAATTAGGCAAAAAATTTCAGAAATTTCTTTTGCTCCATTTTGTAGTTTAGGAAACAGTACTTGATTTTATCTTATCAGATGTACACCATTATATTTTTTACGCTATGTACTCAAGCTCTCAATATAGTATATTTAAAAACAATCCGATTTCTCTTTGTAACAATATCACGTGCTAAATCGTTGATTCCGGGAACTTTTTCAAACAAAACGCCGCCAATCAAATAAAATTGACAAACTGTAGATGCACATCCACATGTAGTTCATGCTGGTGGGTTAAATTTCTTTGAATCTATTGAACGAATTTTGATCGAATTATTGAAATAATTATTGATTCCATATTACCTTTAGATTCAAGCAACAGAATCCAATCAAGCGCACCATTTATACAAGACTTCAAAGTTTCCTTGATGCTATAAAACAAAATATGTGTCGCTTTTAAAATAACTGTTACAGCACGAAAGTTCGTTGAGAATATAAACGAACTACATATAGGAAAATCGCTTCATAATAGGGCTTTTCTTGTACTACTAAAAAAAAATTAAATGAATCTAATAAGGAGGGTTAAGACTCACGTACAAGTGTAAGCCTATTAGTACGCGGTATTAACAAAAATGATTAATTTTATTCAGCTTTCTGCATGGTAACAGCGTTTGTATGATTATTGGTTATAGTTTCAGCCATTTCATTACTTTTATCAAAGAAAATAGAGTGGTTCGTCAAGGAAGTAATTTTTCAGGCTCCTAATATGGCGATCCCTAAGTTCAGATCCTTAACTTTAACCCAGACCCTACAAAAAGAAACTTAACATTTCACGTAGATTCGTAACTAAAGGCAATATCACTGAATAAAAGATAGGTCTATGCTGTGGAGAACGTAAATAAATAACTTACCTTAGCGCTAACAACTGATAATTTTTAATACCATTAATGGAATTCGTAAAAGTTCAGTTTCAATGAAGGTGAACGCTAAATGATAAACTGAAAAATCGATAAATTGTAAAATATCATCTGAAGTTATTCTATTTTACACCGCCTCTTTGTGGGAAATTACTGATTTCCCGAAATCATGATAACTCCCAATATTACACGACTTTCCTCTAATCAATTCAATCATGCACAAAAAACATGCTTTTTATGCCTTTTATCAAAAAATTCCTCATCAAATGTAAATGATATAGGTAGGCAAAAACTGAAAGTATATTTTTTTATTTCTTTACTTATTCACTTTTAAGTGAGCTTTGTCGATAAACGGCAATATTTTATTTAATAATTTATCAGAACTAGATTGCAAACTCAGTTTGTGTACAATTAAATATTCGAAAGATCCAATGGATTTTATAATAATTTTTTTATATAATCATAATGATATTTATATACATTAATTATAGAAAAAAGTATTCGTGAACAGTACCCAAATAGTGAACTTGTAACTGTGCACTGCTTACACAAGTTTAATTTTATATTACTTCTTTTCCCGAGTATATTAGTATACACATGTCTATATAGTGCACAACGCAATTTGTGCCCCTGAAATCCATTAATAACGAAAGGCGCGGTCCTCTAACTTAATAAACTATGGGGCCAACTGTCAGTTTTGCTAAGAGTTTGATGAATTATAAACGTCGATAATCGGACAGACGCGCGACGTTTGTTGATGTGTTGCGCCAAGCAATACCTTAGAGAAAACCTATCTCCAGCAATAGAATTCTAACTCCTATAACAAACCAATATAGGGAAGATATTCCGTTGCAATGATAGAGTTCGTGTTAACATTTCACATCGCCCATGAATAGCAAGTGTTTAATATTTGAACAGGGCAAATAGAATTTCACCCTCCTCGCATGTGAAAGGTCGAAATGCTGCCTTTAAACTTTGGATAAATATTGAACTTATGCGGTCGATAGTCGCTCTTAATGAACTAAAAGTGCAAGTAGGAGACTCGGATTACAAAGTAAAGCCTTTAAACGATATTTTAATATTTACCACTAAATAACGCGCCGTGCGGCTTAGATCCTGCTTAGTTGACGATGTTAATAAGATGCGTCCGTTCTAGATACGAATACGTGAAACCTATGCAATTGTTAAATAATTATTATTATAATAAATACATATTAAACGTGCTTTCCGAAGCGTGTTCGTTCCACCGGATGCCCACGGTGGCATCCGCCAGAATTACGACTACCTAGTAGCTAACACATTATTTTATAACAAATCACATTATTTCATTGACTACCTGTTACATGAATGGAGCCTGCTGCTTTGTGTCTCATTATTTCGCTACTGCTGGAACTAGAGACCGCAAGTGCAGCTATAATTAACGGTTCTAATTGAATCGTTGGCATCGTTGATTGTCGGCAACTACTGGGATATGACGACGCATAACTATTAACTACATATTTGCATCGCTTCACCATTAGAGATTTTATTTGGTTGAATGGCGACGAAGAATTTGTAGGAATGTAGCAGCCAAGCCTTAATGAATAGCCGTTGGTAAGATGAAACGCTTATATTATACTAAAATGGATTTTGGATAACTTCAAACAAGTTATTGCTACATGCTTATTCTTACAAAGAAAAAAAAAGATGTCTTAAAGCACTGGTAACGATAGTTTACACGGTTTATGTACCTTAACTGAAAGTTATAATTTCTTATAGATTTTGAGGCATTGATGTCAGAAAAAACATTAAAAAACTTCTATCACGTCATGTTAAAGAAATATGTAATTCACAATGGTATATATAATTCCTAAGTTAATAAAACGAAACATTAAGAAATTACCTATTTTGTTTTCTTTTTTTTTAAATAATTTTCTGGATCAGTTTCCCATCCCTTCCCTAACCAGCAGTATCTAATATACTTTCATCCCAAAATTATACAAATCATGATGGAAACAGTTACCCTGTTCGTGATACTTAAACTGTCAGGAAAGAAGCCCAAATGTGAATCAAGGAAATGTATTTTAGTATCCATCTGGAGAAAATTTTGCAATGATGACAACCGTTTCAAACAATGTCCAAACTTTTTTTTTCTTCCAAGACCCAAGGTTGTCAAATTGTCTAGCCCCAACTGTTCCATAAACATAAAAGACAAGCATCTTACTGTATTTACTCTGTCGACCCAGTAACGATCCGGCCACTTTTAGATAACTACATAAGTAGTTGATAAGTAATTGATGAGTACAATACTCATCAATTTATTTAGTACAGAAATCGTGTCACAAGTCTCTTTAGTGTTCACAGTATGACCATTTGGTTCTTTATTGCTATTGTAAAGTAATACAGCTTTTGGACCATACTGCTGATCCATAGCGCTGAAAGATTCGAAAATATCATGGCAGACGCAAAACTCATCATTTTTAATTAAGAGATCGCTATAATTCTGACTCCATTTCCTATAATATTTACTTGGTGTTAGTTCCATTGTTGTAATCGAGAGGAAAGAAGCTCTGACTTCCATATAAAAATTGCTTCTCGTTACCTTGGCTACTTTGCATACCTAGACAAGCAGGATGTGGTAGGCTTTCTAAATGCAGGATCAGCTTTGTGATCGGGATAAACAATTGTATGCTTGTTTTTGGAATTAAAGCCTGAAGCTTGTGTCATGATTTTCATCTTTTCTTCATCATACTGGAACCTCAAATTGAAAAGCAAAAAGGTCCTCCTTTTTTTGTAAATATTAATTGTCTGCAAACGTAACAAAAACGGTCAGGAGCTAATTTGCACAATTGGACATTTTATGAAATTTCGATACCGTAAAGCAATGGAGTTTACGTCGCAGGCATTCGTGCAGATAAACAAAGTAGATGTTGTAATTCCTTAAAGCTACTTGAAAGATTCGTGCTTTACACGCCCTGCAGTTGTCGTGAAGGAGTAGAGTATTCTGAGCATAATTGTGGGGTCTCTTTTCGCGTATAGTCGCTTTAAAGTTTCTAATTGTGTCTTTGTGGGTATATGCCCAATTAAGAGAATACCCTCCTCCGCCCGATTCCCCGGTGTTCGCCTTTTTGGGTAGTGGAAAGCCCTTATGAATCCGTTACTGGAAAATAGGGTTGGAAAAAGTATAGGATATTGCGATTCTTGGCCGAGTAAAGCATTGATTACTTAACACATGAAACCGCTTAGACGATTTCGAAAGGTTAATTTTGTAGTCTTTTTACTTTGAAGTTATATAACATGGTCCAACGAAACATTTGGTGAGTATATCTATTAAGAGAACCCTATATATCAGTTTCAATTTTGCGTTGTACTTTCGAAAATAAAAAGGTATAAGATGTCAACAAACATAATTCATACATAAGAACTGCTATTGTGAAATAAGGAATGTACTTACCATTATTTTTCTATTGACAATTGCTACAAATATTAAGGCGCCAATTTATTCTTTGAAGATTTTTTCATAATTTTATTCCATAGCACAGGAAACATATAATTGTCACATGTATAGCTTATCGTGTTAAAATCTTTCAAAGAAGCTAAACAGGTAATTCATTTGTATTTATAGGTAGCTATTTGAAATTTAAATGAGTATATAGGAAAAGGCAAGAGACAAATCTTAACTTCTTCGTCAGTTGTACCTAATGTAAGCAATTCAAATTGGCTAATTGTAGGCTGCAGCTGCGCGTTTGAAGTGCTGTATCCTGGTAGTAATAATACAGCCATGGCAAGATGGTGAGTTTGGAATGTAATAAATCTAAAACTACGAACAATAAATATAAAACTACATAGAAAAACAAATTCACATCCATGTGAAGTTGTGTATCGGGTAGATAAAGAACTAGATAATTGCAGCTATTTGCTGAATTATGGTATGGTATATACTGCACGAAAAAAAAAACTTAGTCAACATAACAGTAAATATAGCAAAATATATGACAACACAATTTTTGTTAGAGCAAATACATATTTTATTGGATTAAATAAATATGTTTTCCCACAATGGCCTCCAGCTTATCAAGTAATGTTTTTCCTTTTTCATATTCGCCATCACCTTCCTGGTTGGCAGAACAGTCTTCGCCTTTTTCGGAGCCTGTTTCGACTGTGTCTAGGCTTCAGGAATGTCCTGGTAATTAATTGACACCAAAACTCCGACGTATTATGCTTAAACTACATCAACGGGGCATTGGAAACGTTCATTTGAATTCTTTTTGGTCCAAAGTGACCAAGCGCGGCACCCAAGGCATTTTTTAGCTTTTTCATGCACAAATCTTCGCTATCTTTCTAACCCTAATTCAAGGATCATCTACCACCATTTGTATATTCCGTCCCCGTTCGCGGCATAGAGTAAGAGAGAATATTGTTTTTTGCCATGTCTGTCCGAAGAGTGACAGAGTTAATAGTTCTTTTAAGGAATCCGGAGTGCTCGACTTATTGTATACTTGTTCATAGTATTCAAAAATGCATCTTTGTAACTTTGTGGTCCGGCCAATTTTCCGTATCAGGAACTAAACACTTGAAGTTTTGAAAGTCTGATTATTTTAGATAATATGAACTCCAAGTTGCGGTATTTATGTAAATGTAATCGAAATCAACGTTTTATTTATTGTTAGTTAGTTTACTGCTGGTTTCAATTCAATTGAATACATACTTTCCGGTATGCATTTGCGTCTGCAAGTGAACTGTACACCTGTAGATACAAATCACTTGGTTTGTTTTGCCTGTGAACACGTTATATACATTGAAAGTAATATATCTCTGGGTCAATGAAAAACATGCAGTCACGTTGAAATTCGACTCTCATTTGAATGAAATCATAAGTGGTTCCATTTAGATGACATGTCCTTTTCCTAAAAAGAATATTGTATTTCTTTATGTAATATATCCTGCTATATCAGGATAGAGTGTAGAATAAGTGATTAAGCAATGGCAAAAGAAGTGAAATGAGTTGGTTAGCATAGCTTATAACTGCGATGGCCAAAGAAGATGTTGGAATTTTCAAGAAAATAAAGCATTCAAAGTATGGTTCTATACGTCGCATCCTCTATTAAAATAAATTTTTCAAACTCAAATTATTCTAATGAATTCTGATACAGGAGTAACTATGCTAAATTGTTTTCTAGCAGTCAGTTGTTAAATGCGCGTGAAAGTTCAGAAACAATTATACGTTGCCTCGGGAGATTTTGTATTACTGTCAATTAGGTAACATCTGCGTTAATTTTATCATTAGATTGGCCTACTGAGAAGATACATAAAATGGATACGTTGAGTGCTTTAGTTATTAAAATTATCGTGAGGTTACTTTAGAAAATCCGTTTCATTTTAGAGGCGTTCAAACTGGCGAAGCTAGTTACCGTTAAAATTTTGTTTGTTGGTCAAGATATCCTTAACACATCCTTTATAATTGACATACTTGCGTTTAGTAATTTTACTGTTTGGACTTTTGTTGTTGTAAACGGCTATAAATTTGGTAAAACAGTACCTCCAAGTACTATTTACCTATTGTCGTATTTGCTTTTGGTATTTATGTAAACGTATTAGTATGAAAGGCACTTAAGAAAAAATTTACTGTAAATACTTGTTAATAAGAGTAAATGTTTTTACAGCGTAGACATATAAAGCAATAAAATTATGGCTTTGTTATTCAAATCCACGGGAATAAAATCAACTGAATTTAATTATCCACAATATAATCCTTATGTTGATGTAAAAAAGCAATAACTTTCACCCAAATTAAAATTTGTTACTGCTTTATTTGTCTTTCCAACTTAAATCTTTCACGTTATGTTTTTACCCGTATATTTAATTCGATCGAAAGCTGGCACTTTATTTTCTAAATTCTACACCAGCCGCTAATTTCATCACCGCAACGTACCAAATAACCCTTTCTTCCTTTACAGTTAATCTACATAACTGACAGCTATTCGTTCACGCTCTCTGTGCTCAATGAACTGGCCATTAAGATTATTTACGGTGCGACTTTTGCGCATTTTATTTCTTAATTAATCTAGTTTAGACGTAGAACCCAGGCAAAGCGCTAGAATATCAACGACGATGTGGCAGTTAGCGGCAATCGAGGCGACCCAATTAACATTGAAGCCACCTGCAGTTTACTGACGTCACCACGGTCACGGTTTGTTACACGGATAGCAAAGCATTGCGTTTTCTTTATCCGCTTTTACATCGCAAGTCAATTTCTTTTGTTTTCGGTTGTCGTAAAATGCTGCGGTTGAACAGGACCGAACTATCCAAATTAAGAGATATTGGAAGGTGTATAATGCGACGCAACGTTAGCTATTTCTTCTTTCAGCGTCTCTAGTTGTCTATTAAAATTACTATGCTTCAATGAAATTAAAATTTAGAGGTAAAAATCTCTTCAAAACGGAAAAAGACATTGCATTAAAAAAAATTTTTTCTTACTGCCAGTTACGTAAGTGATATTATTATCCGCATTAAATGAGATTTACGGTTATTTAGCTTGGTTGTCCTTGACAGCAGAAAGTAATGTAAAAATTTCACATCCTTAGAATTATTACTTACCTTAAAGACTAATATAGGTCATTCAAGATAATAGACGAGATACGTCATTACTAGCAATTTCAGGCCATATAGCAAATAATTAAAATAACCAACCAGATATATAACTTTTTCTAATTCAATTAAATATACAATGTTGGTACTCACTGTCGTTGAACTTGCATACTTTCCACGTTTGCAAAAGATTATATTTTACATTTTCAGTAATATGTTTTTGTATTTATACTTGCTGTATCTATTTAAGATCACTTCTTATTGCAACTAAAACATGCGAAACCAGTGTGTAAACGTTCGGAGGAATATATCGTTTCGCTAGTCGCATATTTCGAAGCAGAACGCGACAATGGGCCATTACTGCCGTTATCTTCTGTGCGGAAGGTATACGTGCCAAATATTTGGAATGTTTTGTGTTCTTAACAGTATTTCGTTTATAGAGAGTAGCAGGTGCTTTAGATATTCTTGTCACAACTATTAACAAAATTTTGTCAATGACCAAACACTAGCCCAAAACGAAAACCCGTACGAGGTACAGCTGTCGTGAAAATTAATGATTTGCTATTAGAAATGTGCATAAAAACAATGAGTATATACAAATATCATTTACAGGAGTGGTTTCCACATATAACGTGTGTACCGTATTTTTCAGAGCAACATAGCACTTGAAGCACTTTAAATAGTGTTCTTAAAGAAAGAGACATTTTTGTATGGTTGCAGTACATCGTTGTGGAAGGTATTAAGTAAGATAGGTATTCATTATAAGAAGGACGATCCAAAATAGGCCTTAATGAAGGTTCCACACATCACGATGAAACGGATCATATTCATACAACAATATATCAGAAATGAGAATCTGCGTCAGTTTGTTTTTCTTGACGATACCTGGATCTTTCAGGACGGTACCATAGGAAATTCTTGGCAATACAAAAGTAAGAATGTTGTTAAAGCATCAAAAGTTGGCGAAAAAGGAAATATAGCTTTACATGCTGGAAATAGTGACGGATTTGTACCAGCAGCAGAACTAATATTTTCATCCAATAGCAAAAACTCACCGTGGTTTTCTGAATCGTGAAAATTTCTTAAAGTGGCTCAGTGATAAAAATTATTGTTATTGTAATTGTAACCACTAATGTAATTGTAATTCAGCATTGACTTACGAACAATAATAGTATATAGCCGTAACGTATGGTGATACAGTTCTTTGTCCTCCTCCATATCATTATATATTTAGTCCGATTGAACTGATATGGGATATACCATGCTAATCATATTGGTAAATATGGCAGGCTGAAGGAACGATGGTTACAACTATGTAAAGAAACACAACTAAATTAGTTCGGAAGTAGTAGCATAAGGCTAAAGTACTGAAAAGTGTTGGGACAAAAAATTGGTTTTGGCAGAGAAGAAGTTCCCGAGTGAATAATGCACGCCCGTCTGCATTTTTACCAAACAAAAAGGGAACATTAACACAGAATTAAAAAAAAGGATTTTGTTTTTAATTTGAATATGAGAAATCTACTAACGGCGTTATGTGTGGAGGACAATTCGGCTTTAGTGCAACATTCGGACTCACAAAAGTTACAATCGTCAAGGGAATTTAGTAGGAGTGTTTTCAATATATAAAACCATTATTTAGTATTTAGTAGGCGTGTTTTCAATATATAAAATCATTATTTAGTATTTAGTAGGCGTGTTTACAAAATATATAAAAAAGAAAATAAAATATTAGGTGAATGTAGAATTAGAAAAATTATGTTTGTGGTTTTGTGAAGGACTAAATATTTATTAATACGAAAATCACGGATTTGTTGAAATTCATAAAACAAGAGTCGAATAAAGAGTTAAGTGATCATAATTTCGAGAATAAATTACCGTAGGTACACTGAAATTATCTCGAACAGTTATTACGGCGTATTATGCCCTTTAAGCACGATTACCTCAATTTTTTAACAATTCTTATTTTAATACACATTAAACATTAAAAACAAGTCATTATAAGTAACTTCTCTCTATAACTTATTAATCAAATATACATATTTTTATACCAACTACTTCCGTACAGTAAACATTTTATAGCATTCAAAAACTAAACCTACAATCAAATAACTGTGCTTTGAAATCTAACGGCCGGTAAAAGGAACAAACAATCTGCGAGACGCGGCCAGAGAAAATTCCTCAAATGATCTGTGTGATAATTTATTGTGCGCGATTTTAATGCTCGAGCTATTAGTTTCATTCAAGTTGGAAGCGAGTTTGCACGATTAATTTGACCTGTACAGTTACGCAGTTAAACAAGCTGATAGTTTGAGATTAGAATGAACTGAATTAAACAAATATTCAACGATTATTTGCCTTACAATTAGTTACCCACTTACTGTCGCAATGACATAAGGCATAAGGATGATTTATAGGAATGGACGTGGATGTACGCGCATATACGCAAATATAATT
>LR737385.1:8794000-8915740 GCA_902655005.2 Marronus borbonicus | reverse complement strand
CCGAATTCATTAGACCTTTAAAATATCGGACAACTTAATAGCTACTTATCGATGATAATTCACATTCCCAGACGAAATATGTATTTGTTTATCCTATAAACGGCTGTGTTTATGAATTCCAATAGCTAGACGGTGTGAACGCGAGAGTGATAACGAAGTATTCCCCATGTTCCTCTATAAGACTGTTAGCCGTGCCTTGTGTATCCTAAAAGGATAAATCGATTAGTCGATAAGATAAGCATCGAGACCCGTCGTTCTGTCTGTGAAAGACTTCCAGCCAATCAATCTTTTGTTATTCGACGAAGTCCTATACCTTATCGTCGCTGCTCGGTGAGTCACTGTCTGAAAGAAGGAATACTGCCGAGCTTCCGCTCCCTAGCACGGCCCTACATAACCTAATCAAGTTAATGGAAGCCACGTTTTACTAGAATAGCATTTCATTTGCTCATAGGCGGACACGGACTGTTTGGGGAACTGATTTGCTTAATGTACTGAGATTACATAATTCATGGACGAACCCCTAAACTCGATGGGTAGACGTAATTTCGTTTCAATCCACTGATAGTGCCGGATTTTGTACGTGATGGGAAAAATAATGATTTTTTTCTTTTGTAAGTGTATTGCAAATAACAATCGGTTAAGAAGATATATTCTTTCCATTTAACTTCAATTGAAAAGCTATTTCGTTATGTATAAACATACTAACTTTTTTTATGTTATCTACGGGTTTTTATTTTAGTCGATAATCTCCCTAAAAGTTGAGAGACTCCTTACATATTTCTTTTGCGTATCAGGTCATTTTACGTTTCCAAAGTATAGGTATTATGATGGCTACCATCAACGGTTTTTGGAAGATAAAACTCTGAATATCCAATACTAAATGCAAGCCGTGGCGACATGTATAAAGTCGATCAATAGTTGATAGTAAATTTAACAACAGAAATACAGGAGTGCTACATAACATTGAAGAAAAAAATATTAAACGCCACAGTTCAATGGATTGAAGGTATGTATAAGGAGATCCAAAGGCTCTGTCTAGATAAATTCTTTATTCTATCAACCAATTTTCGCGACCGATGTTGCGGCTATAAAAGCAATTTTAGAGATTAACTCTTTATTTTTTATATCAAAATTATGGATGCCCTAACCTACATATCATGATTTAGTGTTTGCTCTAAGGTGAGATACTGAAATAAGTGCGCAGAATATGCACTTTTCCAGTATCTGTTTAATTACTTCTTTGTCAAGGTTCTCTTTATTGTTTTGTTTTGATTATGAATTAGCACGTATACGTCCATCGATATAGCCATCATCTACGTAAACCAGGACAACCAGTCCACTCGTTCTTGATGTGGCTTTTGAAACAGACGAATATATACATAGTTTTACGCTGTCTGGGCAATTCTGAGAACATATTACCAGGAAGAAGTCTTTTCATAATTGCTTCAGCATTCGTAAAGTTTTTCGGTGGCTTTTGAAAGCCTATCAAATTTAATAGATTCGGGAAAAATGCTTTTTCGAAATCTAAACTTCACAAATTAAAGGTTACCATCACGTCGTCGCACAAGTATCTGTCCTAGATTATTTACTCCTAATATATTGTTATGATAATTATTTAAAGGTGTGATTATTTTCATTTACTCACTTTTGAAACTGAAATCGCTGAGATTTAGAATTGCATATGATTCTTTCCTCGATTCTCCCCTACACAAATTTTTCTTTCTTTGTCTTGCACATGAAAAGAAAAGAAAGATTCCTGTAAAAAACTCTTAGTACGTTAAACAAAATTTATTAACGAAAAAATCAGTCTTCATTTCGAAATTTATTAATTGCGACGAGTATCAGTGAACATATTGCTACTCAAATGCAGTCATCAAAATATTCTGGCAAACATGGTAACCATTCTGATTTACGCTACTTCAAAATTTCGACATACATCTCCCATGGAAGCGAAAGACATCTTCTGTGGATATTGGAATCGGTAAGAATGTTATTTGGTTTTTTATTTTTCTTAAGGTAACCTTTGAATCAACCACCACAGACACATTTTATCTACTCCATCTATTTATAATTTTTTATAATTTTTGACCAACAACAATCTTTTTTAAATTCTCCGATTAATTGATAAGTTTCGAATAAGTACGAAACTACACTGGTTGCAATTAAAAATACACCACTAAAACGTTTTTGCAAAAAAATATTTATTAATATTAAAAATGCTTATACTTCTTACAAATGTGTAATTGAAAAACAATTTGCAAGACCAACGCAATATGATAAACAACCGCTTAAGTTGACCTTCAGAAATACTTTTATAAAATTTTAACGAAATACTTCAACAATTTAGAGGTGGTGCATTTTTACATGCTGCCGATGTATATCAGCATCAAGTTCTAAAAACACCTTTGAATCAATTTAGATCCTCCAGTATCAACATTATGAAATATTAAACAACATATGAGAAACGAAGACATTGCATTTGAATTGGGTGCAGCGCCGGGGGCAAGATCTTCACAGAGAGGCATTGGACTACATCTTACAATTGTATAGTGAGCAGTTAAAAATTCATTAATGTAGACAAACAAACAAATAAGTTCAACATTTCAAAAACTAATAACAATTGTTACAAGCAGCTGTCCGTTAGTAATTGGTTAAGGAAGCTACTAAATTTTCATTTTCATTTAATTCTATTCGAAATATGACAGATCCCACACAATTAAAATAATATTTAATATTTTACGTAACTACTATCCCTGAGGAGTCCAATTTTTCAATTAAATTAAAATTCATTAACGAACTTGAACATTGTTCTCTGATATTAAGTTTATCTTATTTAGTGATGTTTAAAGTTAGTATTTTTTAGTATTTCAGTGATCTAAGTTGACAGTTCCGGCAATGAATGACCTATTCGCTTCTATTACATTAAGAAATTGGCGAAAATGTCCTTTGCCGGAACTTCCAACTTGAATTAACCGAGAAATTTTATAGATGCCAACTCTACTGATACAACTTCAATTAATCGGGATCCAAGTTCAAACCAAAATACTGCAACAGTGATATGTACAGCTAGCTACCTTTCCAGGTAATAGCTAAGAGCATACGTATAACAGGGTTGAATAAAAATAGATCCTAGCTCCAACTACCTTGCTGTCAAGTTCATTAATGTGTTACCTGATTACATAATACGAAAAAGTAAGATAATTTCGAAAAAGTAGCTTGTAAAGCCTTCCATTCTACGGGAGAACCCTTTAATAATGATTTTGCTACTTTTTTTCGATTGTCCAAAATTGTTCGTTTAAATTGTATCGTGTTTTTCGCTTTTGTTTTGACGTGTGTACACGCTTTTGTGTGTCTCATTATAGCCATTTTGTTTTCAATTCAGATTTTAGGATAAAAGTGCAGACACACTCTTATTTTTAACTTTTCTTGTCTTTTCAATAAAATATGATCAGGTTGCAGTATTTTAATTTAATATTCGATTGAAAATATTTAAATAATAATTGGGTACTTAATACTAATTTATTTTCTTCATATTTTATGTAGTAAAACTAATCGTAACATCTGTAGTAAAGCGCTTGCGTCTAAATTACATAACCGCTAGTACTTTTACAAATCAAGCAAATAAAACGTCCAATCAGCATTGGTTACGTCGTAAGCACACATAATAAAGCCGTCCAGAAGAAATCTTGCATTTTATCACCCAGACGGTTTTATGTTACACAGGTGTGTGTGTATATATAATTGCAAAAATAACAATTAGCAACGCTGTTGCGCAGCAGAATTACGAACAAAAACGTCAACTAAACAAATTTACTTTGGCGATTGCTTATTAGCAGACGTACAAGTGTTGCGTAAAGTACGCTATTATAACCGACTACACAATAGTGTTAGATTATTGGTTTTGCGTATTGTTTGTTTAAAATTATCAATGTTGTACTAAATATCAAGTACATCGCGTTCTAGCTATTGTTATGGAACTACTATCAACTTTGTTAATATCAAGTTTTTGAAATTTGATTTATGTGGTGGTAAGTATTTTTTGATAACAACACGAGTTCGAGGAATGCAGCATTAATACCGCATACGAATTTTAATTTAAGCGGGAACCAGAAATATTTACCAAAACTGGTAAACGAAAGCAAATATAAAAGCCAAATATTGTTAGGTACTAAATCGTGTTAACATATATTTGTTAAGAAATAAAGAATAGAGAACTAGCGATTTTTTAACAGGAAAACAACTTCGTCTCATTCAATAGAATAAGATTTACTTTAATTTAACAACAGGATGAAAACCACTCGAACAAAATCAATTACATAAAGGTTTTTAGTTACCTACTAGAGTACAAGGTAAGATGAGCATGTGCATATATATGTAAAGCACGAAGTAGAACATCCTACAAGGTAAGCAAGTGCCACATCCAGAATAAATAAATTAATGGTAGGTATTCTTACGCAAAACCAAACAAACAAAATTAAAAGAATAGAGAAAAGAAGAGCGCTGTTATAATTTTTATAATGCAGCTTAATTTTTGATAAATGAGTAAATAATGCTATATAAAAGATAGATTGCTCTAAAAAATTCCTGTCATTAACAGAAGTTCTTTAGGTAAACCAAGCAAAGGACTTATTATAACTTATGAACTGAAAAACACTTTCAAAACTGTAACGGAATGTATGGATAGGCGGGCACATATCAAAAGGTATGACAAAACTTCATAATATAAACAAAGCAGAATTCGTAATACAATACAAAATGTTGAACAAAGAAAATAAAGGAATTTATTTAAGGCAGAAGGAATAAAAAATATAATGAGGCAAATTAATGAATTGAAACGGCTAAGCAAGTAAAGTAGAGGAAGGTAAGATAAGATGACGACGTTAAAATAATAAGTTTTAGCCTGGGAAACGTTGATATAGTTAACTAAAAACGTACTAACATATTATGTTGATGGATTACTCCTAAATTCCAGATGATAAGTAAACATAGTAATAAACAATATTCCTAAAAATTAACAAACAAAAATTATATTTTAGTCATCTTACCTCATAGTGTGACTCAGATGACGAATTTAATGGGGTAAGATGGTGACTACATACATAAATCACAAACAAACTCTCATTAGCCACCATAATTGGAGCAGCCTTCGCGACGACACCATTCTTGACACTTGCAACATTGCATCCAATCTTCTGCTGGTAGTTCTATGTAAAGTTCGTGGCAGATTAAAGGTAAGTTAATCTTTTTATTAGATTTTCGTATCTTCTCATTTTTTTTTAATAGTTAGTAACGGTTTAATTTACCAAAGTGAGGTGTTAGATATTGAGTTTAATCTGCTAGGGCTTGTTCAGAAGATATTAGTTTGCGCTTTACAAATGAAAGTAATGCAACCCTTGAAGATGATGAAGATGATCCATTACTTTTTGTAGGTGTAAACAGCGCACGGGTTTTTATTTGCTTCAACGGAAGGTTGTCATCTGACGAAGTGTTTTCATGAATAATCTCTCTGGCAATCCTACCATTGGTATGGTCAAAAACATCTACGGTTGGCTCATAGTTTCTTTCACCTGTGGTAGTTGGCGCAAAATCACTGTTCCCAGAGGTACGCGGGTTAAACGGTTCAATTCCACACTCACAAAATCCTGCGTTATTAATTGTCCCTACCTTACCGTATGCTTCCCCTAACATCAATCCAAAATTTCTATCGGTAATCGGAGTACCTGGTTGACTAACCATCATTGAATCACACGGTTTTAAGAAGGCAAATAAAGCGACATCGAAAGGTTGTAACCTATGCGTAATATGGCGAGGCAAACCTAGCATTACTATGTTGTTGGATCTGCAAAAGAAAATGCTTTCAAGCGATATATGAGATGTGTGGTGGTCCAGAATAAGTAAAATCGGACGTTCAGCAAAGGACTTGGAATGGTGTGCAAAATGCCGCAAGTACTTCGCAAAGCACTCTGTTGTCATCTAACCAGATGATTGGGCGATGCCGGTAGAACACGGAGAAGTGCGGTTAAGAAGTTTTGGTTTCAGCCTCCTTCGAACGAGAATGAAAAAAATGGAATGTAAGCACCCACTGCATTCATGGCGCATACAACAGCAGTGCTTTCCCCTTACGCTGATATAATTTCAATTACTCTTGACTGCTCTGATGACCACTGGGTGCCAACATTCCTGGTAATTTTGTTGGGACAGTGAACACATCTGATTCATCTGCGTTAAATATTTGATCTGCAGAGAAATTGTGTTCGGTTCCTACATCTCTTAATAAATTGAAGAATTTATCAACGGCAGCCCTATCGAAATCCATTAGTCGACCTATGGATGTCACTTCGTGTGCTCTCGGACTAAATCAATTTTTCTTTTTATACATTTTAGGTACCAGTCCTCGCCAGTAGACTTCTTTTCATGGTTAAATCTATGTTCGATATAGTTTTCTTCCGCGTATTCATTTAAGCTAATTTTTTAACTTGAACACTAGTAACACCATGTCCTCAGTTGCAGCATTATTTCACATAAACAACAATCGGCAATTTGTTGGACATTAAAGGTTTTGCGATATCGGCCAGAGTGTTCAGGTAAGGTTCTGTCGCCTTACTCCTCCGGACGTTATAGGAATTTTTCAAATTTATTCAAAATTTAAACAGACCACCTTATTCCCACTGATATTGTGCAGCCTACAACAGAAATCAAGTCGTTTTTACCCGTGTTTTTTAATTAAAAAAACACTAAACACGCAGTGTGAAGTTTACAAACCAAAGATAAAGCTACAAAGAACGGCTTCTACTGTATCAGACAATCTTACCGGCTGATATTAAGTCACCTACAAACCTTTAGATGGCAGTGTAAAAAAAAAATATAATGGTTTGTCGTTAGTAATCAATCGTCATCTTACCCCAACTTCCCCTATGCTTAAACTAGAACATATCAACTATCGTACAAAAAATTTACGCAATATCCACCTTAAATGGCTTACATTTACTAAATGACTTTGGTACAAAACATTTGATGTTCGGTACAAAACAGTACAACTCGAGCATTTAGTACTGGGTACAAAATGATATGAAATTAAGGCAAACTACATACTCAAAAACACAAATTTGCCGGAAACTCTGTTAGAACACCGATTTCGGCATCATCACCAATCACCTGTATTTCCTATATACCAATATATCTCGCGAATTTCCCGCGAAAATATAATTGAAAGTAATACTGGAAAACTATTTTAATCTAATTTTAAGTGCAATTCAGAAGTTATTAATAAATAATATACTGCAAAGGTGCAAAACATACAAGTAAACAATTCATGACTTTGGAAAAAAATCAAATAAAATATTTAACTTTGAACGCACGAATTTTTTTTGTGTAAAGCAAACTGATAATTTTAATCGTTTTTTATCTATAGCCATTTCTATTCCATTATGTAAAGCTTTAATTAAGCATAGATTTACATTGACACCTTGTATATACCTAAAATCGTCGACGGACGAAATGTACATCATTAGTTTTCAAGGAAAAGGTTAAATTAAACTCTTCTTTCACTTAGATCATCTTACAATTTGGTTAGCAGATGTGTGTAAGTACGTAACTTAGAGACTATATCAACAGATGGCTCCGTCTATAACGCCCATTGATAAGAATTAATTGATATCTGGTGGCTCTTCCATCTATCACAGTAGTCCCTTTCATGTCTGGTTTTTGTTTTGGTTTCTGTACGCGCGACATAACAGACTCATATGAATTGGATGCAACGGAAATGAAATGGCCAATTGACTAACAGATGAACTAGAGAGCTCACTCTAAAGCGAATATACGACTATTGTTCCAGATGATGGTTGGGAAATTATTCCTTTTACCACGAACAACAAATCGTGTGTTTGCTGAAATTTAATACTCTGTGTGCGATACAAATTTTCAGAAGTGAAAACGAGTAACTAGAAAAGCTTGCTTAAATAGAATGTAGCTTTTAACGTAACAAATTTTGTAGAACTGGTTTAAATTTGCAAATTAACTATGAAAATTACCGTCATTTCGAAATTATATCATTGAGTCTCTAATTTAAATGATTATACTTTGCAGTTCTTGAGAGAACCCTAAATGGTGACAAGCTACTAGCTACGTTTTTGTTAATAAATGACGTACAGTATACCTATGTTTTTAGATTTTCGAAAAACTTGTTTGCGTATAAAGTACCTAAATACCAGATATGTTACCTAGATGTATGTACGTGTAACTTCATATTATATTTATTTTAAAATACAGTACTTCCTTGAACTATGCCCGTTTTCAGAACTGTGTATTTGCTTTAGATAATTAAATACCACTTAATGAGATTACGCCATTTTGCTTTTTTTTCCTGGGGACTGAGTCGTTCCTATCAAAAATAATAAATGGCTCGGTGGTCCGATGGTACGAGGGCCTGCATCACATATGGTACATGCATAGATATACACCGCGCAACTTTTTTTCTGCGAAAAAATACGGGAGTGGGCAAAATGCACATTTGAAAGTTGTAAATTTTCCACTTTGCCTATGCGAGTAACGTATTTTTTTTCGGCAGGTAAACATGTTTGAGATTAATAGTAGGTAATAGAGGTTGGTTAATTGTGTGACAAACCTGTAGTTGAAGCCTTGGAATTAATTTTAAAAACTAGGAGAAATATTGATAATTACATAAATTATTTTGCATTAGATTTTACAGTATGATTATTTAAAATTTAGTTAAAACATCTACTTATTCTGGTTGTGAATGTTAAAAACACGGGAATTTGTTACACTATGCATATGGTGACATAGCTATTACATATCCATTTTGTACCAAGCGTAAGCAAATACGTCGTGCTATTTTGGTGCCGAAAGTTGATAGATGAGTATAATTAATAGATTGTAATTTGATAATGTTATTGCGTTCATATAATACAATATCGTAACCATACAATAGTACATGACCAGAAAATTTTCTTAAAAAATTTTTCCATATGCGAAAACCATATACATTTTTGTTTATATCATTGTTGTAGGTTTTGTTCGGTATCGTTAATATACCCATATTTGTTGGATGGTATACTGTTTTTTAATGTAGTAGAACAGTGGTTGATCCAAGAGTCCAAGAACAAAATGCTGTGAACTTCCACATTTGATGAACATACATCGGTTAACCATTGCCGAAATAGTTCTTTTGGACGTGGATGTTGTTAAATAAACATTTCACGGTCGGAAAAAGGACGTGACACACGCGGACCGAAATTATTGCCTTGGTCTTTGAGGACAATGAATAGAGGTGAGAGCACTTTTCTGCAAGCTGATATTGTAGGGAGATGGTATAACCACGTATAGTTGCGAATATATACTACGCAATTGCTGCAATAGTTTTGTTGCTTGTACAGCTAAAGTGTGGCCGGAATATAGATCTAGATTAAGACCACTGTCCTAAATAATCTTTCGCACTATTAACGAAAGTTGGGGCTATTTCCTTCAATTGCTCAGAGTCTGTACCATATGATCGCCTAATAAATTTATTTATTTCTCTTGAAACTATTTTGTAAGATGTCTCAAAATTTCAAACTCAATGTCATGATGCTTTAAAATTCTCCTATGTTACCTAGTGATGCCCATCGCTGGACAAATCACGAACAATGGTACCTGAATCAACACTATTTACAAATTCATTATGTTTGAATTGAGAAACTTTTTGCTATTTTTCTCGTTGCTTATTACCTCTGTTTATTGCTTCTTTTCATCTAGAAAAAATAATAATATTATATAGAATAATACTTCCCATTTACTTGTATAATTGCTACATAGATAAAGCTTTGCGAAGCTTTTGCTGAACGGTTGTCGTATTTTATTCCCACTTTTCCAAGAGATAATTGCGTTTTATATTCTAAAGTTACTCTCCTTTTTCCGGTATACAATCTTCTTCTTCGGCTTTTACTGCTTCTAATGCTTTTTTCCGTTTGGACGCATATATCTTATCTACAAATTCTACAGAATGTGATCTGTGTGGTTGCAAAAATTCCAGGGTTGTATCAATTTCCGGTGAAAACCATGTTTCTCCTTAAGCATCAAGAAAGATATCTTGTATTATGTCGTGCAATTCTATTTCGTTGGTATTCGTAGGTTTTCCATTATTATTATTGGCAACTTACCATCAGTAAACGAATTACATTTATAGTATTTATGGTGACCATTTCATTCACTACAGATCTGCTACACTATCAACCAATATCTCATTCACATCATTTTTACAGAAACATGTTTACTGTTTGCCCGTCGAATGTCGCTTTCTTCGATAACCTATATCTTTTTGGTAATAAATAATGTAATCTAGTGAAACCGATACAGTAAAGGTAAAAAAAAAAAATTGCCATTACTACAAAACAGGACAGCATGATCAGCGAAACGTCAAGTTAAACATCAAGTACGCGATAACACCCGAAAGACATTTCTACTATGGATTGCGGTCGTGAAAGCCTACACTCAAATATATGTAAAAATGTTGATACATTTCACTTCCTTTCTTGGCTGCTTAATAAAACTCATTCAAACAAACAATTTTGGTCTTGTGAACATTTTCTCTACCTCTTACCGTTAGCGAGTTACACACATAGGCAGAATGAAAAATTTCCAATTTTCAAAAATTCATTGCACACACTCAGAGTGCTCTTTCGCAGAAAAGAAAATGAGTAACACACGTATCTAAATGTGATCTACATGTTCCCAAAGTTTTCTTTATAAAATAATCAGCTTTTCGGATCTTTTTCGTCAATCTATTATGACTTCCCAATTATGGTGTATCACACAACGAATTAAAGATGGACAGATTAGCAGCAAAAGCATACATACAAGATACAGCTACCGATGAACTTTTGTTTCAATTGATCAAAGACTATACTGTCATTCTTTCTCAATCACTTTTTAGTGATGACAAGCAATGGAGATATGCCATACCCGCAGTCGCCAAATAGGCATCTATAGTGGTCTGTACGTTAATACTGGCATAACATTTCCGATTGACCATATAAAGATGGTTTATTAATTCCTATTTGAGTGGAATCTAAAGCCTAGAGTTAACTTTTATTCGCCTAAAACCTAGATACATCTAAAAAATGTGCTACAGTTAGGTACATCTAATTCTTATTCACATGGCTCACTGTAATTAATAAACCAGGAGAAACATTATACCAGCGCAAGGGAAATAACGAAGAGTGAAAGGACAAAAGTCGCGATCAATAAGTCGGGTAACAACGTTACGGCTTGGATTCCGGTACCCGGAGAAAACCGTCGCGGCTCGTGGAAAACCGCCGTTCGTATATGCGAGGATCGGAAAGCTTAGACGGATCGAGCGACGACGTCTATGAGGCCGGTGACTTTGCGACCGGATAATGAGCGTACATGTATTCATTCGGAGGGTGGCTTCCCTTACATAACCGTAGGACAACACTCGTGTGCGTCGAAGGAGGGAAAAACGGGAGCGACGCGTAATTCTATGGGGCGATTGATCCGACTTTATATGGTTTTATTGCTCACGGGATGTGCTTTTATTATGACCGCGCGCGGTTGGCGCTCCTTGACGACAGATTGCAATTTCATGTTACTGCCTTATGCCCTGTGAACTTCACAAAAAGGTTACACTTCATACGTACATGCACGTGGTACATACTTATATGAAATAATAATTTTCGCTACATTTATTAAATTCATTTATGTGTGCACAAAACCGACAATCACATGTATTTTGCTAGCCTTAAAAATTCTATAACAAAGAAATTTTTAGTCAGTCAACAAACAAAAAGGATATTAACTTGTTGATAAGGTACAATATTTTATTTCATATTTTCGCAAAGATAGTAAAATGTTCTGGTTCATTCGAAGCAATATAGATATTGCGAAATTTCTCAACAATTGAATATACGTTTAAACAAATATTATTCCATAAGTTTTTATTGTTTCATATCCAACATAGTAGAAAATGCATTATAGCCATGGGAACCATAGAGACAAAGAGTCATAGCAATAAGTGAACCTTTGATAATAATGAATGTAAATTTTTGCAAGTCGATATATTATTGACTAGTACTCGAGTAAAACGCTAATAAGCGAGTAATAATATTAACCGCAACGAATTAAACGGGGTTCACTGCAGTTGAGACCCTTCGCTAATTGTGTTTTCCACAACTAACAATAAGTACATATTTTTATTCTGTAGTACAGTAGTTAGTTACCTTGGTGGTAGTATAAACAAAACTAGCGAATGTATAGTTAATTTGCCTCCACAATACTTAAAAATTAGGTGCCATTTCATTATTTCTATCCAGCTATTGTTGTTCTTCATTGTGTTCTTGGAGATTAACGTTAAGCTTCTGCAGTAGTCAGACTTATGGATTTAGCAAATCTTGTAAATCAACAACAAATCTCTTATTACTGACTATTCAATTTGGTTTCATCACACCATTGGCATAATCTTCAGCAGTGAAAGTTGGATGAAGATCAAACGCAATTGGTACCATCAAATCCTCATTGTTTTATATCCTTCTTAAAACATATAATCAAGGTATATCAAAACAACGTAACTTGTCAGAGATGATTTTGGGCTATTACTCTTCATCTACAAGTAACAAAACTTGTTGATTTCGAATCCAATCGCCTCTTTTTATGGGAGCTCATTATGATACTACATGAAAACATTTCATTGCGTATTGCCAAAAACTACGAAGAAATCATATTGTTGATCGTAAAATAATCACCCAAAAAATGCAATGAATGCATTTAGAAAATTGAAAACTGAATTATACATTTTTTATAGCTAAGGACCTTTTCCTGGCTGGTTTGAATTTTTATTGCAACCGCAGAAACTTTTTGGAAACTGCTCCATAGTCGAGAAGAAATTCTCTATCTTCTTGCTCTAAATACCTTTACTTTAAATTTGTGTACAATATGATACAATTTAAGGGCTATGTACTTCCCAGTCTTTATTTTATTTATAACTGAGTACATTAAACGAAATTAGGTTGAGATAAGAAAATTGCCTGTTCGTGTTGCAGCCTTTGGACAAAGCACATTATAATATACTAGCTTTGGCAAGAATTTACTTATAAGCGTCAATTCCATACATATAGCGAATAACGTTGCCGTCTACGTGTAGGGACTCCCTCCCCACTCTTCAGTTTCTCTACACATATCAATCACCTATCACAGCGTTAGCAGTTAGATTATTAATTGTTGGTGATATTGATTCATTCCTGTCGCGTAACTCCCCGCACTTACACTTTTTTTTTAGTGAGCACATTTTGCAAGAATGTCCATGAATTTCAGTGGTTCACTTTATTACGGAATTTTCTAACGCGGTATGTGGGAGTTAAGCGTTAGGCAGCGGTACAGAAGTAACCAACGAAAAATGGTATTTGGTACATCAATGTGAAAACACGATTCAGATCTAGTGGGATGTACCCACTTTATCGTAGCAAGTATCCAACATCCCGACTGAATTCCGAAAAGCTAGCGAAATATAAAGCACAGCGAGAAAAAGGAGATATCACTTCATTAGAGCTTGAAGGTTCAGTCTCCAGCGAAGTTTCCTTCTTCAGTACAACCACCTACTGCCTCTGCGCCAAAGGTTACAACCCTCTACTTCAGGCGTCAGTAGCGCTCCGGGACCTTCTGGCACCTTCAGTAAATAGTAATGATTCAGGAATCCACAGTGAAATTGACCTTGTAGGTGAGGTTAGAGGACGACAGCAGGGACGATTAATAAGAAATATTGAGAGAGAACAGTCATGAAAAGCTAATTGGAAATTATTATAGAAGTAACATACATCGTAGATTTTATACATCTACGATTAATAAACCAAGAAAAAAATGTTGCATTACATTATTGAAATAGATATATTGAAGTTGATGAAGCAAAAGCTAAATTCACTAGAATTAAAGAGAAATATAGATACAGTGCAGTTTGTTATTGGAAGGAGCTAGAAGATGATTAATTCTTTGAAGGGCAAGATACTGAGAAGAGTCTGATCTTGGAAAAAAGGGAAGCAGTGATATTCCTCCCTTCTTTTAAGAATTACAATCTTCAGTGGTCGCGTTAAAATGGATCTTATTTCTAAGGATATAAATATTTTTAAATCCGATTTAAAATAGCTTGTTTTTATTTTACAGCATGCGCGAGTAACTGAAACAATCGCTTCTAATAAGTCAAGGGCGTACCTCTGCAGCCCCTATTTATCTCTGCAATCAATAGCCACCGAGATAAAACACGTATTAGTTTAGCCTTATAGACATATCATATTAGCCCCATCAGACTTGTCTAATTTAATACATGGTTTTAGATTTTCTGCAAACTGCAGCTGCTAGATATTTTTTTTTGCATTCATGAATAGATATATCAAGAAAAGTACGTCGCAGTATTATTCGTAATAAATTTAGTCCTATAATTTACGACTTAAGGTGGAAAGTTTACATTTTTATGTATATAAGCCCCGACTGACCCTATATAGGAAATTTAAATAATTTGTATTTGGACTATACTCCAAATAACAATCAAAAACACCAACACATTGTACCTACAACATACATATCTTTCCATATAAGCATTCCTAATAATCTTCATAGTATGCTCTCTTCTTCAATACAACACTTTTCTCTTCAAGATTAACCACAAGTTTTTGCGTGTTAATATTTCAACCCTTATTTGTAAAACTTTTGCTGCTAAACTTAATTTTAGCAGGAAAAGTTTTAGCAGAAAGAGTACAAATCAGTGTATAAAAAATAATAGTTAGGGCAATTTAGGTGTATGGTTTTATCATCGTTGATAGTAATATGTAGGACAGTTTCACAAAAAAAATGAGACCTGAGATTAGGTAGCGTTGATTTTTTCTTCTGAATTTTGAAATTGCAAAACAAAACAACTGTCGCAAATTATGTCATCGTGTCTGTCTTTAATATGTTGTATTAAGGGCACTGTGCAGATCACAAATGTACCAAAGGTAGACATCCAGATTGCTACATTTTTTATAATAATAAGTACAAACATGAAAAAAAAAATAAAATGTATTAAATCATTTCACCGCCTTTTTTCTTAACACATTTGTCTTCAGTAGTTCCTTTAGTAGAGTCCTTAGAAAAATAGAAAAAAAAAAGGTGGAGATGAAGGTTTCTGATTAAAGATATAATTCCAAAAGCAAATATTCGGATTATAGTTTCCTCATTTACTTGTCACAAAATGCGTTGAATTTTGAAGTTTGTTGCTATATTTATTGAAAATGACAATTTCTATGAAGTAGTGTTTAATAAGAAAATGTTACAAAATAGATTTTACAAAATTACAAATGCAAAGTATTGTATCTCCTAGGTGCCCCGGGTGCAACTGTAGCGCGTCGAAAAAGACTTCCGGTCTGTATGCGATGGATCAAACGTTTGTTCTGAATATTTTTCTAATCGCGATTTATATTTTTTAGGAAAGTCCAATACATGGTAGAAGATTGTGTGAAGTTTGGATGAAGCCAAATGCTCCGAAAGTAATCTACGTTTTTTAAAAATTTATGGCATGAATTTCATTCAATTAAAGGTCCATCCTGAGCCCTTGTGAAATTTTTATGAATTTTTAATTTAATTTTTAATCCGTATCAGGAAATTTGCAACATATCAGGTTTTTAATACAAGGCTATCTAGATTGGAGATGTAACGCTTCTCGCTTTTTATAATATAATTTTATTAATTTTAATAATTCGTGCAATCTGTCTGAGGAAGAAATATTTCCTTTTCATAATAACTGGGAAAAAATAATTATTCTTAAACGCAGAGGAAACGGCGCCTGCTACTTGCATTAACTTATTTTTGTAGTTAGGCTAATTTAACACAACAGTAAGGCAGATGCGATTATCTTATTTACGGCGCTGCCCTTTTTAAATACCTTTCACGAGCTCATACCGTTTATTTAGCTCAGTTCTTCACTTTCATCAACTTCTGCAAAATTATGAAATCGTTTCAAAATTACTGCCACTAACTCCCTAACTATATAGATAAAAATATTAAAAGTAACCCGAGTAAAATTGATACCTCATACATTTCTCGTATGTTACTATAGAAACAACGTGTTATTACGTTCAAATAACCAATTTCGAAAAGTTTGTTAATTTTTTAGAGACCAATTTATATATCTAAAGTAGTTTCTCTAATGGAACCTTTGCTGTTCAATTTCGATTAATAATATCGTTCATGTAAACATGTGAAACCTGTCAAAATCTCAAAAAGACGGGTGTGTATATGGCAATTCGACAAAAGCTTCTTTTAAACAATTATTGCTATAATTTAGCATCTACTCATAATTTAATTCGTGACTTCACACTTAACCAGAGCTTAATCAGGCAAAGGAATTTACAACCTTAGCTAATCGTTCAAATTATCCTATATCGTAAAATTTTCTTCTAAACGATAAGAATCTAATAAAATTGCATTTATTTTATTATCCTCTTTATTGTCTAACGACATTCGTATCGATATATAATAAAACACACCTTGGTTCTTAATTGAAAATTGAAGTCTATAATTGATTTGCAATCATTATTTCATTATATTTATATTTTATCACATATTTTGCTTTAATTTGCATCAGTAGTACTCAATACTATAAAGAAAACATTTAATTTAATTGATTATTATTGAGCTATACAATCATGCAATATTTATTTTATTTTTTTGCTACCATAGCACTCACGCGTGACCAGTATACTATTATCTAATTCCCTCGCTTCATAACCCCATTTCCCCGAGGTGTTTCGAATTCACCACCATTCCACCCAAAATAGTAAACACACTCCATCCTTAATAATTCAATACCACTCGCGTTTATTTTTTATGCTGTAAGTGAATATAGATGGTTTTATAACCCCTTGAATGAATATTTCCGCCTTCAATATTTGAACTATTGCCTACAGTAGTTAAATTATTCATCATACACAAGCGGCATACACTTACGTATTATCTCTTGACCTTTCTTTAAATTTATTTCTTAGAATGTTAGTAGTAACACCACAGCGTATTTAATTACATTTATCGACGTTTATCTTAACTTTTTTTCGCCTAGAAATCAGACTATTTAATCGTAAAAGCCCCAAGTTAATTCCTAGCAACCACCGCAACTCGAGTATTATAGATGCGCGTCGGACGAGCTCCCCAAGGACTTGACTTATTGATCCTGGGCGGCCATGCTGAATCGCATTTCTTTCCCCCTGATCCCTGTAACGGCGGTTGCCTAGCAACGTTTCCGCCCCCTGGCTGTATTCATTAGGACGTATGGATGATTGCATGAAATCCCTCAACTTTCAGCTCGGGGTTTCAGGAAAACTCCCTCCGTATCCTGATGGCTCTAAATATACATTCGTTGCGTAATTGGAAAATGTATTTCCATGAAGCTGTAATTAGGTTTGAATGTAAATGTATTATGTAATTAGTCTTAGCAATAGTTGTTAAACCTTTCGTAGAAAATAGAAGAAAGTAGTTAGTAGAAAATATTAATTGATGTAAGTCGTATTTCGGGTTTCACTCCCTTTTTTTCCCTGATTTTATATTTTCTTGAGGTTATCACTTTTCCTTATTTTGGAATCCTTGATAGTCCATCTTTTTAATGTATTCTATTCCATAGCCTCTCTCTGACAACCTTACAAAATGGCTAAGTAAGGTAAGTACAAATTACTGAAGCGGCCTTATTTTTCTAAATGAAATTGATTAGTTAGAACAATTGAGGGAGAGCATTGGGAATTTTAACATAAGTTACACTTGGACGGTGATACTTAAATGTTTAACATATTCAGAGTCTTAACCACGAAGATCATTATAGTTGTCAGGTATTTGGAGTTAGCAAACAATTTAATTCGATATTTCATCTTAGAAAACACCGCAATATATTAGTATCTATTTGTGCATTGTGTACACAGGTATTTTAGTAAAGTATTAATTCTAATAAAGGGCAAATAAAATCAAATTATCAAGTTGGCGGGAAGTAAACTGCAGAACCGAGAAATCAAGAAACTGAAACAAAGCAGGACAGTCGACGTTATTATGAAGGATTGTGTACAAGTACACAATGCTGTAATTTATTGTTCTGAATTGTAAAGATATCAAGTTAAATCGAGGCAATCATGACGAATAATCAACATTTCTAAGTAGATAAATATAATCTTACCCAAACCACAAGAATTTTACGATTTTTTTTAACTAGTTCAATCCTTCTCCTCTGATTATTATTGCTCTAAAGATGCATATCCCGGAGGAGAACGGACCATTGCAAAGTAAAGACTTTTTATAGTGTTTGCATTATTGAAAGATTTGCAATTACGAATAATAAAGCTTAGTGAACTCATTCAGACGTAGCACAAAGTTAAGCCTTATGAATTTCTAAATCTTTAATATCCTTACATCGCCACAATAAGTAATTATTTAGGTTATGGTTAAAAACAATATAACTCTTAGTTGTGTTTAAACTGATGTTGTTAGTTTTACACCGGGCGTGAAGGTTCTTAAGGTTGCGTTGTAGCAAAATGCAATCTTTAGAAGAAGGTATACTTGCGAAGATCTTAAGGTTCACTAATGAAAATGTTGAAAATGAAGGATCCTAGATTTGAACTTTGGGGTACTTCAGACGTTGCCACATAAGTAACCAAAGTATAACAATTGTAAAGAAGTTATTGTTTTCGATTAAGAAAAAACGATGCGAAAAACAACACCAAACCATCGCTAAACACAAAGCATTTTGATTTAATAAGAATAATGCTACGATCGAAGACTTTGGAGAAATCCGTCTAATTAAATTAGATCAAGTAATATAAGCTCATATTTAGAATTTACTTTTCTGTAAAAAGTAAATTCCTAATTCGTTGAACAGAGTCTGTTAACTGTCAGATAGTATTATGGTTAACAATGTTTCTCACAAACAGTACACCATGTAACGGCATCATTAAAAAAGTTATTTCAAAACTTAATCGTCCATAAGTATAATGTAATCCCTAACTTCGATACAATTTATCCAGCAGCAGGACTATGATATCAAAGTGATGGTGTAGCAGATTATTATCTACAGCTAGAACCGAGAAGAGCAGTCTCGGAGGGGTTGATTCGAGCAGGGCGAACATCTTTCTTTTGTGTTCGCTTCATGCAAGCCGATTGCGGGATTTTACTCCTGCATAACAAGCAGGAATATTTATTCATACGTTGTTATCGCATTGGAAGATGTCTATATCGATGGGCAGCTGTTAGTAAATTTTATGTACCAGGTTAACTTATTTATACATTTATAAGACGCGACTAATATTAGGCAGAAACGTATAGAACACGATAAAGTAAATTTATGAGTCCTTTTTTATCGCGCAACCCTCTAATGGTTGTGCGTTGTGTGCTCAGCTGACGTCGTTATACGGATCCGGCCACGTGACCGGAACATCTCGCAAAACGCGTGGCGGACCGGAACTAAACCATATCTCACTTACAGTAGATCTATTTTCTTACATGAAACTCTATGATTCATCCATCTACTGTTGCAACACTAGCGGTGTAAATGAAATGCATCTATGAGTAACCCTCCTCATAAGCAAAAAAATGTTTGATGTTTAGTCTGTCGATTGGTCACTTGATCGGTATCGTAGGGTGACTATTATTTAAACATTTTTAGTTAAAAGGCAATCTCTTCACCCCGAGGTGAAGAGATTGCCTTTATTAAAATACATAATTCCTACTTTGGAACAATTTAGAGCGAAGTCAATCAATCAGAAACAAAAACATATATGTATATTCAAAAATTGAAAAATTAACAAAAACTAAACAAGTACACGTCACTATATCGACGTATCGCTGCCTATTGCGTGGAGCTTCTCCTGGGCTGTATCATATTAAACCTTTCTGACAATCAACTGTTTGAAAGATGGGTTACCATAAACAACCAATTTCTTCAGATATTTGCTGATGATGATTGACTAATTTTAGAAGCATTTATTGTGCAATCATAAGGCATTTGTATTGAAAATGTTCTAAGATTAAATATTTAGCTTATCTAAGGCGTTGTGTTATCTGCAGTGATTAGCATCGCCCTTTTATTTATGAAATGAAATGAATTTATGAAAAACTTACTATTCATATTTAACTTGCACCATCCATGCGATCGCGGTTTTTTATCGGTCGCCTATACCGTTGTAAAAAGCTGATTGTTTATGCGTTATTGCGGTACGCATTAAAAAATGTGAAAAATCGTATTTGATCAAAGTAGCAGCAATTCACTACAAACAGGCATATAATTTAGAATGACGCCAGTGAAACCTGAAACGCACTGTATAATCAAATATTGACAAATACATGTTTTGTGAATTACGTAATCCTTTTTAATCTATTGTTGTTGTGTAACAATGACAAACAAATTACAAAACTTTTAGAATATTAAAGCGAATCAACACTTACATCTTATTGTCAATTCTCCTTTTAATTGCTAGTTATTCCTTGTACTATACCTCTCACTACATGAGATTCTTCCATTGTGTTTTTTATCAGTTTTCTAATTTTCATTTTGCCCCTGCTTACATCATCAAAATCGCTCGGATAATTTCCTAAAATGCTTTCCGTATAGTTCTGTAATCTTTCCTTTATTATTATCGTAAGCAACGTTTAGGAGTATAATACCTCTATAATTCTTGCAGTCACTCACGTTTCCTTTTTTGGTATTGGAATTATTGGCCTTGTTTTCCACTCACTTAGTATTCTCTCTTCTTTCCAAATTCTTATTATCAAATTAAAGGTTTTTTTTGTGCAATTCCTCTCCTGCTTCTCTTATCAATTCTGTTGAAATATTATCACAGCCAGCTGGCTTCTTTTCTTTAATTGTTTTACTGCTTTTTCCTCTATATTTTTGTTATTTTCTATGTCTTCCTCTTTGCATTTGTATATTTCTTCAAAGTGCTTCTTCTAATTTACTTCCTTAATATTAACTACTGCTCTTTTTCTTTTCCCGACACTCATATATTATATATACACAATGGTTCAGTATTGTAGTTGTAGTCTCTTTGTACTTTATCATCTTTCTCAATCACCACTACTTTCGTTTCTTCCATAGTTTGGTAGCTACTTATTTTTCTTTTTCTTATATATACATTCTTATCTTACTTCTGCATCTGCATCTTGCTTCAGAGCCATTCTCGCTTCAGTTTTTATTTCTATTGTTTTTTTACATTCCTAATCAATCCAGCAATTATTTTGTTATTTTCTTTTGTATCCTATTATTTCTTTTGTTGCTTCATTTATACTATCAATATTTCTCCATACTTCTTCTATGTTATTTCTCTTCTTCTTATGTAAGTTTTTCCTCACTTCAAGCTCAGATTTATCTTTGATTTCCTGCTATTCTAATTTTTCTATGTGATTTCCTGCTATTCTAATTTTTCTATGTTCTATTGTTTTTGTTGTTCTGCTCTCCAATCCTCGTATTTTTATATTACATTTAGCATGTATCGGAGCTCCTCCATATGATCTTGAATGAGAACATAACTAGACATAGAATTCCTGTCACATCTCATATATATAGCTCATATAGCATTGTTTTTTTCCCATTTGAGCATTAAAGTCTCCTATTATACTTAGCTTATCTTCTTTTGGAGTCAATTCGCATACATTCATGCGTATGGCATAGATTTATAGGTATTTGTTTAAGGGTTAACATATATGCCACCATGCGTCAGGCTGAATATATAGCTGATAGTGATCCAGATTCTACTAACAATATTTCTTAACAATAACTGCGAGTATAATCTCTGCGCGTTTTCTGTTTGCTTGTTGATGGGAAACCTGTTCGTTTATGTAACAAACAATGATGTTGGATTTTATCGTATAAGGGTGTGGTAATTGTAGACACAATTTCTGATATTGCTTATACAAATGTAGTAATCTTTAAAGCAATATAGTTGCATTTTTTACAAGACGTGCAACTAAAAGGTGTACATTATTTTTTATATTTACGTGCAATAATTGTTCTCCAATTTCCTGCTTCTTTATAACGTTCTTTTCTGTGTTCATATCTATCCTATTCGGTATCTCCACAAAAAAACAGCGTTAAAAGGGCAAAACACACACAGAACTTCCAGCAAGTAGAGCCACAAAGGAAAGAAATAAGTATAAAGCAGTAAAGACAACAGATTTATATTTATTAAACTGTAAGACACATATGTATGTACAAATCAAAAAAAAAATACAAATTCATTCAGGGGAGAGTCACAACATTACATGAAATTTCTAGTTTTGAAGATGTTTAAGATTACTTAAACATAGGTTAGAGTTCTTCAGTTATTAAAAGTATGCATTGTAAACCATAGTCGTATGTATATAGTTCTCTCCAACTATTGGCCGTTCTTCTTATGTAACATCTTAATTAACTAATTACAAGTTAAACGGTATTATGCAATCATCACTAAAAATTCATTCAAGGAATTGCAAGCGACACAGGATATATCTTGTTCAGGCAATTAAGTTATTATAGTGCAAGCTTTTTTTCATTTGAAATTTCTTCCCATCGCAAATATGTACAACACAGCGACCTTGCGCTTATTTTTAGTTTCCTGTTTCTATTCTATTCTACTTATTATGAGAATTGAGTATGAAGCAACGTAATTCATTGAAACGGCAATTTACTAAGAACTAGGATTGTACTTGCACTTTAGTTTGTTTCAGTATCCTTCATGGTTGCTATAGTAACTGCTTAGAAGTCTCTGCATTGGCTCGAGGCAGTAAAATGGCTACTAATCGATTTTCGTCCTGTGGCGCTACTAACACTTTGTTATTTATCTAAAATACCTTATTTTTTTTATTAACGACAGTTGTGCATGTTCAATATGTCACAATCTATTATTTCCTCCTAACGTTTCGTTTTCTCCTAACGTTTTATATACTTAAAATTAAATTCGTTGCACTCTAGACGTGCGTGGGCATACTACAGGTTTACGTTTATTTTTAAGTACTAAGGCGTGTATTTCGAATGCAATGTATAAAATCAAAGGTAATTTGTTAAATACGAACATCCACTAGTATATAATATTAGATTACTATTTTAACTCGGCGTATTAGTAGGGTGCACGTGCTGGATATGTGTGTGGGGCTTTGCACGTGTCTTCGTTAGTTTAATGAGACACTCTTGTTGGCCACGTGCGAGACGTACTCAGACCACGGTAAGAATAGTCGAGGGCTGCGTGGAAAATCCGAGCTTATGAGATTTCGTCCGTACTGCAAATGCATTTTCTCATCAAATATTCCGTTTTCTGTCGATTGTTATTATATGCTGCATCTGTCATAGAAATAACACGCGCTCGTTCGAAATATTGCCGGCAGCTTAATAAACGTGAGAGTGAACTATTGACGCAATGTTGAAAGAGGGTATTACCTCGTGGTTCTTAGTCAAAAAATATGAATTTGAAGCTCCCATGGCATAACTCAAATTTAATAAAATTAGAAAGTACAACTACTACAGTCATAAACTACTTTAATCTCACATAAGCTTACTATTATTGTAAAGAGGAATGAATAAGCATTATACGTCGCAAGATGCATAATTCCATAAAAAATTACAGATAAAATATATTTTCCAAAATAAATGCCTATTTATACCTCAATAAACACTCAAAAACTACACCATCGTCCCCAGACTTTTTGGGAACTCTGTATACAAAAAGGTATGTACCAAAGTGAATTTGTTTTTGTTTAGAACTTTACAGCATATTAAGTGGCATGAGCCGTCTTACAATAAATGCTTAAATGTGACTAGCAAATTTTAAAAGTGAACATTGAAGAAATTATAAGCTTGTAATACAATATTCCTTGTTCCATTCACGGTTACTTGCACGAACAAAAGTAACGTTTCTCTACACGTACTTAAAAATTTGAGACCTGAAATTATATCCGTTCGCGGTGGTTTTTTCTCTTTTTCTGGTCCGCTCGCCTTTTCAAAACAAACTTAACAAGTATCGAATTGCGCGAAGAATAAGATTCTCGTTGTGTAGGCAATATTAATCGCGCATGTGGTCTCATACACATAATACCATCATGATGCTTTTTTTTTTCGTTTGACTGAATGATGCCGGCCTTCATTGAACATATGGAGATGGCACAGCTTCAATAGCACGAGTGACCAGCGCATGAACCATAGAGACGTAGGTCCTTTTACAATTTGCATGTTGATATTTAATAACAATAATGTTGATATTATCAACGAGACATTAATAATAGTTTGATAATTTCTTCTGTGAAACAATTGTATTTGTAAATAGTGCACTTGCTTCGAATTGCTGTTTGAAACTCTGAGTTAATTCTCTTTAAAACCATTTCTATTATAGCTAAGCAAGTTCTTTAAATTATTGAAACTTAAAGCGTTAGGATTGTTACTTGTTAAACTTATTTGCCATTCTCTGCACCACTTATTATTTGCATGTTGCTGAGCGGAAATTATTAACTCTTCCTCGATTATCTCTACATCCCGGAATAAGATGTTAAAAATTCTTTAGAAAAACGGAGTATACGTTATAATACTTTCCGTAACTAAACGGCGTAAATTCCGGAAATTATAGATATGATTTTTGTTACGTTTGTGTAATTCTCATTCTATTACTAGCAGTATAAAATATTTTTGTTTATTTTTAAGAAAATGCTAAATGAGGGAATCGTTGTTGATCAATGCATTATAACATTATATAATGGACAAATCCCCTTAAAATCATATGGACAAAACCGTATGAATTGCTTAACCCAACGTTAGAAAGCACTCTTCGGGAGATGTTATTCGGATAACGAATAATGTTGCCGCTTGCGTTTCTTACTGAGTTTCCCTGGACGAATTTCCACACTTGTAAGATAACAATCAGTCGACTACTCTATATGCTTGACAACAGTGCAGATTTTAGGAAATACTTAATACATATGATTTGATAATTTTTGTCCCATTGATGGACTCGATCGTTGATTATTTTGAAATAAATGTAACATTGTCGAATATAAAGCAAAGGAATCGTCATCGATTTAAAAGGAAACATAAATAGAACCTCTCATTTGTAAAATAATTAAATCACATTTTTGTTCATTTCCAAATATCCAAAGTGAATAATAAACACACAAATGTTTAAAAGTAAATTTAATTTCAAAACAAAAACATGTTATAAAGTTTCAGCATCGTTGTTACATATTTCCTATTAATAGCGTTCATAATTATGCATAAAAATGTTATGTGTATCTTATGTATGATGTTGATGTAAACAAGTTATATTTTTTAAGTCAATGGAACATCCAAATCAATTGCATTAAAACTAATCAATGTCGATTCAATAATTTAAGAAAACGGGTATAAAATCACAATCCAAACAACGATCAGGTATTTTTTCATCGGCAATAATCCTCATTTGTGCGTTGAAGAGTGCACGTAGGAATATAATATTATTAAAGAAGCAGTTCTGTATCGTTCCGTTGATCCGGGACTGCTTAGCGTACACCAGAGAGTGGGTGAGGTGCAGCAGCAGCAGTACCAGCAAAAGCGCTGTGTATGCTGTAGAGCTAAGCCTCGGGCTAGTATCGTCGGTTCACACGGTGGCCGAGGCTTGCAGGTGTGCGCCAGACTGGACGGCGCCACTCAACTCCAATCTCCGTCGCATTCCGAGTCCGTCTACCTGCCCTTGTCCGCTTACCGGACGGCCACCAAAATCCAGGACCGGAATTGACAATCGTATTTATGTGGTTCGGATAGAACGGACGATACATACCGTATTTGAGGCGTATGTGTGTAAACAAACAAGAAGCATTGACGAACTGGCGTGGATAGAAGTAGAGGAATTGAATGGGAGAAATACAGGTAATAGTGTAAGCGTATGAATGAAAAGTTAATATGGGCACGTTAAAATAAACAGTAGTAATATTTTAAACTGCCCGTGATAATTTTATCAACATCTAAAATACGGTAACTTAACAACCATTGAAATTACAATGCGTAAAGTATTTTCCAACAGATGTTTTAGAATGGTTGCTAATTAAAGTTGTAAATACAATCTAAGCAAGGAACATTCTATAAATAGAATATATTCATTGTTATTGAGAAGTTTTAAAATGTTGACGTCGATTTTTCTTAAGTGACCGCAGATGATGCAGTATCATCTATAACTATAAGTACGACACGTTGCAAATTGCGACTACTTACCTTCTGGAGTGGCTGTTAAAGTGTATAATGAGTACTCGTTAGGTTAGTCGAGTGGTAGTAATTTCTTTTAGTTTCTATGAATGCTTTATAATAAGAATTTCACCTAGTATTGTAAGAACAAACTTGCACAAACCTTCCAATATATGAAAAATAGTGAAGGTTGTTACAGTAATAGATAGTTAATTGGTGTTTAACAATAACAACGCTGGGGATTTTTTTCATCTATGTACAAAGTGCATGTCGCTTCAAGACAAAGGTTTATTTAGGAGTTGTTTTTGCAAGTAACTCCTTTGCATTTCGCACTAATAAGCATTCATTTGCAAAAGTAATCAATGATAACATTAGTCAAAAATTGAGGAAAATGTAATATTCAGATCGTTACGGGGAATATCTTCAAACTACCAATTGCTGATTTCTTGTGTAAGGTAAGTAGCAAGTATATTTTCAGTTACTTCAGTAGTATATCATGTAATTTAAAGTAGCATGTCACATAAATAAATGAAAGTAGAAACTGCAATAGCCGTTTATCTGTTGAATCACAGTATGGAGCTTACAGCGATTAAGAATTCAATCATTGAAAGGATCATCAATTTATATTTGAATACAGACCATATTGCTTAAAACATGCTTCTCATATAATAACAAATTGAAATATTTAAATGTTGATTTAGATTATATAAATGAAGAGAAATATTTAGGAATGGATCACATTAGTAGTAAGGTAAGCCAAGGAATAGCTTACTTCGTAAGAATTACGAGCAATTTAACGCAACAGTTTACTAGTTTATAAGTAAGCCTGCAGAAGCGAGTTACGCTTCACGAAATTAGCAGAGACTAGACAGACTCGTGTTTATTCGTCTGATGAGAATTGGTTTGTATTGCTTACTGGTTTCCCCGAGAGTCGACAAAACACGAGTCTGTCTAGTTTCTGCTAATTTCGTGGAGCACACGGAAAGTGTACTTGTTCTTGCAGGCTTATTTATAAGACTGTAATTACATCGTATTCTAAATATTGTCCGTCTGTATTACACTTGTTACCAAAAAAAGAATAATATACAAAAATTACGGAACAAAACTACGTGTATACTCCTAAATAGTAACCTATAATCAGCAAGTAAATCTACATTTAGGAGTATACACGTAACTCCTAAATGTAGATTTACTTGCTGATTATAGGTTACTACTGATTAGATTTGTTCAAAAAATACATATAAATTACAAGGATAGCCGCAAATATTAATGTACCGGCAGCACAAAAAGCTTGACAAGAATTTTTTAGTAGATTTGGAGAATATCGTGAAATAGTAAAAATATAGTAGATATAGTAAAATATGTTGTGAACAATAGAGCTGTTATCCGGATCCGAATAATTGTGTTTCCGGATATTTTACTATCCGATTATCCGGATCTTGTTATTCAGATCCATTATTCGAAACGTCGGATCCGGATCCGCAATTCGAAACTTCGGAATTGGACCCGTTATCCGAAATCTTCAATTCGGCTTCTTTATCTTTATCTATTGAATCCATTATCCGATACAGCAGACCCGACCCCGTTTTCTGAGATACTTTTCTTTCTATATAACAAAATAGTAGCGGATTCCGGATCCGAGAATCGGATAGTGGATGCGGATATTCGGATACTTTTTTGGATCCAAAACTCAATTTTTTTTGGATACTTACAGCATTAGTAAATAGCGTTAGGGAATTTAGAAGACCAGCAATTAACTTGTGAATGACAATTACTAAGATCATAGGTTCATGTCATAAATTCTACATCTCTTCATTTTCATATATTCCTTATAGTAATCTGTTGCTAATCTATTACTATAATCATTGTACCATACACGTCTTATTCTAAAATATTAACTTTCAATAGGATCCGAGTTATCGCTTACAGCTTAGTCTCGATCTGAGTGCTAACCTGTTCTCAACTTAGACACGTCCACTAAGGATTACGCGAGGCAACCTGGAGACGAAACGGCTTGCCTTTTTTGGCCAGATTAATTGGCGGAAAACGCTTTTTTTTATGTTATATTTGTGTATTTTATAACCAACGTTCCTTGCTCTCGATTTTCAATGGTGTTTTGCAATAACCGAATAATTAATACATTTACATCGACGTCCGGTATCCATTCCCCCAATGACAACCGACATACATAAATTAAGGCGAATCATATAATAGTTAAATAAACTTCGGTTGGAGTGGAGGCTTGTTTATAGAGCAGTGTTTGTAATGTTAATTACATTAATCATCGCTGTTTTATGTTATCTTGTCTTTTTCAATTTTCATATACCCAAAATATATTCTTATATTTCTTATAATTAAGGTACGTTCGTAAGTAATTTATTATGCATTCTTATCGTGACAATAGTCATTCCATTTGAAACCTAAACCTAAAAGACATTTATTTCATTCTACACCATAAACATCATGTTCCCGAAACTCTTGAGTATAAAGTCGTATTTATTCCGATTACCGTAATAAGCCAACTAATTTCGAACAGCAGGTAAGTTATATTTATTATATCAGTAGTAAATTGTCATTGAAATTACCACAAATTTTTTCATATTGAAAATAGTACAAAATAAATGATTCTTTGCATTTTTTGACTATCTTGTTGTCAAACAAAGGAGATTTGCCAAGCCGAACAGGTTTGATGGTTCGACAGCCGGCGCCGACAGGCGCAAATGTGACGTGTAGAGATAAGAAATGCGAATATCTAGGCTGGGCTGAATAAAGTATCGGGCCGGGCCTAGAAAAATCTCAAAATGCCCACCTCTAGTTTAAGCCGGAAAACCTGCCGCTATATTTGCTCAAAGTTTAAAAAACTTTGAGTGAATTTTACATGGTTATAGGCAGGATAAAAGTGTTACCATTAATTATACTACCTTTACACAAACGAGTAATAACTTTGATACATATTTTGATTTAATTTAATTTTTAATTAGTAAATTTTCCCAAGCATATATGCTCTAGAGCAACGGTTCTCAAACTGTGGTACGCGTACCACCAGTGGTACGCGAGCCCACCAAAGGTGGTACGCGAACAAATAATAAGCGTTATTTACTTATTTGCCTTCAAATAAAATAAACATTGGCTGAAATCGGTAATCCTGCAGTTCAGGCATCTGGACACATAACAGACGTATACTCCATATAGAATTGATAGAACAGCTATAGCGCGCTTTTTAGCTGTATACATTACATGGCGGGGTCCACTGTATACATATTTTGGTCATTGGGTTATATATGTTGAATAAACTGGTTTACTAATATTCACTAAAGAGGCTTTTATTCACTTATTTTACATAAATAGTTTACAGCACTATATATATGACATTATGTTCGTATTTTGTATATATGTACACGTATGTATTGTCCCACTGCTGGTGTCACGCTCTACATTGCCGACATTCGAGATGTGCGCAGAATCATAAGTGATGATTCTAATACATATATAACAGTATAACACGTAGGGTTTTCTACGGTCGCTGCATGCGTACTTTTCAGATGTCTGAAGTGCAGGATCACCCCGAATTTTATTGAAAATCTATCTCTTCTCACATTTTATACCTTTCATATTGTCAAAGGCAATAGTATTGTTGGTGTTGATTCAATGGGAAATCCCCTGCATGTTTGAAAATTGCAGAGTAATGCGTGTTTGTGCAGAGTTGTGAAAATTGTATAGTAGTGCGAACGTGTTTATTAAGTTGTGTTCAGGAACTTACACGTGAAAAATATGGATAAGTGGCTTAAAAGGGACATAAAAACATTGGAAAATGCTACTCCATCAAATTCTACTTCAGAACCAGAATATGTTGTGGGTGAATATGAAAGAAATCCTTCCAAATTACGGAAAATAGTAAGAAAATATGATGCGGAATACATTAATTTGGGATTCACGTTCACAACCGTAAACGATGAGCCTAGGCCGCACTGTGTGATCTGTTTTGAAATTCTCTCAAATCATTGCATGAAACCGTCATTATTGAAGCGGCACTTTAATACAAAACATTCTACATTAGAAAATAAAAGTAAGGATTATTTTGTCCGTAAGTTGGCTGAGATGAAAGACGGAAAGAAAACTATGTTGTCCTTTGTCGGCAGTTCTGAAAAAGCAACAATGGCATCCTTCTTAGTGAGTTTAAGAATTGCAAGATGTGGAAAAGCTCATACTATTGGTGAAGAACTGGTGCTACCTGCTGCAAAAGATATAGTTACATGTATGTTAGGTGAAACATCTGCTAGAAAGCTGGATACTGTAGCACTGTCAAATGATACCGTCCATCGCAGGATTGAACTGATGGCATCGAATGTTAAAGAACAATTATTAGTCCGCGTCAAGAATAGTGATTGTTTCGCCATACAGCTCGACGAGAGCACAGATGTAACAAATTATGCTCAGCTTATGGTTTATGTGCGGTATATATTTGAAACTAAAGTAGAAGAGGATTATTTATTTTGCAAAGCACTCCCAACACGAACTACGGCCGAAGAAGTATTCAAAATACTCAATGACTTTTTTGCGGAGAATGGACTAGATTGGAAGAAATGCGTTGGTTTCTGTTCTGACGGTGCGTGCGCCATGACGGGAAAATACGGAGGTGTTACCAGCAAAGTGAAATCAGTTGCAGAAAATTGTACCTTTACCCATTGCTACATCCACAGAGAGGCATTAGCAGCAAAACAAATGCCAGATCAGTTTAAGAATGTTCTCCAGGAGGCAGTCAAAATAGTCAATTTTATCAAATCCCGAGCTTTAAATTCACGTTTATTTTCGAAATTGTGTTCTGAAATGGGTAGTGCTCATGTAAACTTGCTGCTGCACACGGAGGTTAGATGGCTTTCAAAGGGAAGTATGCTAAGTAGGTTGTACGAGTTGCATTCCGAAGTCCAATTGTTTCTAATGGAAACCAATTTTGAATTACAAGATCGATTAACAGACGAGTTGTGGCTAACAACAGTTGCTTACTTAGCAGATATGTTTAATCGTCTGAATGATCTGAACTTAAGTTTGCAAGGTAAAACCACAAATCGATTTTTGGTAGATGATAAAATTAGGGCTTTCATCAGAAAATGTCAAATGATAAAAGACGGTATTTCAAATAAAAACCTACAATCATTTTGTAATTTGGAAAATTTTGTGACAGAAAATGCAATAAGTTTGAAGGACGACTTTATTAATAACATAAAAGAACATTGCCAAATGCTGATTAACGCGTTTGGGAAATACTTTCAAGACGACTATTCTGGATTCCTTTGGATTCGCAACCCTTTTATTTTGGAGAGCATTCCCGATTCACTGACAAACGACGAAAAAGAATCTTTTATAGACCTGTCTTGCGATGGAGGTTTAAAAATGGAGTTTGCCAAACTGCAGTTGTCCGAATTTTGGTTGAGAGTTAAAAATGAATATCCAACTTTGTCTAAAAAAGCTTTGTTGTTTTTAATTCCATTTTCAACCACCTACCTTTGTGAAACTGGGTTCTCTGCAATGTTGGAAGTTAAAAATAAATATCGAAATAGACTCGATGTTGACCCAAATGTGCGTATGAAATTGACTACAATTGAACCTAACATTGCTTCTCTCATTGCGACTATGCAGATCCATCATTCTCATTGACGTTTAAGACAAAATATTTGTAAGTCTATTGTTCTTTAATTAAACTTAACGCTTTAAAATACAAGTTGTTTCATTACAATAATAATCTGTTGAATGTTTAGCGGTGTCTTATTACGCTACAAGTTTGGTGGATATGTACCACATATGGTACATTTAGTTCGGTGGTACGCGTTTGATCTACATCGCATTTGAAAGGTACGCGAAAAATAAAGTTTGAGAACCGCTGCTCTAGAGACATCTACTCATAAGGTCACTCATTCACTTGTTACTTCTTGGAATTAAATTTGTCTGTTTTTCTCCATTCCAAAAACACGCAAAAATTTTAGCTTCATGAGAGCCTTCGAGCCACATTTACATAAGGTAGTGCAAAATTAGCGTAAGAATTAGTGCGAAATATTGCATTTATTTCGCCATACATTGATATTGATGGCTGGTAGAGTTGGGCTATGTGTGTTCGAGTCCTATCAGGGTCAACTGGCAGATATCCCTGGAAGTTGCGGTATAATTTCAAGTTAGCGAATAATTAGCTACGCTTCACGTTTTAGGACCCGAGGTTATAACAGGCTTTGAAAATAGCTCTTCAATCGTTCTCGACTACGTAACAAATGCAATTCCGAAATCGATTGGAGGCAGAGAGGGAGACTTGCAGTTGACATTTTAGACTGTGAATATCTTTTCTAGCTATATGACAAAAGGTGCTGTTATAAGATGATGCTATGATTATGTTGGGGACATTGTTGGAACGATTCTTCGTGGCTAGATAAAGTGGCATAAGCTAACTGAGGTCGATTTTTAAACTTACCACTGTCATTTAATCTATTAGAAACAATAAACAAAACAGCATATGTAAGTTAGAAGTTGATAGAAAATTTGAAATTAAACGATTTTTCCTTCTTACATCAGACGCACAGTGGAGTCGCGTGCTGTCAAGGTTGGTATTAAATCACACAATTGTTGTACGTTGAAAACTTTTTATTAAAGTTGTTAGTAGCTTTAAAGAAAATATCTGTAGATAGTTGCATTATCTTGTGAAGGAGCTTTCCCTGGTAGGTTTTGTATTTTTTTTTCTCGCCAATGTATGTACGTATCCTGTAAAGAGCCGAATAAACCTCGTAAACGCTTTGATCCATTTTCCATCATAAGCAAAGGATGCGCAGAAAAATTGTTTGCAGAGTTTATTCTCATCATAAGCTCTACTCAGTTATTTTACCCATGTTGAATACATACATACGTCATAAACCTTTGCGCAGTGTTTTCGATGAAATTGTTGTTGCTTGCCTCTTGTACCTCCTCAATGGAGGTCAATTGGAATCAGGAATTAAAACTTCATCTCATTTGGAACATAGTTAATACAACCGCCCTTTATTATACAATACCGTACGCCATTTACTGCTGCTAATACATAATCACGTACTTGACCATGAAGGTCAACCAACAAAATAAAGTAATTCAAAAACGAAGTACTAAACACAACACAAGAAAAAGAAAAATGAAATATACACCCCGCAGATATGTTGCTTAACTGAGATTGTGTGGATATTAATACCGGTCTCTCAATCGTATCAGTGAGGCGTAAGAATATTGGTCTGCCAGTATGTTTTAATAAAGAGCGTGTAGGTATTAATTAGCTTTTTATTTTATATCAGCTTTAAAGCTTTTCTGCCTTACTGTGAAACGTAAGAATTGTAGAACTCAAGAGCTTGAAGCAACTATACCACGAAAATGCATCCAGTAGATAGTCCAATTTTAATAGTTTATCCTTAATACTTGTTTAATTGCAGGTTTTACATTTAGCTGGGCGTATAATTCAATTTTTCTGGTAAATTTCAGTCCAACTAAACCTCTTAAATGATTTATATCTAAATGTACTTTCCGAAGATAGTCATCCAATTAATTTAATTCGTTGAAGCTTTGTATGGGTATGCGAAAACCACAATTCTATTATTTGCTTTTATTTCTTCAAATTGAGATCATATCAAGAGCAAATGAACCAAGCACGTTGACTACAACAATAAATAATAATGAAACTCGTTTCACCCGAATAAAAATTTCGCATTCTTCTCGTTTCTTTTTTTTTTTGCTAATCGCACTAATATCTTAACAACACGATTCTATTTGTCATGTTCCTGTTATTCTTTTTGCGTTTCCCATCGGACGACCTGTTGATGAACGTCGAGGGCAAATCGCGTCCGGATCAACACAATAACGAACAGCAATAGCAACAAAAGGATTAATAAAGGAGAGGCACTCCGCGCACAAAAAGAGATGATTTCGTTCAACGAATCGAGGCGATAGTAAAGTTCGAACACCTGCGAACCAGCGAGCGGTGTTTCTCAATACTAATTAGTGAATCCGACAAAGACTGCGGATAAAAAAGGTCACGCCGTGAGCTAACAGCTGTACAGAGATTTTATTGCGATACTTTAGTGCATACTTCCAGCGTACTGTTTTAGATTTTTTTGAAGATTACATAGGCGAATTTCCTGCCATTGTTTCTGTTTTAAGAGACGCTTCTTTTTATTATTGTTACTCTTGTGAACGTGTTTTAACATCGTCCCTTTTCCCAGCCATACGAATGTAAATAAGAGCTTGAAAATACGCCTACTTCAACTGCGTTTCATTTCCTATGTCAAACGGCGCATAAAGTTAATTCTTTAACTTTTGCGAAGTATTATATTATATTAGGCAGTCAACTTTCGCTTACTAAACGTAATTGCACCTTATGATATGGCTATAAAATCAATGATCATTTGAACCTACAGTATGTTACTAAGTATAGTGTTTGTAATTACCAACGCAAATGTGCATTAGGTATATGTGAATAATAAGTATTAATGCTTTAACATAAAGTCCTGAAACATGTGCAGTTGGTAAACGAATAAAACCGTCGCAAGTGGTGTTATAAGAAAATAATCATCAATTACTGTCTGCTTCTTGAAGCTCATGAAACCGTTTTATATTTTTAAATATTAAGATGGCCTTTAAAATTTCACGCCGCACTTTTTCGCATATTTTCGAAGAAAAATTACGTTTAGGTATATTCTCAGCTGAAGTATTACTAAATTAAGATAATTTTGGTGTTATTTTCTCTCTAGCACAACCTATTAAAGACCAGAAATAAATTGAAGCATATATTGCTATTTAAAATTTAGTGCCTCTGAAAGTGTAATTATTGCTTCTCTTTTCAAAAATAACAATCACAAAAAAAAATTAAATGGAAATTATTTGGAATTATGCAAATGCAGGTGGAAAAAATTCGATCCATTTATAAAGCAAAAATGTTACAAAAAAAGTGTAAGAGTAAAAGTAAAGTGTAAGATAATCTTAAGGTTAGCGATAAATTTAAGAAGCAGCTTAGATTATTTCGGAATTCAGAAAATTAAAAAGACCATTAATAAAAGAAAAAATTTTAGAGCACTTATTGCAACTAAGGACTTGCGACCGCTTGCATGCGTTCCAGCATGAAGTTAGTTCAATTTTGAATACAATTGTTTCCATTGTGCCTAAAGCGCCGCAACGACTTCAACCAAGTTGCTTAGACAGGGTACACGTACTCGAATCTATCATCCTAGTTTGTCCCAGAGATGCTCTATTAGATTGAGGCCGAAACCGCAAGCTGGTTAAATTCTACACACAATCCCGGTTTCATCTAAATATTCGTTGATGATCCAGGTATGGTGCGGACGCGCGTTATTGTCCATAAACATGAAATTAGACCTTATAAATAGAGCAAAAGAAGCTACGTGATCTTCTAAAATAATATTTCAACCGTCACCAATTCACTACGGATTTAGCTATTTTTACCAGTCTAAACCATAACGGAGCCTTCCCGATAGCTAATTCTTTCCAGGATATAGCATTGAGCAAATCGGTTCCTGCCATCACCAGTGGTCTAATGTGATCTTAGTCAAAATTTAGATTCATTCGAGAATAATACGTTGCTCTAACCGGAGTGATGCCAGTTTTAGTAATCTTGTGCAGAGCTAGTCGAGCTACTGTGTTCCATAGGGAGCTGTGAACATTGTGATGGTTTTCTAGGTGATAAATCATCTTCGGCTAATCGTCGACGAATTGTCCATCTGCTTAAATGCATATTCCTCCCTTAATTTCCTCGACTTGCCACCTCAACTGGAGTCAGATGCCTACCCCTCAAAACAAAGAAACCTCTTCTACAGCTTAATCTTGGTCTCCTAGTATACCTGCCGGTTTTACTAAAACATAGAACGACTCTTTGCACTGCTGAGCGTGTAACGTTTAGTACCTGAGCATAATACGGCTGCGGCTGTCTTAAACTAAAGCCACTGCCCGGGCTGCATCCGTTGGAATTAAAGACATTTTTTTTGAAAGAAAGCTGGAGATGTTTCCCACTTCAAGCAGCTTTTAAACTGAATGTCTTTTCGATTACCGAATATAAATCTGAAAACAAATTCTTCGTTTGTTGGTAAAATGCAAAACAAAAATCAGCAAACTGATACATTTTAATAGTACTAGTATCAATTTAGATTTATGTACAACATGTCGCAAGTCCAGAGTTTTCGTAAAGATGAAACTAGTAATGGATCGAACTTTTTGCAGTTGAAGATTTCAAGCACATAATGGATTACTCTGTTGGTAAACGTGAAAAAGATTAAGTTTAAAAACAATATTGATAAAATCTACACACATTGAATTTTCTCAACTGAAGCTGGAGTTTGGAATATTTATATATACAAAGTGTGGATGAATCTAAAAGCTAGAAACAAAGAATACATAACGTTACAGAGAAACAATAATTCTTTCAATTGTGTGATAGGTAAGAATAACAACAAAAAATCTACTGAAAGGAAGAAAATCTTAAGAGAAAAATCAAATAAAGGTTCTCTTAAAAACCTGCATAGTATCACCCGATGATAATGATTTACGTGTCTGTAAACAATGTAAAATAATCCATATTACATATGTTTTCGCCTCTGGCATGGTTCACATGCTGAGTTACCGTGCTAACTGTTGCCATCACTCTCCTGAAAAAGCCCCATACGATTGTGCGCGAAACGTCGAGTTTTATTTTAACCAACGACATGACACGGTTCAAACCCGGAACCAACTGACTCTGGCCGTGGAAGCCTACGTTTTTATGTTAATACCATTTACCAAATGGTAAATGTTTATGGCATTACTTGCGCCACCATTTATGTTGCATTTGGTGGAAGATGCGACTGCTAAACAAGTCCTGAATAGCAAAATCCTTGATTTTTTTTTATTTGTTAAATAACAAAGGTGTAAGTATATTCGTTTACTCAACTATCAGGAACTAGACAACTTCTCATGAATTTTCGCTAGCTTTAAAGTATATTTCATTACAACAAAATGTCTCCAACAGTTTACTAGACCCAGCTACAGCCCTATCCTGAATCTTTTTTTGCAACTTGAATCTTTTAGTAACTTCAAAAATCAGCTTTTTCAACTATTTCTTAACAGAAGTGTTTTTCTAGCATTTTTTGTTAGCAAAAAAATTTTTTTTCACACACCGTGGTTGAGTTTAGTACGGTTACAGATTACCTTTCAGTTCCAGTTTCATTTCATTTTATAAATTCATATTTTAAAAATTTTCAGAAAATTTCTGCGATATTGAGGTTGTTGCTTATGAGATGCGTTTGCACCTCATATAACCGTCTACGTTACAAATTGCATCCTAGCCTGAGGAAAGTTAACGATGACCCAGCTTTCCACAATTACGTGAATTTGTTGTAACGTTGATGTAATTATCTTCGTAGGATTTTTCTCCGGGTGCTGGAATATTAAAATGACCTTGGGAATCCTTTATCGCAATCGTACTGAGAGTGTTAGTTACCCTTTGATAGGGTCTATTATGGGGTTTACGGTGCATTTCACTTTGCAAATAGTGCTCCATTGTTAACTTGGAATTTACTACTGCGGCCTCTAGTTACAATAATATCATACGTTCATATGAACTTAAGTATAGCTTCGAATAGGAGGAGTTTATATCCAAATGATAACATTAATTTTCTGTCCATTAGCTAGTGCATTTGTTTATTATATACTCAGTTCTGCCCAAGTTGAGTACTCTTGTTTATTTTTTTTTCTGCTGACAGATACTTAGTAGCACGATGCACACGACAGTATTAAAGTAAAGCGTTAATACCGATGTACCATCAAAATAAATATGCAAGTATCCTTGATATTTCGATCAAACAATGGACCTGTAATTATTTAAGGAAAAGTACATTTATATTCTTCTAAAGTCCTTCTTGTTTATTATATTTTATTTAATTTTATTGAATATTTAAATTTTAAATACGTACTAACACCGTCTATGCTTGGAAACTCTTCCATTCATCAACGTGAAATGGTTATTATAATGCTACAAATTTCGCAACGCATCCGTTCAGATACTAAATGATTGACAGTGTAGATCTGTACGAAACACATCTAACATTTACACCTTCGGCTCGACAAATAATTATCCGCACATTTGACATTTCATTCGTTTCGATCAATTGGAACATCGCAATGAACCGCAAAGGTAAAGAACGTAACTTTCACTGAAGTTGCTATAGAGCCGTACGCCGGCAGCTTTGAGCAACGTTCCTCGCATAACATATGCTGTTTCTCGATGCGGCTGTAAACAAATTATATAAAACGATTCCTTATACAGCGAAATAAACAAACAAAACGCATGTGATGTACGAGACGAGTTTGAGACACGGTGTCGCATCATATATCCGAAGATGACGATGACGATCGTATGGAAGATTATTTTATAAACGTGAAATCAATACCCTCCTGTAAAGAAGACATCTTGCAAACGGAACGAAGGCTCGGTTGTGGTTACATCTCTACGCATTGAGGACTTGCATTACCGCTCCTCTCATATAAATGCTTCTATCTACAAACTACTTAGCATCTACAAAATTCCCAACCACGAAAAAGGAAAGGACACTGCACGAAATAACAATGAAAGTATTTGTTTGTAATTTTAGAAAACATACTGTTATAATACGTATGCTTAAAGAAGCATATTTTGGTCCATGTATAGAAAAAGGTACACCCAGAAAAACATAGTAAGAAATAAAAGAAATCACAGAGGTTTTCCAACATGGCTACGGCATGTCCCATTAAGAGTGAGGACCGATGATATTCTGGAAACTACACCAGCTATAGCGATGGGATAAATTTTTTCCCGACTAAAGTGGCAAAGGGAAGTTTAATAAAAATATATTTAAATTTCAAATATGACCGCTAGGGGGCGCAAATAAATACTCAATTAAAAAGCTTAGCAAATTACGTACCAATTTGGTTAAAGACGTTTGGCCATATTGTGAACAAGTGTAGTAAACGTTGCCGAATCATACATAACTAAATCTATTATAACTTCTGCAGTTTTTACCCGAATTAACAGAACGTGGACTTGTTTGAAAGGGCATTCAGCGCTGACTTAAACGTCGTAGTTTACAGCACTCGTTAATATTCAAATATGCCAGATAATTTCTCAGTTATCTCTAAAACTCCAAACGTAACAATATGTTATCTTATGTATGTTGTGTTTCAAGAGTTTTCACAGACTAAAGTAATGGTGAAAACCGTGTGGTGATACCTTTTCTGTTTTTCCAGATAATAACAAAAACAGCCCATTATCGACAAAAATGTCCCTACCATACCTATTTAATAATATCAAAACCTTTCCTTGTTGGCCATGAAATAAAGGAATATTCTCACCATAAATAAAAATCAAGCTCAGTTAGATCTGGGGATCTAGCTGGTCGTGGAGAAATAAATCTTCTTCCAATCCACTGATATGGAAACGTATTATGAAGATAGTCACGGACGATTCGTTAACAGTGAACTGGGCAGCTGTCAAGCTGAAACTACAGTGTTCTTTGAGTTTCCAATGAAACATCTTATAGAGGTATTGGTAATTCGCTACATAAAAAGTTCAGCTATACTTCGCCGTTTAAGTTGCCTTCAAAAATAAGGCATTTATAAGACCTATAGCAACATACGCCTGTGAGACATGGGAGATCAAGAAGGCAGACGAAAAAAATATGGGAAGATGGGAGAGTAAAATACTAAGAGCGATATACGGAGGGAGAAGGGTTGGACAATACAAACAAATAGAGAGCTGAAGGAGCTGTATGAGAAACCAATACAAGTAACTTTATCAAAGATCAGAGAACAAGACGGCTGGGACATGTGGAAAATATGAGCAGGGAGCGGATGCCAACAATGGTGTTAAATAAGCCCCAATTGAAAGAAAGAGGAAGGGCAGACCAAGGAAGCGATGGTATGGTAGTATACCAGAGCACCTCAGAAGAGTAAATATCAGGGATTGGAAAGAGAAAGTGCTAAACAGGAATGAACTGAGAAATATAGTAAGAGAGGGTATGCAGGATAGTGTACATTACATATGTGGGCAAATTGTGTAAATTAAAGCCCTAAGCTTTCATGGCCTGCAGAGCAATTAGAAAAGTATTTGTTTTGTGCAAATTGATAATAAATCCGGCATCTATTTAATTTCCACTAGCCACATTTTATGCACCAAACATCATATGCTCACTAAAACAGGATACTGACGTCTACTTACAATCTTCATACAATTACGTACACATTAATTAAAATTACATGCTTTGTTGTCTTTTTTGTTATTTCGTGCAAATAATAATAACTATAATTGGAGATAAAAATAATCTAAAACTTTGGATAAATTTTATGAGTCTGTGTGTCTAAATGAGTTAAAACTAACAGTTTCATTAAAGGAATACTGAGAAGAGGTCAGCAGCGTTGGATAAACATATTTGCACCAATTAACTTGTTTTAAAGAAACAGCAAATGTGACATATAGTGCGGAAAATATTTGCTGTCCTATCTTTCTGATGCCCACAATTGTTCTTCGTCCAAATATAATATTGTATTCCCATTTATTAATTGTTTAGTTTTATTGGCCCCCCAATAATAATGCGGTTTTGAAAAACAAGAAACAGAAGTTCGAAAATTAACTTCTTAGAAAACACAACATATTTGCATGGTATTAGCACATATTGCACCATAATAGCAAGATGTAAAAACAATATAGTGAATATTTTCTTTCTCATTAGTTATTTCCAAATAGTTATATTAACTCAGCGTTACATAATATACAATAAACGTAGGAATTAACGTCAATTCATTGTACACTAATTATAAGTAGCCATGCATAATAAATGAGCAACCACATCAATCCATCAATTCAATTATTATTTCTAAACATACATTTCATACTCACATAATAATAATAGATGTCGGATAAGTTAAGTGGTTACGGTCGAGTAGTGCAATTTTCATCAACAATTTACCATTGACTTATCGCCTTTTTTCATTTTATAAAAAGTATAAACGAAAACTTTCTGACAGGCATCGTATTAGCACAGGGCTTTTCATACTGGATGGCAAATTGCATTCAATACATTTTTTGTATGCAATTTATGGAAAAAAAACTTTTGTATTACGCAGAATTGGTCGAGTCTCACTAGTAAGCCTGCAGAAGCGAGTACACTTTTCCATTCGGTTATCGAAATTAGCACAGACTAGACAGACACGTGTCTTGTCAACTCTCGGGAAAACCAGTAGGCAACACGAATCCATTCTCATGAGACGAATAAATACAAGTCTGTCTAATCTCCTGTAACTATTCTCCATTTGGTGTCGACTATAATAACTATATGTATCGAACTTTTAAGCTTATATGCTATATTTTCAGTGTTAGTACGTGTTCGCGGAATAAAAAATAGTTGCCATGACTTACACCCTTGTAGAATAGAGTTAACCGTTTAGCGTCATTGCTAAATGTCATCGCTGCGTTCCTCCAACGTCCCTAACACTTAAGGACCCGCTAATGCATGTACTTAATCTAGAGAATCTTATGTCAAATAATTATTTAACACGATTACCTAACGATTTCCACTGTTTTATTTTCATTGCGAGCGATCTCATTATTAAGCATTACAGAAAGAATGTGGATTTGAATTTCAAAAAACTCTAGGCGCATTCAGTCAAATTTGCCAAATTTGAATATTTATAATAGATTACATTCACTTGGAATTGTGCGCATGAAAATTCTGTATTATAGTTCTGGGGTTTCAAAAGCTATTGCGTTTTTTCCATAGAACATAAATTCCATGTTCTTCTTCTTTATTAAACAGATTCTATATTGCAAAAGAATCTTAGCATTTCATTTAGTTAGAGTTTGCTCGAAGAATCAACATATATTTACACATTAATGAACGCGAACAGATATTGCTAATCATTAGTAATAATAAAAGTCGGGAATATGGCACTTTTATTTTATTTTGAAGTAAGAAATTTACTACTAATTCTGTGAATATATATACTTCCATTCGGTTGCCCGGTAATCTGCACCTTTTATGTAACGTTATTCAAAAACATCTATCCCAAAATAGAAAATACGGATAGAAAATACTGCATAGCGAATCTGGAAGCGAAGTGTTCGATAATGGATCCCGATACAAAGAATAGAAAAACGGATTTTTATTCGAAAGTCGAGTTCATTCTGGTAAGTGTATGAAATACATAAAACTTTATTTATTTTAACACCGAGCTATTATTTATCTAATTTGTTTTTACTTTGTAGATATAGTTAACGTTTCCTTACGTCTGGTCACACCGTAGCTTTCATCATAATTAAAGAATAATTAAGAATGGTGTCTGTGTGAGTTAGTCATATTAAAGGCAGGAAATGAAAGGTCCAATTTACTCACAAAATTCTATTCAAAGACAAGAATTAAAGAAGCCAATTGCATACAAAAAAAATAGCAGCACAATCTAGGAAATCAGTAAATGGATTTTAGTTTAAATATATTATTTCTATATAGTCAAGGTTTAGATGGTATAGCAGGTGTGAGTCGTTTTATGTCCGCTGACTGAATCTCGTCTTGTGATTGTAGCAAAAAATTTTCATTTTTATTCTACTTATGTATATTCCTTTATAACATAGTTTCTAACTAATGCAATTAAGAATATTAGTCATTTTGTTGCTTTGCTATAATAAAAACATGTATTATTGTTATACACAGATCCTCGGCCACAAGACATCTGTTGTGCAATAATTGGAAGCAATTCTAATTCAATCAGCAATCTAATCTTCCGCATTTCTTTGCAAGTTTGGAAACGAGAATAGGCACTTTTAGAACTGTCCCTTCTCAACCGAATATTTCAAATTAGGTGACTAATTGACCATTCAAGGTAACACGTTCGATCCGGTTTATAATATCTTTAATAGTTTAGACACCTGTACCCATCGTATTATGACAGCATGCGGTGGCGCCACCCCCCATGAGGATTCACAAAGCGTCCAGACAGTTGGTTCGGCGATGGATTCTTCCAAATCCATAGACGCATACATGCAAGCAAGTTAGACAACAACAACAACAGCTCGCAGCCACCGATGCAGGTGTCTTAATGGCCATTCAGAATATTTTCGTTCCCAACCTACCTAGTTACCTTTTAACTTCGGAGGCTGTACCGTCTCTTTTTCTTTTCGTTTCGTCCGCTCCTATCTGTTCTCTGGTTAGCATTCTTGAAGGGGTTTTATATTTGATTGTTTATGATGGTAGTAGGTTTGTTGAAGATGTAGAAGACAATTTTGTATTGCTCGTTTTTGTAATAAAAGGTACATACTTGTTTATGGATGATCTTAAAAAAAATGCATTTCCATTTCGCTTATTTAGTCTGTAGTTAATGATACAACTACGTGCTATTATTTAAAATATGTAGTATGCTGAATATTATACAGTTATAAGACGGCCAAGCACTTCGCAACCAATTATAGATAACGAAACAAAATGAACTTAATTGCCAAAGACGATCAAATAAAATATATTAATGCGCCTACCTTATAACTCTTAACTATTAAAATTTGTAAATAGTCAGCTCTGTAAATGCTCAGAGAAAAGGCACAGCAGGATCAAATGATCTCACAATACTTATGGTTGGGTTTGCTTTTATTATTCCAAATATTAAGATCTTTACATTCTGGGAGATTCAGGTCCACCTTATTCCTAGTATCCCACCTAGATCAAATTTGACACATTTCACTTTCCTTTAGTTAAACACCCTATATTGTTGCTTCATGCAATTTTAATTCTTGCTTTACTAAAATTCTGTCCATTCACGAATCCTATCCCTGTCTCACTAATTACTTTTTCCTTTTTGAGTGATCTAATTCGCTTTGAGAAAGTTCGTCTCCTATTGACGTGGAAAAACTTTAAGTCGGTTCATCAATGGAAGCCCAAAAAATGTTTGTTGTGTGGTGAATGGCGACGACTGATAGATATATTCATATGAATTCAAAACCAAACACAATTCCGACCTGTGGGTATCTCAAGATAACAAGAACCCAACAGTTGGGCTTGTTGGATCAGAATTGTGTGTCAGTTCAAACCGGCTTGACCAAAATATTCCAGTGTGACACGTCACACCTATGTATTCTTCAATCTGTTTCAAGTAATTTAAATCTTCCTAATTTTAGGTTGAATCATTTGTTCAAAGCAAGCATTATGAAAATGTGGATATCGGTTTCATATATAGCTGAATTTAGCGCTTTTATAAGCTTATTAAAATTTCGATAATTAGAGCAAATTCCGGCGCCCATGCCGATTAATACCAACAATTTGGAAACCATTATATAACTTTGGCACATGCTCAAGACAAATCTTCATTCACCCGGGTACGAACACATTAAGCATGTGTGTCTTTATCGTTAACAAAGAACCTCCCATTCAATCAGTAAATTAGTGCGATTGCTCTTCGGCATATTTTTATTCTGAAGTAGGTATAGCGTGCTAAAGCTTAAGTAATTCGTCACCAATTTGCGCTTTAGCGGTTCCGATACACCGAACATGTGCCAATTTGTTCAATTCTCCGACCGTACGTGGTACATACAATACATACGTACGTATATTTTTCGATAAAATTCACCTTCTGTCGTTCATTATATTAAATTTTCCACGAGCGGAATCTACATACAAACACACATATTTGTTAGACAACAACGCATATGGCCTCGCCGGTGCGTTTTAGCGACCAACTGTCACCTCGACAAAAGCCCGGACTTGCCTTTGTTTTACCCATTAGAGCACAGTACTTAGGCCATCTGCTCTCTATGCCATCCGCGATATTTGATTTTAGCGCAATACGTAATGTACTACATAGTTGCCCCGAACACATTCCATATTAGCAATATGTTCTAATATGTACGAGTATTACCATATACGTCCATGTGCATAATTTAATCGTGTCCGATATCCATCGGAGACCAACAAAAAGATGACAAAGCCGATGATTGGTAAACGACGAACCTATTTGTGGTTGATAGCCTTCTAACTTTAGATTCTTTGAAGATTAATGTAATCACCTCCAAGGAATCTGAATTACAGTTAAGAACCTTGTAGTTTGTAGAGTACAGATAAAATTATTATTTCATTTAATTGAGAACAATTTGCGGTTGCTGTTGCTAAACTAACCCAACTAGCATTAATTAAGTCCTATTCCAGCAATAAACTTGACTAAGAAGTTAGAGTAATGGAAGCATTCCTTTACATTTACGAGCAAAGCCAATGTAAAACCAAAATATTTATATAAAAGTTCCCAAGGAATAAAACGGAATTGAACTTTGTCGTTTTTAATCGCACCTTGTCGTAATCACAATTTTCGTCTGTTAGTTGCCTATTGTCTACCGCTAACTTTGTGCATTTGAACGTATTGAAATGCTGAAATGCAATATATGTAAATAGTATCTCATCATTGCCTTATGAGTGCCTTATGCTAACACACTAGCAAACCTTTTTCTTTAAATTCAAGTCTATTTCCTAACATAGCCTCTTTGTAAGTCAATACACTTTCCCTATCGATGCTACTTATTACTTTAATGTGTCCAAGTAGTAGGCCCCGATGAAAAACTCGGTCTTCCGAGGAAAACTTTGTACCTGGAAAGTCGGAAAAGTCGGTAGAGGGCCAGATCTAGTGAATTGTGAGATGGTGCTTTGTTTTGATGGGAGAAAGCCTTCTTTTTCTTCAAATCCGACGATTTTCCGCAATTTTTACCATCAGCTTGTCAAGTAATGGTGCGTAGTTATTGTTTCTTCTTTCTCAAGATAATCGATTAACACTATCCCAAAAAACACTCGCCCTCACTTTGCAGTTCACCGTTTCGACCATGTATTAGCCTGAAAGGTGTGCTGGTACATCCAAGATGGGGAGCATATCTTGCTGACCACGTTTAACGTCTTAAAAGAGATTTTTACGTCGTTATTTAATAAGTGTAATATGGTAATACCGAAGATCTGCCAAAACGGACGTCTCAGTTGCTATAAAATCACATAGAAATTAATTGCAAACTGATTTGAAACCAGTTTTCCAGTCTCAATTAACAAACAAAAATACCATTAGTAAAACACGATAAATATGATTATGATTCCTGCAGTATGGAGCAGCAATTTTTTGTCTTAATAACGGATGTAAGTGCTTTTAGATACTGGAACACCTACAATGTCGCTCTAATTTTTAAATCGCTGCAAACCTTCCTGTATGTAGAACAATTACATCTTGCTCACATCTGTTACATAGATTCCTCAAGTTATAAATTGCAGGCTGCGGGTAGCTGCAGTTTTTAGAAATGCGTAATTTGGTCTCGCCGATAAGTGTGGCGTAATAAAAAAGACGAAGCATTGCTTACGCAGGCGATTAGAAAGAGTTGAGACGCCGTGTATGTATGTAATGTTAGTGTTGATATTGCAGGAAACGGTCAATCGGTGCAATAGACCGTCATCCGGGCTGTGATTACCGCGTGCAGCTGTTTGTGACTACCATCTATCCACATTAACGTTTGATGCTGCTGTTGTTATTTCTCTTACTACAAGAGACACATACGCATACATTCACATTATTTCTGTGAGAAGCAGTGTTTCTTTTAATCAAATTATTGCTTACGCCGAGTTTCATAGCAGAACTGAATAGCAAATATACATACGCATGTTTTACTCTGACTTGCTAAACACCTGGTATCCTTACAATAGTTTAATGGTAATTGTACAGGAAACTTTCTTGTATATATTTTACCGGAAACACAAAATATTTATAATTTGTGTCAGAAACTTATGCATTTATAGGTATTGCTTGTGCTACATATCGAAGCAACGGTTTATCCTCAATAGATTTAAATAATTTCAAAAATTAGGTAACCATCACCGAAGGCGGATATGCCATTAACATGATGCGCACGGTTTCTAAGTATAGTTATCCACGGAATTGTATTTTTCCACTTATTCCACTTTTCTCATTTATCCTAATTCTCCGCAACTTTACGAATACCGTTCAAGGGTCATTAGATGTAAAACGTTTTCCATTCATATGCCCTCTTGTCTTTCAAGAGAACGTCAACAGACTGCTCGGCAGTCTACATGGAATCCTGGTTAATAGGAGGATGTAAGCCTAATTCCTACTAATGCTGCAGGTATCTGAGAAAAATCAGATCCGGGTATTCGGATTCAAAATTATCCGGATCTACTATCCGATTTTCGGATCGGAATCTACTATTCTATTCTCGGATCCGGCTCCACTATTATTTTGCAGTGTAGAAGGTAAATAGTCCATGTTGATAAAGCGTTTAGTAAGGAAAATATCGAATTTGTCTTATACGGAGAAAAGGTGCAATAATTGTTCAAATCCGTGCATTCAGAATAATAGTGAGTTTCTCTGCGTATAGTTCAAAGCTGCTTTGCATTATAAAGGTGTTCAATAAATCTGGTGATTATTACAACTATATTGTTTGCTAATTACTCGACCTATTGCAGGGATTTGCTCAAAAAAATCGGATAACAAGGCAAGATCCACGGATCCATCGGATAATGGATTCGATTAGATAAGAAATCCGAATTCAGGATTTCGGATAGTTACGTTGGCGGTAACAGGTCTTTTTAAATTTATTTCGTTAGTTCGAGATACCACGGGTTATTCGGACCTTGGGTTATCGTTAATTGGTTCTGTACATCATTGAAAGAGTTTAGACCAAAATTTATCTTAAAGATATATATAACAACCGTTCATGAATATTTTTTTCAGTTCATTCCCTTTTATTGTGCAGAACTTTACAATTGTGATAATCGATAAATAAAACTTACCAAATTTCTAGAAGCGGGATAAATTGAACGTAACTTACCTCATAATACGCATGGCGACTATCGCAGTTATTGTTTGCCAATTAGCTTAACATCAACGTCTTCTTATCTTATGGCTGATGAGCAACATAAAAGTACGGTCCTCGTGCAAAGTTAGGGGCAGATTTGCCAACCCGTAAGTATGACAGTACATCCTAATAGATTTTGATATTTGATTTCATAATTGTTATTAGGGAGTAGGTAAAAGTGCAATATTTCAATAATCCAAGAGTTCGGTTTGCCTCAGAATAACCAAATACTTGCGTGAAAAATTAATAGACTTTCACAAGCTCTCTGCAGGAGAATGTATACAAAGATAGGAAATCTTTAGACTCCTTGAAAAACTAGCACTGCCTGCTCCTTGAAAATATGGCTAGTGAAAGTGGATGTTGAGATTATGAAGAAAAGGATACTTTTAAATTCTGGAAGTGAACTCTGGTAATAGACCACAACGCAAAATGTTACCACTATAAATGTAAATTTATAAAGTTATATTTATAATATCAGGGAGAAGAGAAAAGAGGGTTGATTTAATACTACTAGCAGAATCGCTACCAAGATATCTTAGATACGTATCTAACAGTGAGAAAACGTTGTGGTGGGGATGTTACACAGAAAAGAATTCTGTAAAGATAATTGCAACAACATTGCAGGAGCGATTTTGTATTGAAAATTCATCTAATTGTGGAAACTTGCGCCAGTGTTAAATAATAATTTTCATCAAAATATTGGAGCAATTTTATTAGTAAAACACGCTTTAAAACTGGCAGAAATTCACAAAAGATAGTCTAGTTCCTAATACTTGAGTAAAAGAAGTATGCTATTTTTATATTTAGTAAACGTTAAGCAAATTTATCCGACAAAATATTCAATATTATGGCGATTCTAATTATTGTAAGAGAGTCAAACAAGGTATTATGTTCTCTGTATTTCCGCTTTACAATTTATGAAAATGTGTAGAATAGTAAGACAGGGCCCGAGAATAGAATTACGTCGCTGTATCATGTAGCTGTACGATCGCAGATTGGGCAAATCATTAATTCCAAAGCTTGTGCAAAGTTTTTACAGTATTACGCAGTATCGTGGAAACCTCTAGTCCATGATACCCGAAGCGCTGTGCGGTGCACCAGAGGTTGCGCCCCTTTCATATGCGGATATTGCCGACTATTACAAGCGACCCTATAGGCAACGAACAAGTTGTATAATCAAATCATTACACTTTCATTAGTGGCACAGATAGCGCAATATCTAGCTGGCCAAGCTATCGGCCTAAGATCAAGCACTGAGCTCGCAACTCTTTTAGAGTAAGATATTCCTTACTTCTTTAAATTTGTCGATTGCTCGGATGGTGAATCACACACTTACAAGTGCAAGTGTGTAATGTGCATTGAACTCGTGGCTCTCTCTGAGTAGGGTCTTTCGTAGTATGCCTTATTCCTAGAGATGACAAAGACAGGTGAAATTACTACTTTTTTGCAGCGACTAGATGGACTCATGTCTATTCGTCTCATAAGAAAAGGTTCGTGTTGCCTACTGATTTCCCCGAGAGTCGACAAAACACGAGTCTGTTTAGTCGATGCAAAAATGTAATAATTTCACCTGGCTTTGTCATCTCTATTTATTCCTCCAAATTTGCCGAATGCTTGGATGAGCGAAAGCTATTGGAGATTTTGGGAGCTGCTAAAATTCGTTGTGTTAGCATTTCAACAAGTACATTACCATACACTTGCACAATTGTTGAAAAAATTGTTGTAGTAAACGTTGCAAATTTTACGCTAGTTTTAGGGGGTAGGCAGAAACATGTCCGTGTGTTAGCGTATTTTTTCTCTCTCCTTTTATTGCGTTTGCCGTGAATTATTCCATCAATACCATGAGGAAGCTAAGCTATGTTAGCATTATATTTTTTGGTTATTGTTTCTAGGCATTTTCTGATGTGTTCTGCTTAGTTTTGTTTCCTTCAACATTATTTCACTAATTGCTAATAATTGTAAGATTAATTACATAAAACCCTTGTGAATGGTTATTTTACATTTGTCAATGGCTTGGCACCAATCCCACACGTTAGCATTTTCTATTAGTCTCATGAAGACCTTTGGGGAGTATACCGAACAATATATTAACTTGGGGCTTTCTAACAATGTTCAATGTTCAAAGAATTCAAAGAAATCCCAGCAATCCCTTTCTGGTTTTACCTAGTCATCGTACTCTGGTATTGATCATTTGCATTTACTTCGAGATAAACCGTTAACAATGTCAAACAAATGCCATGCAGAATTATTCCATTGAATCTGTTGCCACGATGATCACGTCGTTTTTCGTAGAAGTTATATGGAACGGAACTTTCACTATTGCTGTACAAATATACCATTCACATAACCACCCACAATCCTATTGTCGTTTCGGTCGATCTAGCAATTAGAAATTGGCAAATAGCTTCGCGCAGAAGTACATAAACAAACGGATCGTGTGAAACTTTCATTGCGGTGCAACACTTCTCTTTATTAACGATCCACTTGGTCACTTTTTACGTTCCCCGAGTTTTAATGTCACGTCGATTAAATTTGACTCATTTCTGGGATTATAGAAGCGTACGATAAGAAACTTTCTATTTTCGGAGTTAAAACTTAGCGTATACAGCGTATACTTGCATTAAAATCGGCAAATTTACTTTTATATAGTGGCTATAAGATGGCCAATGTCTCGTTTGTGCGCAAGGTTTTTATATTACAAAGTCAAAAATTAGGCTAAGTGCAAGAAAGTGAAAGAGTTTTAGTGAAACGGCCAATGAAGCAGCGTGCGAAAACTTCTACGATATCAGTACCACATGCAAATAAGTAGCAAATCAAGCATCTGCTTTGTTATTTTGAAAGAAACGCCGAACATTATTAGGTTTGTTAGTTTCTCCATCTAGAAGGAAACCAACATAATATGAGTTTCCTATGTCTATTTTTAACATATTTATAAATATTTATAGTTTTGTCTTGAATCGCTAAACTTTGGATACATCTATTTCCCTCAAATGATCACTTATGTAGTATGCAATTCAATCTTGTGAAAATTTGCGGTAAAGGAAATAAATGAATCTAGATTTAAGCGATTGAGGACGCAATTAAATATTATATTAATTTATTTCAAGATGAAAAGTCAAATACATAATAATATACAGGAGGTTCAATTGAAAATAATAAAGCAAGTGTTTGGTTCCCTACTTATCCATCCTCCTCATGGTGCATTACATTATTTGAAAATTTTGACTTCGTATCATTTACAGAACAAGCACAATTCTATAATTTCAGAAGATTGAGCCTCCTGCATGTTGTATATAAGTACATATGTCCCAGCTCTTAATAGAGTGCAACTGTACTAGCAACTGTGTATGCATATACTTTGCTAATTTCGCGATTTGTTGTTTATTTAGGACTACGACACTGTCTTGATATCTATATCGTCACAAGCAAGCAAGATAAGGTTTGTATAAGCCGCCAGCGAAACAAGATAAAAGTAATTTTAATTAGAGCAAGATTTAGAAATTAATTTAATTTAATAAATGCAGGTGCATAAAATAAAAAGGGTTAGTATTCAACTGAAAGCATTGAGTTCCTAGAATCTTTAAACTAAGGACTATTTAGAGGGAAGGCAGAATATACTGCAAAAATCGAATAAACAATATTGAATGAATTACGAAGTTGTGGGAATGTGATACCAAAATTCACATCTACCTTGAGGTAAGTCTACATCTTTAATTTTCCAATTTTGTATTTGGAGTACATGTTTTGATGAGAAAATTAACTTAATGTAATGTGTAAAGGAAGACAGAGTTCTGGAGTCCATGTAACTGTAAAACTGAGATTTCCCACTTAATAAACCCCAAGCTTAAAACCATCCTTGAAAAGAATCGCCAGCTTTAAACCATCTTCATTTATGCGAACAAGCAGATAGTAGCAAGATACGACACCATTTAGAAGCTACCTTTGCATGGCTGTTGCAATTTTGGCCGGACATTGCCGAAGATGACAGACTGTCCTGCACTAGCGTGAATTAGATGGATCATACTGATCCTGCAGATACTGATAGATATTGCAGAGCAGTTACGTTTTCTTGGGATTAGACCGATTTGTCTTGACAACGTCTTAGCCTACCCCAAAGCAGGTCCACCTGGGAGATGGGCGGTACCGCATGTCCTCTAACACACGAGCTTACGCTGGATTATGGGTGCCTGAAGCTCTTTGCCAGGTATGTGTAGCCAAGTACAGTAAGTACTGCGAGAGCATCGGAACATTTAGATCTTTTCTAAGCTGCTGGTTCTTTATCACAATTGGCTGTACAAATGCTTGGTAGGTTAGCAGGAGACAAGTGATGCACAGGTTGATTCTTACTTCGAGCTGGTTTCTTCGAACGGGCTTCTTCTTTCTTCTTCTTCTTTCTCTTTATGACTGCGACAAATTTATGATCAATATGGATTTTTCGAGTCAATCGCTGATCTAATTGAAGTCCGAGGTTCGTAACTCCATCGAGCAGCTATTGCCCCGCCCTCGTTTAACTGGAGTCCCCATCTACCTACTCAGTCTAAAACTATCGGTCGCTTTCTGGAGATTATCGATCAGCAGCGCCTCACTTTTTGGTGGATAGTAAGCATCCTGTGCTTATGTTGCCGAACCGGCTGTCGAGGTACATCAGAGGCGCAAAGAAAGAACAGCCGCAAGCGCAGCTATACTAATCATATACTGTGAAATTATTTAGAAAACAGTTTCGGATCATTTTTAACCAATGGAATAGCGATTGACTAGTTTATCATTTTTGTTGGAACGAGCCTTTCCTTACATTTCATTCAATTTCTCAACTAACTTTAATGTTTACAAATTAACTCAGATGTACTTTTGTTAATTCTCTTTTTATAATTTTTATGATGGAGTATCTTCTTTTGATTGTGATTTACTGATTCTTCCATAAGCTACCTTGAAGAAATTGATGAGAATTTGTATTACCAATAAAATATTTACTACATGTATGCGTAACCATACTTAACTAAAGTAACATTATGAAGCAACTTACATAAAACAGTGATCATGGATTTTTAATTAAAGATATAAGAGCGAAAATACATCTCTAAAACAAATAAAATACAGAATTTGTAAAGTTTGTGTAAACACATTCAATATTTTACGAAGTACTTATGTAGGTCCGTTTCCAACCACTTCACATTAAGTGGTTATTAGGAACGTAAATAAAACCTATTTGTACGAACGCAAAGTAGCGGAGCACCCCCCTTTAATATGAAAATCATCGTTTACAATGATTTATTTTCTAGACCACATGACACAGTCTTGCGCATCCTGAACACGCTCACGAGAACTCTTTTTTTTCATGCACCGAAATCATCGCATGTAAATAATTTTCCTATTCAGCGAACTGTAGTACCTGGCGAGTGACTTCATAACGTCCTAATTGTTCGTTAAATGAGTATTACCAGGATGGGAGCGGTGTGTTTCAAAGGAAAAGGTGCAGTTTCCTCTGATTCTCAAATGTTTTAATGTATTCTATGGCAGAAGTAATGTATAGCAGACAGTTCTGTATTTACAAGGTGATAAAAATAAATGTATGCACTGAGTAGGAATTTTATGTTTATGTTTAATTATGATAGCGATAGTATGTAGCGTATTACAAATTTGAAACGCGATTATATTTTTAATCGTATCCATGCAACTTAACATGTCTGTGGACAGTTCGTATTCTGAAGTAAACATCACGAGTTTATATGAAAAATTACAAATATTTACTCTAATTTTAAATTCATATTCTTTCATGGAGGTATGATTCAATGAATCGTGGCAAACCAGTCTTTTTAGGCTAGAAGGGTTTAATATCTTCTTTCAAAATAAAATGTTTCAAATTTTACAGTTTACCCCAACAATATCGGATCATGTGGTATATCATACTACTCGCCCCTCTCTCTTAAAAGGGTGCATAAAAATGTAAAAGTCACGCGTTAATAATCTGATTAGAAAGCCTTGTTACTCGTACACTACCATTCTACCATTTAATCCTTAATTCTGTTTTACAACCTCTGAAATTAGATAATATAAAAATGCTTTGAAATGGCTAAAATTTATTGTAAAAATAAAAATGAGAGCAGCGTTATGTTTATATGTTAAGAAGGTGATGATCTACACGTATTTTGCCATACAGAATCAATGTTTTAGAAGACTTTGGAGCCCAATCTATACACATGTACACAGTATAAATATATCTACACATATAAATAAAATAAAGATAAAAAAGGAAGTAAAATTATTCTGACGAAAATGGCTAAAAGCCATTCCATTATTTATTGAGTTCAATCGCCACATAGGTGATGGAGCGATTCAAATGTTTTGTGCATGCGTTATGGCTTGGCTAGAGGAACAAAGGTAAAGCATTTTCTTAGTTGTATAGGAAGTAGTTCGTATTCTAAATTAAGAACTTTAACAGTGAACGACTAAACCAACAGATTTCATTTTTAAACAAATTAAACAATTAAGCGGTTATTTAAGCCCGAAACTTCCAGTTTGTACCGAGATATGTTTTCCTTCACCTAAATAAGGAGAGAGAGAAAGAGACAATTGTTGTTTTTTTTTATCAAGTTTAAAAGAAATCGATGGAAATTGTAAATTTGAAGCCGGAAATAGATTGAATAAAAAATTACGATCTGATTTGTTAATTTAGGGAAGCCTTATATGGCGAACGAGTTTTTCTTGGGAAATATTTTTAAGGATAACTTACTGGTAGTACCGAAATGTAGAGCCCATTGACTCTGTGACATACTTCGAATTACTATAATTAGTCATTTTTTAAATAATTAAAGAACATTATATTTTCAAAAATATTCAATTCCCTGTATTCCCTGTAGACATTCTTCTTTAAAACTTTCTTGTTTAAAAATGGTCAGCGACATTTTCATAGACAAAATCTGGACCACCTGTATATATAATTAAAATATGTATTGCAGTAAATAAATTGTTTCAAAGTAGAAGTACATAACAGGAATGAACATGATTTGAGAGCTCCAATACGTATTAATTTAATGACCAGACCCTTTTGGAATGACTCGACATAATTAGCGCTAAAACGGTTACTTGTGCATATATGAAACGTTTAAAGATTTTTCCTTTTATAATTATCTTTAATGAGCAATTAAATTAGAACTATAGTATGTCATTCGGTCCAAATGTACAGTATAAACGAGATAGAAATACTCTGAAATATTCCTACAGGATCGGTATCAGTACTTTAATAATTAACATTTAATAATTGGCAATTATTAACATTTATTATTATTATTATTAACATTTAATAATTAACAATTATTACGCCTCCTAAGCATAATTGCTGCAGCAAATGGGCAAATTTTAGCTAGCTGACAAACAATTTAAAATGTTTGTAAACATTTGTTCAAAAAACAATGCTTCTGCAGATACAGCAACGTTTCTTATAAAAAAGTAAGTAGGTTAAATACTTCTTTCACCTCTTCTTTCTTTTCTATTTATTTTTCCAATTATCACTAATCACCAGGGCGTTTTACATATTTGTATTATTGTTGTATTTCTAAGCTCTACACATTATTTGCTTATGTATATTTCAATAATACGTAGAAAGAAATTAGGAAGTTATCGGTGACCCCAATAGCCGATCATCCAAATCTATTAAAATCTAATACCGCAAAATTTCTTGCTTTAAGATACAGAAATTAGATTTGTTCTATTCTTTCCTTTGTGCTGTCTATTATATTGATTAAATCTGTCAAAAGAAGGCTTTATAAAAACCAAAATTGTAAGTTCTTAGTTGATGGAACAATTGATTTCTTCATATACAGAATGATCTGTGTACATCACAAAAGCATGAACAGTTCACCTGTACATTTCTATATATCAATAAACAAGCCCACGTTGTGATTCTTTATATGTTGAGTTGATTATTATACCATACGAATGAGTTGATTATTAAACCACATGCTCGTATTGTTTTCTACAATACAATAGGCTACTTCAACGATAATAAAATAGATATCTTAGGAATCCCATACATCTGATTAAATTATCACTGCTGTAATTCATTTTCATATATAATCGGTTTGAAGTACATACGTACTCATATACATACACACCTTTCCTGGACAGATTACGGATGCGTTAGTTAGCATTCAGTGTTAGTTTTACTTACGGTTATTCTCGTTATATAAAATGACTTCATATGCGATATACTCCTACTTTACATTAATTTATTCACTAGGAATTTCCTGTATTTTTGAAGTTTTTTTTATTTCAAACATGACTATACTCTTAAGGATTTGATATAAAGTTGCAGCTGAGAATGAATACTAATTGTAAGTGATGCAGCAATTTATCTACTAGGTAAGTTTATTCAGCTACAATGGCCACGGATAGTGACGATGCGTACATAATTATTTTGGATTTAATTTATTAGGAACTAGTGATTAAAGTACACATAAAATAGATGTTTTATTCATTTCGTACAGCGTTTGTCGCTGCGCGCTATTGAATTTCTTTTTTTATGGAGTCTTCATATGAAATTCTTTAGTGAGTCATGGCGCTTCAAAATGAAATTCCAACCATTGCCAATCAAATAAAACGCAGGCAACCGAAAGGAACACTGTCATTCCTTGTACTACAAATATTCATTAGGTGCGATCCCCTTCGAGCTGGGGTCGTTCTTATCCATGTGTATATTTGCCCGTACGGTCACCCCGGTTTAATAAAACCCCTTAATGAAATGCCAGTATCGTTAATTTGATTGTAGAGCCATCCGTCAAGCTGTTCGGTCTACCATACACATCATATCTCCATGAATGCAACGATTTTGGAATCGTTGCTTTTACGCTAACATGTTAAATGCTTGTAACAAGTACAAAGTGCTATAGTAATCTTGATGATACTGATACAAAGCAAAATAATAATAGCAAAGAACATATTAAGTTTTTTGCAACAAATTCTATTACCGAAAGATTGCCTTCATCTTCGCTAAAAAAACTACCAATTCTTTTTTTATCACTTCCATATTTTCCTCACCTATTTGCTTAAATTATTTCATCGTCTTTCTATTTTCCTTTAGTAATTTTCCATTGTTATAATTTCATATAAAAGAACTTATGTAAATCCTTTGTATTGCCTCAAATTTCCTATTGCACGGCCAAAGTAGCGTGACAAACCTGCAATTGATAATTTTACCTGCGAATGCAAGGGTGCATACGAACATCAGCGTCTTCATCATCTTTATCATCAATACACTTCACTTAAATGGCCAACGTACCCTTATTATTATAAGATTAAAGTCAGAACTTGAGACTATGAGATTATTTTACTCTTAAAATCACTGTAACTTCAACCATTCTGCTTTATAAACCACAATACTTCAAAGAGTATATGGCCCTAACTATACTTGCATAGGTTAATCGCCACAACCAGAGTACAGCAAAAATATTATTATTATTGTTTTTTAAAATGATTTCTGCCTTTTAAAGAAATCTCAACTGACATCAAGAATTTCGGCCTCTTTATATAGCCAAGCTTGTCATCTTTAGACTCTCTTATATTGCGGGAATTGTTAACTCGTTCTTACAGTTGATGAGTTTTTTGTTGCGATGTAGCTTGAAGAAGAATGAGTGGTATACTGGACTTAGAGATTGGAGAGAATCGTTCCTGGAGGTGGGTGGTCCTATGGCTCAACGACATAGGACTCCATCTGCCTCACTTGCTTTCACGTATTTTTAGATATGCTCCACGAAATTCGGAACGCCAGGATTTTCCCTTACTTGCTTGTTATGGACAAACCACAACTGTCCTCAAGGTTGTGCTTTGTAGGTCCTGAAGCCGCGGAAATGAGTCAACTATTACAATTTGCATTATATTTTGTTTTCTTATTCCATTTGCGGCTTTTAATGTGATGAATGTCTAGACTTGCTCTTGATTAAATTATGGTAATTTTATATTACTATTGAAACGTAAGTACTAGCAGTTTTTTTTATTGTCTCCGCATTATACCCGGTATTTTTTTAACTTGATACTTTCAAATATTTCGAAAAATGGCTCTTCAGGGAAAAAAAATTCTAATTAAAACTTAATCATTCTGCGGGGGAAATATATTACTGCTAAAATTAGTCCCCCCCTCTCCCTCCTTATAAGTGGGATGGGGAGTCAATTTCTTGTACTGAAAACCTACGTATACGTTTGCAATATAAAAATGCCACGTTTTTTCTTCGGTTCGTTTTTTTTTGTAATTTCAAAAACGCAAAATAAGCGTATAGAAGAAAGAAATAACTTCAAGAAACAACTTATTTTACTCAATTCAAAGATTATTTCAAAAAGACCAATCTCCGCTAGGCTGCTAATACTAATACTACTTCGGAATGGAGTATTTAACTATACATGAGAAAATTGGAGCGGTTCTGGTTTATGGAAAAATGGGTAGGAATCTTGATGATGGTGTCACTCTCTACGTTGTTCAGTGTTTTCCAAATAGGATTCGATCACGTGTTTCATTTTATTGTTCTGTTAAACAATTCACTATTGATAGCAATGCTGAACCTAAGAAAAGGACCCGTCGAGCAATAATCACTGGAGAAAATAATGAAATTGATGCATTAGCTGCTAGTCATCCTCATGTTAACGCAAGAGAAGTAGTTCACGATTCCGGGTATTTGGAAAATTTTAAAACATCACAAATGTCATCCATATTATGTGCCTTTTCATCAAGATCTTCATGGTGTTGATTTGTAAAATCGGGTAACTTATTGTCAGTCATCATGTACAACAAAAGTCCAATTTTTATTCGTAACGTATAGTTGAAGACTTCAACTTAGAAGTGTGGTGTGTGGTTTCAGCATGAGGGTTGTCCAGCACACTATTCAGTGATAACACATGAAGTACTTGATCCTGATTTCAACGGTCTCTGGATAGGTAGAGCTGATTTGTAAATTGTCCTGCTAGTTCACCAGATCTTATTTCGTCAGAATTCTTTCCTTGAGGTAGACTCAAATATAAAGTTTACAAACAAGAACCAACAACATATGGATTGAATCGCAACACTTCTCAGTTGTGTGCGGTCATTTGAAGTGCGCATTAATAAGTGCATTGAAGTTGAAGGCCATCATTACACTTAGTATGATGAGGCGAGGGAGCTTATGTAAATCGAGCACTCTGATGAGTGAGCGGCGATGAGATTAATCAAGTACCTCGAAGGTGGTACTACGTCCACGTCTTTGCGCTTGAGTTACGCTAAAAGTAGTCTATTCACCCGCAAATTATATTACTACAGGTGACAATCTCCCAATAGTTTGAAATTTTTAAAATGAATAACAATTTGTTATCAGACTAATTTTGATTAATTACAATAAAAGTGTAGCATATGTGTGACCGTGAATTAGTACATATGTGTGAAAGTTGGTGCTTTACCTAACTTTATCTATTGCTTTGAGGAGGTATTAATTTTGAATTTTTGCTACTTTAATGCTTATTCTAGGGAGATAACATATCAAAACTTCGGTAACAATGTGCATTTATCGCGAAATATAAATTGCGTTCTAATCCCACGCTCAAAACTTACAGTGATTTCATTCATATACATCAATATAACAGATAAATATATTATTCCTAATAGGTGTAGTAGCTACATTGCGTGATTTGAATATAAACTTATACATATATCTACTGGTACTTAATAAAAGTATATAAAAGTATGTCTGACGAGTAGATTTAAATAAACTATATTGTTTCAAATGTGAAGAAATGAAAAGGGAGAGTATGTTCTCACAAAGATTAGATAAGGCAAAGCGGTCGGTTCACATGTACTAAAAGTCAATTAAGAAAAGTTTTTAATCGAATTAAAACCGTCAGATATAGTTATTCTAATTACTTACTAAATGGTTCTAAGAAACAAACCGAAAGATTATTCCAAAAAGCAAAGGTAAGTATTATTACTATCACACTAGATTTAAAATTTTGTGAAATATAAAATTAAACATTAAGATTAAAGTGAAAATAAAACTAATAAAACACAATAGAATGAGATTATGATAGAAGGCATAATTTTTTGTTGCGTGTGTCGCGAACAAATTACAAATAAATTTATATTACAAATTATTTATTTTTAGTACAAGTGCCATCTGCATAGGAGAAGCAAAACGTTTATTTGTCGGAAGAATCAAATAACAATTTTACATTTGTTAATTAAAAATTCCATCATAATTGTGCATCACAGCGTAGGGAATACAAAAATAAAAAAAAGAGATAGTCACAGCAATTGTTGTATTATCTACGAATAAGTAGCTGAATCACTTGCACAGTCCGTACTACACATTTAAAGGTAACTGCAAGACAGATAAAAGAGCTCTTGCAGTTACCTTTAAATGTGTAGTACATACTATGCAAGTGATTCAGCTACTTATTCGTAGATAATACAACAATTGCTGTGACTATTTTTAGGAAAATTATTAGGAAAAGGAAATAAAGAAATATATATATTTTAGTTATATTTAATAATGTATAGAGAATGTATACCACAATCAGTTTTTAAAATAACAAGTAAAGTGATAGGAATCTGTTTCACTTTTCGAGTTAATATCGGTCAAAATTGTGTTCCACTTTGCTTTCCAGCTTGCGGTTCTCTCTAATAAATGTAACGACTAGCAACACTACTGTCCACTAGATGGTAGTAACTAATGGAGGTTACTTTACATTTAGAACTCTATTTAAATCTGTAATAGGAATCATAGACTCTGTATGGATTATGGAACTAAACTATTTCTTTCTATTTTCATTATTTTTTTTTATTGGATTTAATTATTTAATTATTCTAGTTATTTCTTTTACCTAGTATCTACTTATCCATTTTCCTGCATTTTTTTTCTGGATTCTCACTTTTAATTTAGTCGTTTAGGGTCTTCAGATATACAGGGGAATCAAAACATTGCTTTTCTATTATATCTTAATTTCAGTTCTTTTTATAAAAATGTCATACTTAGCAACAATTATATATTAATTACTCCAGATCTTACTAGATACACATATTTATTATCTTACCAAGGAGAAAATTACTGGACTATCTTTGAAACTGGTGGATCATATCATTTAACTGCTTTCGAGGATGACATATGCAGTATACGATATGTTGAAATTGTATGAAATAGTGGTTCTACAGACGAGATTTTGGGTTATATAGGGCAAACAGTGTTTTGTTGGTTTTGAGGTAATATTCTTTTTGCTATAACTTCTGAAAATGCTTTACAGTAACGCCATGGAAGCTGAAAGAATAACAACTGTAATGATGGTTGGGCATGGTGATTGTAAGAGGGCATAACAAGACGGACGTGTTCGTTTCAATGAAGAGCATCCAAGTAAGGAATCAATTGATTAATCTGCTATGAGTAAAGCTTTGAAGCGGTTTAGAGACACCGGCCATGTGGAGACTTCTCAAATCTGGAGCATGAAGGATTGCACCTAACGAGGACATGTTGTCTTAGAAGTCACCGAAAATCCTTATTCTTCTACACGTGTTGGCAGAGTACGTCGCGTCATTATAGAAAATCAAGTTTTACTCTTAGAAATCTGCTCCATTTCAATCGTGTGAATTAATGGCGGACAAAATTGATAACGTTGTAAATTTAAGGTTGTTTTTTATAATGAAGCACCACGATCTCTTAATGCTACCAGTAATAAGCATAATTCAATACCATGCTTCACTGTGACTATAAAAATAAACGTATGGGCAGGAGTTTGCGCTGGGCATATTATCAGTCCTTTCTTTATCAATGGAAATCTCACCGGAGTTAAGTATTTAAACCTATTGCAGAATCAAATTATTCCGGCCGTTAGAGCACTGCTTTCTTAACGATGAGGAGGTTAAAGGCTCACTAATAATAATATATGCTTTCACATCCTCCAACAGCTTTCGCCTATTACAGAGGGTACCGACTAGCCATGACTTATTATTACGCCTACATAAGTTGTTTATAATGAGCATTCACCAAATTTGGAGTAAGGAAAATTTACAGCAAAAAACTTACTTTAGCAGCGACAAGCCCAGAGTTCGAACTCGGTACCCCGAGACGGTTGGCACAGTGCGCTAAGCACTGCGACACCGGTCCCTAATATACAGTAATCTACATTCCGATCCTACAATGTTACAAAATTTATTTAAATGAAATTTTCTCAAACTGATGGACAGGAAGAAAGAAGTTGTAGAATGGCTGCCACGATCACCAGATCTTATTCCATATGATTCTCTTGTGGGACCATTTTTGGTAAACATTGTTTTAACGGTTGTAATAATAAAAAAAAGCTTTATCAAGCCGCTAAAAGCTATAAGTACCATCTATTTAACAATAGTGAGGTCATGATATATGGCAAAAGTGAGCAATAACATTTTTTCGGGTATAACTCAAATAATGAGTAAGATTTCGCGAAATACCTTCCAAATAAAACATTTCTTAATATAACATACTACAGCGCTTGTAGAAGCATTATTTCATACAATTGGAATACGCTGTGCTTATCAATTTAATTTAGAGGTATCAATTCCCACATTGTCATTCTTTTGGAAGGTAGTCCAGTTATCTACAACAAATTTATGCCGCTTGGAGACTTTCATTATAAGCCATTAGATCTTATGAACAAATTAACTACTTATTTGGTCTTTTTTAAAATGATGATTTCAGTCGGTAGTTACGTCAATATACACAATATTCGCAAGCATTATGCTAAGAAATCATTCGCGAAATGTAAAGCAGGTATATAGTGCCAAAAATGTGGAAGTTATGAAATTAATTAAAACTCAACTCTTAACTTAAACTCTATTTATTATATTAAAATATAATTACTTTATACATCTCTGGAAATATATTATTTACAATCATACTCATGTGCTATGTGGGTACATTTAATAATTACTTTAGATTTATTAGAACGTGCCATTAAAGGCCTTACTTTTTAATACCTTCAACAACACATTCTAACAAGAAATATTCTGGAAACTGGACCAATAACTGTATTCTCTTTGCGAATAGTATTCCAATAGCCTCGGGATTTTCTTTGTTAGCTTTTTCTTCGGATCGTAAACACACTTAACCGTAAAATCCAAATATAAGAAACAAAAACACAGTCTTAAAATTTTCACATCGTATCATGTAAAACTTACAACAATATACTTTGATAAATTTTTGCCAATTTATAACCAGCATTATTCAGAAAAAAATGGTGTTAGTTTAATGTGTGATACATGCACCTATATACAACAAAAATGAGCGAACCATGTAAGTGTGGGGTATGCTTATGGAAGTTAGAACTAATTAGTTTGGTTAGTAGAAAGCGTAGTATGCGGTTATTGCATGCAAACCTTACTTGACTGTCTCTTTTACGATTCCATTCTGAAATGTACATGAAAGTTGTTGTATTTATCCAAATTGCGATTTAATGTTTACAAATGTAAGTACAAATTAACCATTTACAAGACAATAATATATTAAAGCCATTTATATTAATACTTTATGTATACAATAGATTACTCTAAAACGTGCATCTAAAAAAAAAAACTTTTGTAAACATGAAATCCAGATGTGTATGTGTAATGTACGTATCAAAATGATAAAAACGCGGCGTTCCTATTAATAAAATACCTTCACTACTAACTATATACTTCGGCAAATTAATTTCACCAGCAGCAAGTAACTTCTAAATTGTCACGTTTTTATAATTTTAATTTTAACTACAATGTCAAGGAAAAAATAAATAATTTACTGAAGAATGATTGAAATGCGCTTCAATGACAATATCGAAACATATATATTGTATGAATATTGCTGATTACATATTGGCTGTACTTGAATCGGTTAAGTGGTGTTTATGAATCCTTTGGGTTTGATCATCATCACTGCTTTCTTTAAAGTATAATCCCATCCTCTCCAACGGAACCACACTATACCTACGGCCGAAGATAAATATTAGGTATACAACAAAAAGGATTATACCTATGTGGTTCTTCGTTTTTAAGTTACCCTGTCTCGCTGTTAAATCTTGAGGGTCGTTTAGATATAAACCGTTCAGCCCTCTACCACAGGACTTCCACCACCAACCTCCTTTAAGCATTGACGCGCAATTCAAGCTGGATCTGTCATTATCCCTAGAAAAATTATCGTAAATATCAAAAAATTCTAATTTTCAATGTTACCTATTGTATGTAGAGAATGGACTGTTGTTGCTACCGTACCATGGATCATTCAAAGAATCACCCGCAGTTCCTTCGTATCCATCTATTTCAAGTTTGTAATATTCCGCCTCCGAATAAATCTTGAAGTGAGAGTATTGAGCGTACCTAGAATACATTGTATTGCTTAGTCATGATAAATTTACCGTTTGTATTAATTTCAGATAATTTAATTAATTCATTCTGTATAATAAAGAACTGAATTGCTATAGGAAGACATGAGCTTTATATGAGCTCCTAACGAATCTGCAAAATAATTTCATGAATAGGATTAAATAAATATACTATATGGAAGATCAAGGGGGACGGATTACGTTTCGAATGAATGCAAAGGAATCCATTAAATGTTATATGGAGGTGGAAGAGACAAAGGCGATAGTTATTATACTATCTGCCATAATAGCAGAGTAAGTTAGAAATTTGAAAAAATGTAACGCCAATGAATAGACTCAGCCAATAAGAAAGCCAAAGAAGTCAGGGAAGCCTCATTCATGTACTTTCTTTTTTCAAACACCACAATTTTTCGAATAAGTTTCCACTCTGCATCAGGGGAGCTATTGACATTAAAAACGTGAATTAAGTTACAAAAGGTTTTTAATTACAATTATTTTCTTAAATATTTATAATAAAAAAATTATAAAGTGCAGAAGATATATTATGTACACTTTAAATACATACATAAACATTCGAACATAATCTAGAACAACTGATGCTAAAATTTGTAATAGGAAATATATTAAAGAAGCATTACAACAAAAAATATTGAAAAAGACGGAATTATACAAAGCTCAAGATAACTGAAGTGATATTATATCTTGTATACGGGGTTTTTGCAAATAAATAACATAGTTAATATGATAAATCTTCCGATAACAGATGGAATCGGGACACTTATTAATGTACTAGATTAAGAAGCGACGTTTAAAATAATTTTGTTAAACATCAAGTAATTTAACCCCGGGAATGATCATACCCTAAACAGTGAGTGTTTAAGACGTCAATTTTTGATTTTTCCAAACGATTCAGATTGTCTCTAAGCTTGTAAAAAAACATTGAGGTCGATAAGTTACAATTTTTTAATAAAAGCATCTCACCAGTGAGAAATCTTGCTACTATGATTAGATATATGTTGAACCCTCCAAAGAATCGGCTGATCAATAACATTATCAAGGCTAGAATTTGGTGGGGCAGTTTCAGAAACAGGGTCACCTACGATGATAATATTAGATCTTGGAGAAGAGTACAGTAACTTAGGACAACTATTCCTTCTGAAGATATCGTAAGGTAGGTTGAGGTTCTTGGCATATTGGATGAGAAATGATGAGGATGCGATGTTTTAAGACCAAGAACCAAGTTAATTTTAATCTAAATAGATGAAAAGGTTTAAAGTTTAAATTTTAGAAATTTGAACTGGTTGATTGATCGTCCCTACTACAACTGCTTGGCTTAGTTACGGCACATCTAATCATCAGCCGCCAGGAAGGATTAGACGAACTATACCTACGTTTGTCGCCTATGTACCCTAAAATTAAAAACTAAAACGTAAAACATGCGCTCGCTTAAACCTAATAAAGCAGTAAGACTTGACTAGGTCAGAGATCTGGTCTCTTTATTTGCATGTTAATATATCCGCAAACATCTACTTCCCTCACTAAAGTGCAATTGGATGGCGCATTAGATAATAGTGATGTAATACAAAGTTATTAACTTTTGATTTGGTACACCATTTGTAAATCAGAACTACTGAAGTCTAACAAAACGTTATATTAGTTCCAGGTTGGGGATAGTAAAATATATGATGATATCTGTCGGAAAGGCGAGAAATGAGAAAGTTAATGGAATTTAATAACTCAACGGCACCATTATTATTAATCAGATTAGTAAGAGATTTAATATCAGTTCTGTTGCAACGCTGATTCAAGGAACCAACACCATATCCAACTAAGTACTATCAGCGGCGGTGGGTGATGATGCAACGCAGGGCATGAAATTCGACTTCACCGTTTTTGGTGCATACGCCGCCTTCTGTGTACTGTAAGTACATATTTCGAAACTCTCGTTGAATTTGTTCTGGAGGATTTAGATGTTTCTCATAAGAAGGGGACCAAACCACAGAAGCATATTCCAATTTGGAGAGAATAAAAGTAAAGTAGAACAACCATATAGGTCTGACGGCGATGAAGGGACTATTAAAATCTCATTGTTGTCAGAGCCGAACTGGTTGTGGAAGAAATATGATCATTAGGGATAGTGTAATGATTGCATAGGTAATATACGTATTGTTATCTGCATCGTAAGCATTATTTATTTGTGGAATCTTACGTACTCCTTTATATATAGTGCGTCCACCTAGTGCGTGGAGGGACATAATTCCCTTTTTAAGCAATTTAGAGAAATAAAATAAAATATATTCGGAGACAAATGCTGCACAAGATAAAATTATATCCAAGTGCCCAGGATGTTCAGCTTCCGCGGCGCACGGTACAAGTGAAAACTTCAAGAAATACTGAATCGAATAAAATTTGAATTATAATATCGGCCGTTGAAGAAACTACATTTCGCAAATATCTCTTAAATTATGTCTGTTATCTCAAAAACTAACAAAAAGGTAAGATAAGGTGTAAGAAATATCTATGAAAGTTGCCATAAATTAAGGAGGAGTATGTACCATAAAATCGTAATAATATGTGTGGTATTCTATTAAAAAAATTAATGTTGTATCGTGTGCCGCAGAAACGGAACATCCTATATACTTGGATATAATTTTATGTTGTGCAGCATTTCTCTTTAAATATCTCCATGTGAAAACTTTTTCTCTAAATTGCTCAGCAAAGGGATGTTTTCCGTCCACGAGCTAGGTGGACACGCTCTATATTGAAAATAAAAAGGAGCATAGATTTATTTCTTGGGGTATTCTAGAAGTGGAAAAGAAGTGTTGAAATTCATGCCCTAATAGGATGCTTCATGATAGAGGGAATCCAATTGCATCTACAGCTTTGGAGGTAGGATAACATGGACAATGCGATCAAATGCTTTGCACAATACATATCCATCCATTCTATGTATAGTTTCACATAGATTTGGATTATATGGATACAAATTATTCGTTTTCTAATAAACTAAGAATACATCTATTCAACTATAAAATGACCTTACATAGGTTAACCTCGCGTAACACTCGTAAATCCAACTTTGTGCAAATAGTATTACATATACGACTCGGTAAAGGTTGCGTTCGATTTTGTAGGTGTCTTAGAACGTGTGCATTTACTTTTAATACTTCGGCTTGCTCTTTAGAACAGCTAAAGGCCTTGTTATATCACTATATGCTCTCAGACAGTTCACGAAATTATATTCACTTGGGCTTAATCGATGGTGTACAACTTCAAGTTTCGTATGAAAGGCGACCTTAATTCTTGGAAAACACTCCGTGTACGTAAAGTAATTATTCCATTTATTTGCTGCTAGACAGATGAGAATCTAACGCGAGATGCAACAGATCCTAGATTGTCTGCGGAACCGTGGAAGATCTATTAAAAGTGAAAGTGAAGATGAACCAGTTCACCTTGAGGATTCACGGTAGTTTTAATACGAATATGGATTACATTTAATGCAATATAATAGCTCTTGTGTAATAGTGACCGTTTCTTTCAATTTATAGGGAACACGATTGAGATGCATATTGTCTTGAACTGTCCCAATTCAATTTTCAACGTACTTGGAGTAGGTTACAGTCATAAATTTGATGCAAAACAAGAAGAATACATCTCCATCATTAAAAGTAAATATTTCGTGATTGAATGTTATATGAAAATATAAAGCAATAGGTCAATTAGAGAGAAAGGGAATTGACGTGAAAATTGTAGTTTCCATCGAGCGGAAAAGACTATGCGGTCTAAATATTTCGTTAGATATATAAGGTGTTTTACTTAAAACTCCCACGTCAAATATCTTGGAAATGGAGAAAAACATTTAAGCTTCGCGAAACGCTGCTGTCAGAGAATATCAACTAAGTCAGTTTGCAGTTAGGATTATGTATTGTTACATAACAGCAATTATGGCGTTGTCGTCGAAAGAAATGTTTTGGACTGTTAATTCGATACCGTTTATCATCCCACGTCACTGTCTATGTCAAAATCGGCACGTGGTTGCTCTGTCGCTCTCTTAGAACCCTACTAATACTTCGACAACAATGTGTCGTCCTTGATTATAAGCGCTCTAATAGTATCAAAGCTCTAAGCGGCGTCCCGCGAGGAGCAATACCTGTATTCCTTGTACACTTCTAGTATGCTCAGGATTTACGCTGACAACACACAATTTCATTATTCATTCCCCGCCTCTGAAATCGTCCTAGCTCAAGCGCGTATTAATGTAGGGCTTCATAGTTTGACTTCTCCGATTGATTACATCTACAAGTTAACCCTAGCAAATACGTAACTAATCATTTTTGGATTTAGGCCAGCTCAGAGCTACGTTGAGGCTAAGACCAAACATTGTGGTGAAAAATTAAACCCTGACTCCTATCGATTGTGCTAAAAACCTTGCAACACGTATTTACTCGGTGTTACGCTTCCGTCAAAATACCTCCTTGCTTATGCAAAGGTCCATAAGCTAGCAATTTCTTGTAACTTAGTAGACGAAAACCTCAGATGGGATACACATGTTGATACTCTATGTAAAGAACTCTCAAAAGTATTTTACATTTTATACAGTTTAATACGAACATGTAATCTTCAAACACTCAACTTATTCTACTTTTCCCACTTTCATGCTAGAATGGTTTTTGGAATAATTCATTGTGGTGCTGGTATGGACGTTGAGCGAATATTTATATTGCAGAAGCAAGCAGTCCGGACTATGTATGATCTTGACTTTCGCGAAACATGCAGGCAAACTTTTAAAACACACAGAATGTTAACCTATTACGATAGCTACATATATGAGATATTGTGCTTTCACTATCGATCAGATTTTTCAGTTTTGACATAGCATAGTTATGATATGAGGATTTGCAATTACCTATTGCCTCCTCCCCATAAAACGACTCTATTTCAAAAATATCTAATTTTTATAGGGTCCAAATTGTTCAATAAACTACCTAATGATATCAAGTCTATCAAATCTCTTAAGTTATTTAAACCAAGTGTTAGAAATTATTTATTGAGTATTAGTTGTTATTCACTAAATGAATATTTCATGTTTAAGTAATTATATAATCGTTCTCTTTGTGATCTCTTTCTTTATCCTGGCGCTATTTTGTACACATTTTATAGTCAAAATAAAGATTATTATTATTATTATTATTATTATTATAACAATTCTTCGTAAACCTCAGGGTGTAGGTTATTCCACCAGAAATGATTCTTGTTCTTAACGTAGGTTATGGTTTTTCTTGACGATGAGTAATGTCCCATCATCTGGTCAGATCTATGTACCCCGGAGGAGTGTTTGTAAACGAGAACACACTCGGGCTTTGTTACTTGCTTGCTTTTTTGATATCATCGATCTCTTGTACTTTAGTATGTAACCAACACTAGAACACTGAAATAGTTGTTTAGAATTACCCTTCTGAATGTTCGGAAAATTCCTAAACTTCGTCTTCTTTTTGAACAAATACAATGGATCCAATTAAAAATGCACCACTTGAGTACTTCCTTAAAATTTTATAAATGTATTATTGAAGCTGAACTTAACGGAACGCTATCGGTCGTAGAACGTCATACAGACAGTTTACATACTAATAGTGCATTGGGGTTCCGTAACTACCGGCCTTTATTGCGATTACCTTTAACACCTGAGCATAGACATTTTTTTGTTGAATTGTCTTTCATTTACACATTTATAAGTAGTAAAAGATTTTTTATGCTAATAAACATCATTTTGCAACTAGTGTATTTTGCTAGTTGGACATAGATACACCATGATTTTAATACTTCATCGTTTAAATGCTTTAGTAAACGTGTCCCGTAAATTGTACCTGGTTCACTTGAAAAACTTCTCCGTAGGCGGACGCCGATAAGTAAATTATTCATGTGTACGTAAATGTCCTAAGTATAAAAATGGTTTTCTTATAACCTCCAACAATTTTAAAGCTGTAAAGCTAATAATACAGGAAAAAGGTGTGGAGTTTAGTGCTTATCTGATGTGCACATTTTAAATTTTTTGTGGTAAAATCAATTCCTTTAATTCCAACCCTATCTTTGTTTTGTAAAGTGAATGCATCACATATTTTTCCATTTGTGAAGTATTTGGCATGTACAGCGATCCAGAGATGCTGTTGTTGGTAAACACGATTTTTTGTAATGCGGGTTAGAAAACATGGTATTGCGTCACAAAATTTATTAACATTCTGCGCAAATTAACCTTTTATAATCGATAAACTAAAATTATTTCCAAAGAAGCAAGTGAGAAATGAAATAGTAAAAACGCTGACCAAACAACCACAAAGAGAACAAAGTAAACTAATGCGATTTTGGCAATTATCTATATGTACAAATTACCTTTTATTGCCTTCGAAATCCTCCAATTCTACTCGAAGGATGTATTCCTCGTTGTTTGTGAGCATGTAAATATTTTCATTACCAAGCCAAAATTCTTTACTTGGATCTCCAAAGCCGTTCTTATAGTCATTCCAGTCCCTGTTGAAACTTTCTCTCGGATCATTGAAATCGTCACGTCTCTGAATAACCTAAAATTTAAAATATTTAATACTCGTAGATAGATCAAAAGGGCTATATATATAATTAGTTTCTATTGTAAATAATGCAATTTTGCGATAATTTTGGAATTTGTTTTCCTTTTTCTTGACATTTTGCTCACGCAGTGTTAATATTAATTAACATTAATTAATTGTGTTATATTGTTTCCGGTACCTAATTCTTTTTAGTGGAATTTAGCATGTCAAGGAACTAAATTGAATTTAAAGCGAGGTATCGAATATTTTCAATTGGAACCTATTAATAATCTGCAGATCTTAAATCGTAAACATTGGGCGCGAAGGACGCTGATATTAATGACTTCAAGGTGCAATTCTTTATAGTGCCCTCCAAGAGAGAGATCCTTATGCAAATATTAATTAACCCGTATGGCTATTCATCATGATTCGCACGAAAATTGCGAACACGGACCCAGTCGTGTTAACACGAAGGCTACAAATTTATATAAAAAACATTTACTGACGTTGCACGCATACGAAAGACAATTTACGGCATGAAGAGGTTTGATAAATCATCAAAGGGAAAGATTTCATCGGCTTCCTTTCTGTCGGACCGCATACAAAGAAATCGTGATTAATTTCGATTTCCAATACGAATATATTTATTGCACAACATATTTAACGCCGTAATAAAGAAATGTCTTAACGTTTAATGCAACGGGGTCTCCTCTGCGAAGGGAAGCATAAATAAAATTTATTAATGTGAAGGCGATGAATAAAATGTTGATAAACTGCTATGAGCATAACATCAGTATGAGAAAGTCCAATTTACAGTGTGCAGAACTATCTTGCAATGTTGTCATGATGACCAATTAATTGCAGTATTTAAATGTTGGTTGCAAAAGCTTAGGATTTCAAGCCTTTCTGTAGGGGATCTTGAATAAGCAGCGTACCACACACTGTCTATACCTATCCACACAAACATAGGCAATCTGTAGCGAATATAAATGTCTGTTTTTCTAAGTTCAATAATGCACTTTCGTCGAGGATATAATGATATGCGCACAAAGTAAACTAATAAAAAGGAGCATGAGAATAAATAAACCCAAGTACTGCGAAGAAATATAAATTCTTGTCTGTTGTTTATTGCCCAACAAGTGAACAAATAGTGAAAATAAGCAGACAATTGTCGACTACAGTTCAATATGAAACAAAAGATATAAAGCGTAGCGCAAGCTTTTTCAATAGTAAAACAAGTAATAAGAACATACTAAGAGTTGTTTAAAAAATTTCGCAATGTAGCTGAATATAAATGTTAGTATACGTTTAACAAAGTACAAGGAATCGCATTATAGATTGTACGAAGAGATTTAATTCGTGCATACAACTCAATATAATTGAATTCAATTTTACCAATTATTTATATTGAACGTTTGGAATCTTTAGAAACAGTATTTCGTCATGAAGCTCTGTGTATTTTGTGGAAAAACTTCCAGACATATAACTTTCTACAGAATGCAGGGAAATGCTAATAACAAAGTTGGTTGGGCTTAGATCAGATTCTGGAAAATATACTGGGGATTCCATATAAAAAAAATTGAACAGCGTTAATCAAACGTGGCAACAATTTCGAAGGCTGTGTTGTAAACGCTAGTTGAAATAAAACAATTATGAATATATTGTCAAAAACTCCATAAAACTCAACTGAATAAAATTTGTATCACCGCTTTAGCGTGTGTTATCGGCTGTTCAAGAAACAGCGGTATGTCGCAAAATCTCAAATTATATCAATTATTTCACAAATTGAGTTAGATAGATATAGAAAATATTGAAGAAAGTTGACAGAAATTCAGGAAAGACATTTCAAAACAATCATATACAGAGTCTTCCACTTAACAAAATAAGCTTGCACCGTGCTCAGTGAAAGCTGAACATCCTGTGTACTTGAACATAATTTTGTCATATAGCACTTGTCTTCAAATATTTTCTGTTTGAAATCTTTAAATTACTCAGGGATCATACCCTAGGTGGACACGTATATCAGAAAACAGTGGAAGAAGTAAGCTGATTCAAATACTTGGGAGTATTAATTGCAAAAGAAGGAGAAATGGAAGAAAAAGTGACTAACGTTGCATAATTGTATCATAATTTAAGTCAGTTTGTTAGAAGGAAGAAGAAAAACAGCTGTAAGAAAACCAGATATAGCAAGAAACAAAACAATAAGAGAAAAACTGACTAGACTCAATCTTACAAATAATAGAAAGACAATAGCTTAAGTACTTTGGATATCTGAATCGAATGAGCAGTAATAAACCAGTTAAATGTATCTGGGAGTATAAAATCGGAGAACCCAAGGCAGACCAACATGGGTATGGGAGGACGAAGTAGGGAGATTGCTAAAGAAAAGAAACACGCGAGAGGATTATCTAAGAGCACGAAACAGCGGGCAGCGTTCACAGATCCGCCTGAAACCCGCCTTACTTTGAAGTGAACTGTTATGGACTGTCACATGGACATACAAATACGTTTTCAATGTTTTCTTTATTTCCTTGCAAACATTTTAAGAATCTTCTGAACCCCTGGATTAAATTATCCAGGGAATCGCGCGGTAGTAAAAGCAATAAAGGTTTGGTGACGTATTCAATAAAAATTAGGACTTCTTGGCTACTTCTGCTTTGATTTCTTAAAATTATAAGACAATGGGATATCAATTCAATAAGTACAAAAGGAAGCTATTTAACGTGGTATACAAACAAAATTTAACAAATCTGTTTCACATATAGCTGAAAAAGTTTGTGATTTCTTAATAAGCTGTATTGCTCAAACATCATGAGATTGAAATAAGCACAACACATTTAAAATTAACAAGACTGCCGAAATAACTTTGGCCACTTAATAGTATCGTTTGAGAAAGTTATGAATAATCTCTTACATGTAAGCAAACTTATGACTAGTTCATTAAGCTGTATATTAGAACAGAATGTTGCATTCATTACTAACATTTTGGGAAGAAAAATTAGAGCGAACCATTGCAACTCGTTAATTTTGGATCAGTCTAACAAGCAGTGAAATGGAGGGTGTTCGTCACAGGAATTCGAATTTAAAGATGATAAATTTCATCTTTACTTTTATATAAACACGCGAAGGCTAATATACCTCCGTAAACATTACCACTTACTGAAAAATTGAATTTATTTTAGACACCTGTTAAAACAAGTCAAGTAATCAATTTAGCAACTCTGACTATTTAATAGATTAAACCTTGCATTGTAATGCCTCTTATACGCACATTAAATTCTTTTTTGAACGACAAATACAATTTAATTAATTCTCAAACGCAGACATTCTATTGACGAAACATGTTCCTGATAATGATAAAAAAAACCTCAACTATATTTTTATGAAAGTAATATAAAACAACGATTAAGTAACAAAACGAAATCTTGTCGAACAATTTTTTTTAATAACCACAACATTAGTAATGATTGTATGTAGGTTATACATATTGCTCAGAGCAGTTTTATGTAATTCCGCGGCAAAGCACGGTTTTGTTTTTTATGTAGATTGCTATATTTTACTGCATATAAGGATGAAATAGCGATAAAATGATGACGCTGAAAGCAGTGGAATCGTATCATGGCTTTCCTTTTCAAAATTGTTTGACGTATAAATAGTTATTTCATCATTAGGATTTATGGTTGCTGGTAGTAGTAGATGCAAAAATTAGCAAACGATGACGACCACAGGCATGATATGATAAATGCCTGTGTTAAGGAGGACAACGCATTCTAACTCTATACACTTCTATGCAGCGATGTCGCAACTTTTTTAGGCCGTCCAAATACTACTTTCATCGAATCCGACAAAATATGATTTTGTTTTGGTTTTGGTCAACGTCGTATCGATCCAATAAATCCGCTGTCTCGCGATTGTCCTTCCCTTTTCCAAATAATCAATTAACACATTTGATGTATGCAAGCTAGTGAACACAAGCTATTATTAATTATTGTACTTACTGTCCAACCTCCTTCAGCAACTTCTTGCTCACAAAACACTTTCAGGAACCAATATGTGGTACCTCTTATCTGTAAATAGTACACTCCAGATTGTCTCATGCCAGCATTTAGTAAATCCACGCAGGAATAACCCTGAAAATAAGAAATATTAAATTAATAGCTTTCCAGTTATTAGAATAAATTAAATTAATGTGCATATTTGAATATAGGAAAGAAAATGTTTTTATGTAAAACAGTTCAAGACAGGCTCTTTGTTTTGGTTTTGCTTGTTAATAGTATGTACATTTCTGGTTACGTTTATTTTGTACCTATTTCTTATCCTTATTTTCGAAACGTTAATATCTATTTGAGTGAAACTTGATCAGTGTGTAGAGTTTAGTGAATATCCTAATAAAAGTTAATGACAAAAAATTAAACGTAAAAACAGGGACAACAAATACAAAAAATGCTAACCATACGACAGTGATTTGCTCTAACAATGAGAACGATATCGAGACCCTGCTGCAGAAACTATATATCTGGTGTTGTGCCAATAGTTTTACATGTAGCCAAAACTGAGGACATTCATCTTTACTCTATCCAAAAAACAAGTCTCATAAATCTTATCATAAATAACAATATAATTGGCACTGTGAAGGACGTGAAGCTTTTTACGCTTTTATGAACTTTGTGAGTACGATTATTTTCAAACTTAGACCGTCAAAATATTCGAGTTCTCAGGCCTAGCTAACGTTAGCTAGCTGAGTTCGTGTAGAACGTATTTTTAATCATTAAAAAAATTAATCTTGTATGAGTTACACGTCATAGTTAGTTATTGCAGATATGACTACAAAATCGGCTGCTACAAAACAATACAGAAATAATTATAACTTAACTTAAGGATATAGCCGTATATCTATGAAAGCATTCGTTGAGTGCAGATTCTGTCAACGTTTTAGATATTAAGTTATCTAGAGATAAACTTGTACAAATTTGAGAATACGTTAAGATATGGTTGTTAGTGCGTATTTTGAGCAGTTATTCTGATATGTAGTATAATGTTATAAACTAAACAATTGATTATCTAATTAAAAGATAATTTTATTCGTAGGTACCGGAATATCATTTAGATACTTTATGGGCAGTTTAAAAGTAAACACTGTAAATAATAACATGATAAACAGATTGAAAAGAAAAACTAATCTGTTTACGCGCCCTCACAGCACTAGCACGTCATGTACAACACTCCAAGTTATTTTGAATGACGGAAATTAAACTAACCTTGGTTTTGAAATAAACTTCTAACACTACCATGCCTGAATTTGCTTAGAAAATAAATCACACGAAAAGGTGGATTGTCTAGGCGTCTTTTCGCACCTTTGTTACCGATACTATTCGTTAAATATAGATCATACCTTTCACATAGACAATATTTTATATTCTTAATTTATAATTTCATTCAACTTCTTTTTCTTTCTTCTACAATATATTCCAGCCTGAATGTCGTAAAAGTCGAAGTAAGCAATCGGAAAATATGAACTTGACGACTTGTTACTAATTGATATTTAACTTGCGAAATTATTGATCATTTTATACGTGTTTGTAGAAGAAAAATCTAGAACCTAAAATAAATCGAGCAAATACGAGTAACATTGCTGTATCCGAGGGACCATGTCGGCTAGAGATTGATTTATCTAATAAAACACCGAGAACACAGAGAGGGGACCAGGGGCTATATAAATTGCCGCAGAAACTGAAAAAAAACACAGGACGGTTTAACCATAACGACGACACTCCTCTTGCCGCTAATGACAACGATTTTATTTGCTGTTATTTTTATCTACAGATTCGTCTATGAAATAAAGTTAATGCAAATATTTGGATGAGGTATTTAAATCTATGGGCTACGTTCAAGTGGTTCCAGACTCTTACAGTTTATTACCCCCATTGATACCTTACACAGATACCTCCCTACTTGGTGTAATTTTGCTTATTAGTTAATATCGCAGAAGGAAATTCATAGACCACAATAACGATACCGATTATTGGAATAATTAATAAATAATGTAGCTGTAGTCATTATATTACGTTATATGAAAAAATAAGTTATACAGAAACAGCTGGCGAGGTTTCAGACTAGAGACCTTTTTTTCTATAAAGGCTTATGGTTCTTACTTCAAATTAAAAGAAAGAAGATAATACTTCTTTGTCGAAGTAAAGGCATTTGTAAATGATGCATAGCAAAACTTTGTTCGTTTAAACAGTTATCATAAAATCATTCCGAAAACGCTCTAATATTAACCTAACTGAAACTAGGAGAATAACAGCTGTAATGATGGTCGTGCATAGTGATCGTAGAAGAACACAACAAGAAGTGTCTATCCTTTTCAATGAAGAATTCCCAGATACACTCTCAATCTGTTGTGAGCAAAACGAAAGAAAAATCCACATTCTTCCACACGGCAGTTGCCTTTAAATCCATTCGAATATGATTTTGATTGACGTGTTGAATTTTCCCATTTTTTCCTTTTGGTACTGACTGTAGGGATATTTGTCAATACTGCCTCTAGTAAAATCCTCAGTGGACATATTTAGTGACCACGAAATGAACACATGATCAGAAATTCGTGCGGTTATCGGTTTTTCTTTATCAACGGAAACTTTACTGAGAATAGAAATGTAGATTTATTGCAGAATCAAACTATTCCTTCTCTTGGGATACAATTTCTTAATGATATGGTTGAAGGAGAATTAAGAGACAATGATCTAAATTGCGATGTTTGATTTCAGCAAGATGGAGCACCACCTCACTATCAACTCAATGTTAGAAATTATTTAAATAAAATTTTCCCAAACTGTAGGATAGGAGGACAGGACGTTATAGAATAGCCCTCGCGATCAACAGATCTTACTCCGCGTGATTTTTCTTTATAGGGCCTTTTCATCGGAACCATTTCATATCTAATGCAGAATTGTAACAACGGATTAATTTGAACACGCTGTACGAGGAGCAATTTGTTTTATTTTATCTACATTAAGTAATTCTATAAACGCCTTAAAATCTGTAAATTTAGTTTACATAAAGTAGCGGTCTAAAACACCTCTGGCATATTCCTGTTGGTTATTGCTAATAGACAGAACTTTCGCTGTTTTGGAATAAAATTTGTAAACGGCTAGCATATGTGAATTTGTTTCTACGAGAAATGACCGCATTTTGGTGAACTGAGAGTCAGAGTTTGTAGCTGGTTGCTGCCTAATAAGAATTCGTTCTTTTTGCAAATATATACATGTGTATATTTAGTGCGGCATGGAAATTAAAAGTAATTACTGTATGCAATGTTTATAGTTTTGAAAGTGAGTGTTGCTATACACATAGTTGTGCAGGTGGGAAATTAAATGCGTTAATAAATATAGGAGTTACTACAAATATTTGCGTACCTACTTGCAAAGTTTGATGGCTTATAGAGAGTAAAGTAAGTTTTTGTATTTTCTCACAGGTACTTATTTGGAACGTCTCTGCTCTGTGGCGTACCCACCATTTTTGTAAGGGCGTGGGGTTGAAACATATACAATAACAAGTCTCTTTACGAACAACTCTCATAAATGGACAGAGCTCTCGGGACCAAACTGCAGCATTATATGCAAACGATAATTCTTTAGGAGGACACAAACGGACGTGCAGACCATTTTTTTACGTGAGACGGACAAACATCTCTAATAAAAGGGCGATAACTCCAATAACTGAATGGATATGGGCAAAATAAATGATTCATTGATGTGTTCTGTGATTTCCCGTTCTACGCATAGCGCTCGGCAATGACAACCTTAGTACTTGCTTTCTAGTTCGCAAAGTTTCAGCATGTGTCGTATATTAAAGTGGCTCCAAAGAAAAAAGTATGTACTTACATTAAATGGAAAAATGGAAAGAAATTTATTGAACAAAGATAAAACGCCAGTGCGTGACATTGCTAAACAATTCGATGTAGGAAAATAGGAAGGAAGTGGTAAAAATAAACAAGATATCAGAATTAATGCAGAAGAATTTTTTGGGTGCTGAAGGTTCAAAGATTAACAAAACCTATTTTGAATAGTTTGTAAAAGCCAAAAATCAAAACATTCCATCAGTACCGTTAGTAAACGCCGAATCTAAGGAAGTAGCGTAAAAATTGAGCATTAATACATTTCAAGCTTTTGATAGGTAGTTGCTAAAGTGGCGTGTGAGGGACAATACCAGGTTGAAGTACATCTCCGGTGCAGCTAATGTTATTTAAAAGGAGGGTGGCCAACTCACAAGAAAGCTTTCGACCATGTTGTCTGATTACAGACAAATGAAGGTTGCGGCGGATCATAAAGAAGATTTGTTGGTGACTGCGAAAGCTGCTCGTCCACGAGTTTTAAAAAAACATTGCATGCAAAGATTTACCAGCCACGTGCAAACCAAACAGAAAGAGTTGAATGCCATGTGACAATATGGCTGAGTGGTTAATTGATTTGGACCAAAAGATGGGCAATAGAAAAGGAGAAAATATTTTATTCCTTGGCAACGCCGGATCACTTCGCCGTCAATTAAACTTAAACATTACTCCAAATGCAACTTCAATATCCCAACTGCTGGAGCAGGGTGTCACGCATAGTTTTAAGTTTTACCATCGCAAGCTAATCTTGAAGCATATTTTCTCAGAAATGGGCTGCCTTTAATCAGTGTCTAAACTGTCAAAATCTACTGATGTGTTGATGATTGATGGTTTGTACTTGCACGTTTCAAAGACGTTTTAATACCGTGTATAGATGGACGTACGTAATTTAGTTTGGTAAAAATTTACGGCAAAATACTTTTGCATTTCGGATATTTTGAAAGAAATACACATATTTACGTTTAGGCATTGGAAGACAGTGTTATAGATGTCCTGAAATCTATTAGAAAGACGCATATTTTTAGATGGAGAAATCAAATAGGAAATACTGTACAGATGTTCCATTTTAAATAGCAAAGTAGGCTATTTACTGATCGTCCTGGAACGACGGAAACACGTATTTTGGAAAGATACTTTACGACATCTATTATATTCTCAGAAAACTTTAGCTTCGTAATATTTATGCAATAGATACGATTATACAATTCCAGAAGATTGGGATAAACTGTACATGAGAGTCTAAACTAACAGTTCATAGCTTCTTCTCTAAATATTGTTCAGCAACAGTGTGTAGATTAAGCTGTAACAAACATTAACGGCGACGTTTGCAAAGCAAGAGAGCAAGAGAGATTAGATTTGCAAATAAAAACACGTAATCATTTCGCAGTTTCCTTTTTCCTTGTATTTTGATTAGCTTAGCGTCTGATAATTTATTTCTTAATACACCTTTAATATTTCTTAATTTAGAGAGATGTACAATATAAATCATAATTTTTTGACATAAAATAGGCACCAACATTTGCATTTGGCAACCTTCAAGAACAACAAAAAATTAGGTATATTTATTTAGAAAACGCAGTTAGTTGTTTTTAGAGAGGATGCTTTATATTTTATTAGTCTCGTAACCTCTGCTATAACGTATTGATTGCAGTTCAGTTTTAATAGTTAAAAGCACCTTGACTATTGCGGTTATAAAAACTTAAATCCTGGATGATGTTATGTACATACATATGTATTGTGTGAACGGAAAATGAATCAACGGATGTTGTAATTAACAAATGTTATTTTGCCTAATTAATTCTTACCAAAAAAAAATTGGAATAGTAATATGGAAAATACAAACCAACATGATATCTATCAACCGCAAAGAAAAGATAAAATGCTTCACATCATAAAATTAATGATGTATTCTTGTTAAATATATATTTTTAGAAGAATGTTGTAAGAGATTTTATATAGTTTTAGATCGTTCATCTAAATGCTATGACATTTTAAATAGTTTGTAGTATTGACATTCACCTGTTGGTGTGATCTAAAATCTCAATATGAGTTAATGAAAGTTATTTTAGTATCACCCTTTCGTAATAACATGAGAGTCAGTCATTTATCAAAAATTAAATTACTTGCACCCATTGTTTCAGTAATTCATTTTCGGAGAGGTAATTTACTTCTGACATTTCTTAATTGGTCTAATTATTAATGATGCCATACGCATGCATCACATATCCTACACTTGGAATGAATCGGAAGAAAGCTATTAATATGTAAAAGAGAAAATGCATTGACTAATTAGTACCAATCAAGTAACGAAAATGCCTTCTTAAAGAATATTGCGCCATGAAAGATTATTGTTTATAAGAAGGTGTGTAAGTAAGTGGTATTGCCTTCTATAGATGGACACAAAGAAAAAAAAACCTACCTTTATGTCTTTTATAGAGAGTAAATCGGTGGCAAAGGTGTTATTCGTAATTGATGGTTTATTTTTGACACTGGGAAATATGACTCCACCTTTCCGCTTTTCCGTTCTTTTCTCAGTTGTATTCAGATTTTGTTGGGTGGTCGCTATTGTTGGAGTAGTATTTGTCGTTGTTGTAGTTTGAGTCGCTGTTGTTGGTGGCGGCAATGTTGTATAAGTTACAGGAATTGTTGTATCCGTGGCAGCTGCAAATTCATCGAATTGGTAACGGCTGGGATTGAATTCGACAAGTCTGTCTATTGTAGGATCCAGTAAGAGTTCCGCGGGAACTGGCCTCTGAGCCAACGTTGCAACATCATCTTCTTGTTTCTTCAATCGTTTTTCCACCATATCTAGATTTTCTATTATTTGATTCGCTTTGGATCTGAAATCACTATGCATTTCCCCAATTGCTCTTTCCTGCCTTTGAGTTTGAGTAAGCAACTCATCGGATTTAGGCACTAAATCATCCACTGAACTTTTTGTTCCAACAACGACATCCCAAACTTCATCCATCTTCTCCGACACGTTTATTATTGGTGTCATCTGTTTTACTAAGGAATCTAACTTGCTACTCTTTAGCAAAATTGGCTGGGGAGTTGTAGTTGTTCTATTCCTGACATCATCTAAAGGACTAACCGTTACTTGTTCAACTATTGCCTCATGGACATCGCTCATCATATGTAGCACTTTTCCTAGATTATCATTCACTAAGTTTATATGAAATTGCAATTTTCTATCCACATTTCCGGTGACTTCTCTTAGCTGGTTTAATTCTTTTGTTATATGGTTGATTACTTCCGAATTCAACGCTTTGGTTATTTCAACTACATTCATGCTAACAGGTTTCTTTTCGCTAGCTTCAACGTTGATATCATCAGTTTGCAAATAATTACTATCTAGTTGGTTTTTTAGTATACTCAATTTATTATCAATATCGCTAACCTTCTGATCGAGTGATACTAGCCTCAGACTTAACATGCGAGAATCGTTATCTTCAAGTACTATTTGAGATTTGGATAGCTTGTCTTGTTTTGGGTTCTTTTGCGATGCATCTGCTGTTGGAGGAGATGGAAATAATTTGTAATCCAGATTACGAAGTTTCGCTATTACCGCCTCCGTTTTGTCGATGTTATTATTGACTCTGGTATCTAAACTTTCTACTCTTCGCATCAAATGTTCTACTGCTTTGTCTAGGTTTTCTATCCTTTGTAGTTTGGAATCAAGTGTAGATATGATGGCTTCGAAGATATTGTACAAATACTGCTCTCTGAAAATGAGAAAGGAACATGTTAGAAATTGATATGTTAGTTGCTAATTGCAAAATTTTGTATATCCAAGTTAATTTTGACCCGTACTGAAGAAATACTTGATACCCTTTTGTAAGCGTACGTGTGGTTGCGCTACGTAAAGAATGTATGCAAGTATTACGCGATTTAAGATTTCCTAACTTCAAATTGCTTTATAGTTCAGGTTCAAAATTCATGATTAAAACGTTGCAATCGTTGTAATTATTGTTGTTACATAAAAGCGAAAGGAACAAGGAACTTTAATCACAGCAAAAGTGATTCGCGATATATATTCAGTAACATTGCAGGTTTCAAACAAATAATGTAATAATGTAAGTTGTTTTGTAGTTTGTTTACAAAATTCTTTATTTACTTTTGACGATTATAATTATAAGATCTGGATATTTCTATCATAATTGCAAATCCAAAATAAACAAGACATGAAGATCGTAAATGAATTTGTTTTTTTATTTATCTGTTAGGAGAGTGTAGCCACAGAACCACAACATGGAATCTTTACGATAAGCCCATCGTCATAAGAGGAAAGCACTTGGGGTAGATCGATATATACAGAGCATATTTATGGCATACAGGGCACTTCACGAAACTCGTTAGTTAAAAGCTTTATGATGTTATTGTGAATGGAGCTCTGACATTTTTGAATAGATAATTATAGCATATTAATTTAAAATATTATCGGCTACGAAATTCTCCGTTGAATGAATTGCTCCGGTTGAACCGGAAGTGATTACCTATTTTCTTAATTTAAATACAATGGTTAATCCATTGTACATATTACATGTAAATACTTTAAATTAAGGCATTTTGCCCCTAAAATCAACTTTTCCCGAGGTATTTACGACCATAACGTTCACATTGTTCTTGTTGAAATTAAATATTTGTAAAGTAATTGAGATCAAGGTACTTACATTTGTGGAACGAAATGGAAGGACATGCGTACCATGCCTTCTTGTTATTGTTACTAAATTTTGTACAGGGCGTTCATAAACTGCTTCCAAATATAGATATTTTCAAAGTGAAGACACGGTATGTTTAATTATACTATTGGTCAGAAAAGGAAATTCCACATCGATTCATATTAAAGTTTGATATGCTTATTTTTGATAGATTTCAAGGTATTAACGATTCTTCCTTTAAACTGCATATAATGGGTTAATGTTTTACAACAGTGTGACATGAAACTAAGTTACATTGTATTGTCTGAATATCTAGCGACAATAATTGTCGCGATCTTTGGAGTGAAGACTAGAGAATAATACTACATCACTCATTGCGGGATATATTCTCTATAATGCGCATCTGCGTAAACCTCAACAACAGCTGATATGTTACATTCGTTTGTATGCCATTAATTATTGGAACATATGGAATTTTTACACGTGGCAACAAGGATAATGTTAATAAACCTTATTTGATCATCTTAATGTAATTTACGTATGTCAACCTCTATTATATTATTACATATTCAATCCAAGATTTTCTGAAATTGCACTTAAGTGCAGTATATGAGGGTCGCTCGGAAAGTATAAACTTAATACCTATTACAATGCGATAGTCTCTCAAAATCAAATGTTTAAAATTTGACCGGCCAGCTAATTTTCTACATAAAAGATACAAGATACTTTATATCACAGCAAAAGTTATTCGCAATATGATGATATGTTCTAATAGATGAACAATCGAATTCAATGATAATCAAAAATCTGTCTATTTATTTCCAATGATTTTTATAGAAATGGTTTTAATTACCTACTTACTAATAAATTGCTATGAAAAATAAAGAATAGATGGTAAAAGTTAAATAATACAAGAAAGTTCTAATGTTGATAAGTAAGAATTACATGAATATTATTTGGTTATTTATTCACATTAGACAGGAAAGATGTAGATGATGAATAAGAAGTAGGTGTACATATATTACGAAATAACACAGCAATGGCCCAAGGAATCTTATCTACTTGAACCTTATTTCCCATTATTCAAAATTTACTGTATACTCCTGATTATATACTTACGTAAATGATACTCAAGTAATCATATTTGTATTTATTTCAACCGATTTAATGAAAAATGAATCGTACGTTATAGGTACTTGAATCGAATCAATCACATTTCAAAAGCGAGTTGAAATTCTGAAAGTCAAAAGAAAAAGAAACGAATCTTCTGCAGTAAAATATATATAATTATCATAAAAGCACATTACAATCTATGATGCAAAACTCACAATTTCTAATTATCTTATAATACAAGCTTCATGTTAATTCTCTGATTACCGTAATAACAGTCCAGGTCTTATTGCTATTTCCGCAAGTCATTAACATAGGTAGACATGCAAACCACACGACTTTAGGAGCTGCTTAATCGATGAATCCTGCCGTTGTCGTGGGTTTAATTGATAGCATCGAGCGGCAAATAAAAACAAACACAACGGACAGACCGCAGAAAATGTAGGAATGTTAAAATCGTTAAGTGAAAACGAAAGTGGCTGCCGTCAAACAACCGCAATTATTACCTTCGAAACTAAGCCGAAAAATAAAACGTAGCACGCAACGGTAACGACTGCAAAAATCGATTTAAATGTGCAGACTGAGCGGTCGATTTTCGGTCTGTTTACTATCTTTGAAAAGGGGAACCTTCAATTAATGCAAATTGCATTTCTTTTTATCTTAAGAGATTTAACCACGACGAACGTAGACATACATAGGCAGAATATTTCAGATATATTCCGCTTACTCGATTAATAGCATTGATTTGCTAATTGTACTAATGTACATATATGGTACTCTAATTACAATCAATTTGTACCGCATAGTAATAGAATTCATATATTATAATAGGGTAGCCATTTTGATCTATAAACAGTTGGTATCGAGTTATAATGTATGTTATAATGGTTATGGGCAACGAAGGGCTGAAATGGACCCTTTACCATAGAACCACTGTGCATGCTCTCTATATTAGACAGCCGGTTAGGCTTCTGACTTTGCATAGGTTAGAACGATTAAATGTATCGCCCGAATGGTGGGACGACATCCCCACTTTTCACCCAGCATGGTTTTTCTAATTGACCCAAGTGCAGGACACTTGTGGAAAGTGTGTTCCACGGTCTCGTTTTCAGCTTGGAATACCCTCTTCTGTAGCATGACAGGTCGTCAGTTAATTCAATTCTGACGAAGTGCTCCTTTACCCGGCAATATCCGGTCAGAACCTTAACAACCATAGGATGATCTCTTATAGACAGATTCAGTGTGTATTTTCGTATAAATTAAAGTAACTGCAGCCGTGCGGCATGAATATTGCTGTTTTCAAGCTGGCTCTTTCATAAATGAATGGAGAGTTCTGGGTCGTAGATCATTAAGGCAAATTACGTACACTGCCGTTCAGAGAAGTTCGGTCGGTTAGTAAAAAACATGAAAAGGTTACAGAAACAAACGAAACTAAAAACAAAATGCAATTTTATTGTATGTACAGGTAAAAAAGACAAAAATAAATAAATAAAAAGTTATTCTGGCCTAATATAACATACTAAACATTATTTTTTTTTTCATCGAAAAATCCTCCTTTGCTGTTAATCACCGCTCGAACTATTCTAGGCATTCTTTCGATAAGTTTTGTTAAAACGGATTGTGGAATATTAATCCATTCATGTTGCAGAATATTCCATAAATGTTCTTGTGAAGTTGGGCATATTTTTTGGATCCTCCTGTCCAGTCCATCCCACAACAACTCTATAGGGTTCAAATCTGGACTTTGTGAGGGCCTTGTCATTACTTTCAGGGTGTGCTGTTCTTCTTGCTCCTTTAGATAGTTTTAGCACACTAACGCAGTGTGTTTTGGGTCGTTGTCATGCATGAATGTAAAGTTACGGCCTATTATATGCAACCCTGATGGCATTGCATGATTCTGGAGTATTGCAAAATAATTTTCCCTCCTCATTACACCCTGCACTCTGCATAAATCTCCCGTCTCAGCAAAGGAGAAACATCCCCACACTAACACAGAACTACGCCCTTGCTTCACTGTTGGCACAATGCAGTTCGGGATCACTTTTCGGTTTTAGATCTTCGGACATAAACTTGTCGATTTTGCCCAAAAACCTCAAACTTTGACTCGTCACTCCAAAGCACGTGTTTCCAGTCATCTAACGACCAATCTAGATGAGAACGGGCCTACTGCAGCCGTTTGGCTCTGTTGCCCCGACGTAATAAGGGTTTTCGAATAGCAATGCGTCCATGAAGTCGACTTGTTCGAATCGCTTGTTGAAGTCGACGTTTTACCGTACTCGTCGAAACTTGTTCTTCACGGCCGCGATTGACTTCGGTCGCTATTTGTGGCGCTGTTAATTTTCTATTGCGTTTGCTTAATAATACAATTCTCAAATCTTCAACTTTTCTTCTTTCTTCAGCTTTTGTTGTTTTCCTAGATGATCCAGGACGAACACGATTTTCTATAGTTCCAGTTGTCCAATATCGCTTTATGATGTCATTTACTGTTGAACTTCTCATATTTATTTTTTCAGCAATTTGTCGCCCCAAATATCCTTTTTCAAACAGCGTAATAATGCGTGAACGTTTTTCTACACTGGTAGGCTTGCCACGTGCCATTTTGAAGTAAATTTTCTTAAAACTTTCGCGCAAAAACGACAGATGCACACCAACACACGTTTAACAGTAAAATGAAGCAAATTTATATCTTTACGCCTGTGATAAATAAACAAGAATGATACTGCGGTATATTTCCTAAATGTATTGTTCGTTAATAATCCCCAAACGACCCGTTTCAAAAGATCGGTACTTCCGAGAAATTCTTGGAATGATAATAAAAGGGACTTTATTGTGGTCGTCGCAATATTTCTACTTTACATAATAATTTATGGCTTTAATCCCTTAGAAAAGAGTGTATGCTTAATATTTTTCTAATTTTATGTATTAATAATTGTATACAGTGTGATATAATAGATTTTTATTGTATGACCGAACTTCACTGAACGGCAGTGTATATGTTGATGCTTCAAAAACTAGGAATAGAGCTCTGTGGCAGTCTAGTAACAGGATCAACGTTAGTCGGATTACTAGTGTAATGCTTTTACAATTAGAATACAGTCAATATTGTATGAGTTATGCCTTCTTTGCGGTGAGGCAGGTGTTGCAACTTGTCCCTTTACGATCCAAATTAATCTTTTTCTTGAAAACAAGTGCTTATGTGTCATATTGGTGTCTATTTTACAAAAATGAATACAAATTATACTATCATTTTTGAACGGTTGACTCTTAACGGTGGCATCACTAAAACACCAGTTAGCAGTGAAATATGTAAATAATTTTGGAAAGGTGGCCAGCCCAGTAAACCACCAGGCAAAGAGTTAATATTGATTTGTCGCATTCACCAAAGAAAGAATTAATATAGCCAAGGAAACCTGGATAGTTATTAATGGAATTCTGAAATGGTTACTAAATGCAATCAGTTTTATTTCGTAATCATTACAGCTGATCAGAATTGCATCTGCAAAAACAAACGCAGTAAATTTTTGTTTAAACTTTCAATGGAAGCAGTCAACAGACATATAGACATATATTAATACACAAGACAGACATAAGACAGACATGTAGACATATATTAATGCAAGAGCTTAGAATTTATTAATAATAGGAAAGAGCACTCCGCAGAATCTGATGGCTATTGTATGGGTTGTGGTTTTAAAACACTAGAAATGTAGAAATTTATATTTGTAGTTTTTATATTTTGTTATGGTATAGTGCCAACTTGTTAATTATTCTCCGTCATTTTCTTTTTCTGTTTTATGTAACCTCTATTTCAGTTTTCCTTTAAGTATTAGCTACTAGCCCGAAGAAAAATTGATTGAAATGAAATTTTAATGTATACAGATCACTCCGTACAGCAAAATTAGTTGTTGTTAGTATGCGATAAAATTTCATTAAAATCTCTAGAACTGCTTGTAAGAAAAAAGCAAAATTATATCTATATCTGTAGCAAATTGGTGTTGTTTAAAAATTTCAAAATACTAATTTTCAGACTCTATTTATTTCTACTTACTTTCCGTTGTGTCACATTGCCAAACGGATATGACCAAACGATATTCCATTTATATTGTATATGAACAAATTATTGTTAATCGCTTATTTCTAAAAACTGTTTTGCATTATTAGCATAATATTGCTGTTTTATGACTATTTCCTTTTCTTTATTTTTAATCAGTAGCGAAAAACAAAAACGGTACCTACTGAATTAAATATAATTATATTAGACACAAAATGACATAAAAAGAAGGCTTGTGGAAGTTGTACAAATCGTGGGATACCACGTAAAAAATTAGCAACTAAGCGTTCCAGATATTGAGTACATATTCCGCTGGTATTCTTTTTTGATCCGCTGATTGCGGCTGACGAAAAATCGAAAATCGCCGTTACGCAAACAGTAGCAAGAACAATATACTATTTTTGTTATGCACCCGTTGTTATTCACGATATAGCGATTTCGTATCTCCTGCTTGTGTTATGAAGGAGTGTTAAAAAATTCGCTACCGCAAAACGCCAGCCGCAACTCTATTGTAATTACATATTTGCTCTGATTACTCAAGGCTGCGCTATGATATGTTCGTATTGAATTTCGGCCCATACTACATGCAAATCACTTACCACACACTATCCTAGATCGGAAAGCGAACGTGATTTTATGACCAATTGTCTAAGTTACAGAACACGGCAATGCTATTAGGGATAGATATACTACGCGTGATATGATATGGCACCATGTGTGTGGTAGCATATCTCGTTGCAAATGGACTTTTCATTTTGGCATTTGTAAGTTATCAAGGAAAAGATAGCGTGACGATTTACATACTTGCAACATTTTTGAGGGTTGCTATACAAGATCCAAAAGAATTCGTTCTTAATTTAATGGCACTAGTTAACATATGTTCCTGAAAGAAAGAAACACTTCTAGTTTTTGGACGGTCTGGTTGAAATGATTTGGTATTGTTTTTTAAAGTTATTTATATTGGAAGTTTGTAAGTTTGTGTGCAACTAATTTTGGTTGATGTACAGGAGATGCACGTAGTAAGCCTGCAGAAACGAGTGCACTTTCCGTGCGCTTCACGAAATTAGCAGAGACTAGCCAGACTCGTGTTTTGTCTACTCTCGAAGAAGCCAGTAGGCAACACGAAGCCTGTCGTATGAGACAAATAAACACGAGTCTGTCTAGTCTCTGTTAATTTCATGAAGCGCAACTCGTTTCTGCGGGCTTAGTAGGTAGAAGTATAAAAAGCAGAACCAACACATTTATTGGAGAAGCAAAATAAGAACACCTGACACAGCATTGTGTACCGAATATATATATAGGATGATCAGCATAGAGCTCAACGTGCGGGTGATGCTATTGGTTGGTTTGTAGAAGTTTCTCTGGAAGGTTACGGACACCTATGTTCACAGTGGGAGACATACGATTTAGGGTGCACAGGGTTCCCACCTTGGCTATTAGTTAGCGATATTCCCAACAGCTGGGATAAATACCGTCAAATAGGGTGAAAGGAATCAGGTGAAGTGAAACCGATCAAGGTTACGATATTTACTTGATTTTAGTCAAGAGTCAAAGAGATTTTATCATCCTTGCTCTGCGAGAAAAATTGCAATATTTTAGTCGTGTTTAAGGACTTGAGTCCTCAATTTTCGTAAGGACTAATGAAAATGGAGGAAAGAACGGATAATACAACCACTCCATAGAGAATACCAATCGCTGCAGACAGTTATCTAGACTTGGACGTCTGTTTCAGTTACTGGTATTTGTATAATTAGCTTAACTAAAAGGCGATCAGACCAACAATCACTAGAGTAAGGACTTTTGCATATTGACCATGAAAATGTTACTCTCTTGGATATTTTCCTGAGTGTATCATTGGCTAACATTCAGTAGTCAGATTATACGTCTACCTTACTTAGAATAAAAGAAGGGACTAAATATTACAAAGAGAGCCTCGCGGTGTCATTTGGTAGAACGTGCACTGCGCAAAGGCTCCTGAATATAGAGGGCGCCGAGGAGCAATAAAGTTTTAAAAAATGGTACTACCAGATATTGCTACAAGAAATTATATATGCAGCACTTTTCTTCATTCTTATTGTTCTTTTTTCGTCTGAAGCATCAATATATATTTCAGTGAATTTTTTATTTGATTAACTCTCAAAACTTATACGACGATTCTCTCCAGAACTATGATCGCCACATTTAATCATCAATTACTGGGAAGTGATGTTTGGAAGTAACCCGTTAAAAATATAACGATATTTTAAAATTTCAATCCTTGTCTAATATTTAATGTACAATGTTTATCATAGCTTATTTTCTGATAGCTACAGTTGAAACGCAGTGCCATAGTGTCTATATAATTCCTATTGCTACTACTACTACTACTACTTTAACAAATGAATTGCGAGAAAGGCCTAGACAAGAAATGGATCCAAGTATGCAAAGTAGAAAATCTCATATCCTGCTTTTCATTATCATTGAAAGCGTTCGTGCTAGATTACTTAAATGACACCGATAAATGCTATTATTAGAGAAAGCTAAACAATAGCGACCGATTAGCCTTTTTCCCTTGTTTTTTTTTTCTTATTTATTTACTCGAATGTAGAGACAATAATCGAAATGTAAATCCGAGAGGCGAAAGCGTAGGCTACCGAAAATCAAATACTGCATAAATGTGTGTCCGTGATGATTTTCACCGGAGCACCGAGCATGGTTATAGTAAAATACGTAATTAGTTTCTTTGGTTGACGTTTCATTCAATGCAAATGGATTCTTTGCGGAGTTCGCGTTGAATTACAATAATAACGATGTTAACACGTGGTTTCAGTGTATGTGCCCACCTAATGCCGACAGATTTTCGCTGAATATTTTAAGAATCAACGAAACGCTCGGAATACATTAAGAAATGGTGTAGGTAACGTAAGACGAAAGAAAGTATGCACTAGATCGGGGCTGAAAATGAAATATTAATTATAAAGCAACTACTCAGAAAGTTTACATATGTTACTGCTTTGGAATGTTGTCGAGTGGATTGAAATTTGGAACGAACAATTTTTTTTGCCAAAAACCAAAGATCTAAGTTTCGTATAAGTGGGTAAGTATGTATACAGATTGTTCGTTGCATGTAGGGTCAATGTTAGTGGTCGGCTATAGTCGGAGCACGCTATGTCAGTTGTATGAGAGCCGTATTAGAATTCCTTTCACTATTTAATCATTTCTATTTAGAATAAGTAAATATTTAAACTATTTTTAGTTGCATTGCTGTTTATTGTTATTTTTCTATTATTATTTTTGTTTGTAATAATGGATGTTTTCGCTTGAAGAAAAGAAATTTGTAGCAAAACTATTGGTTATGGAACTGTACGCTGCATAATTAAAAATTTTGAAGTGGCTGTTGAAATGGCATGGCTGTTTGTACCTACATCGTCATAAAAAGACCCTAATATCACAAAATGAGGAAAGGGATATTTTAATTTGCGCTGCAGTAGAAGAAACGTCGCGTACATCTAGCAGAGCAGCTGAATGTTTCACACAATACTAGAACCCTTCTTTTCGTGAGTTATCTATTCTACGCTTTATCATTTAAGTAACATCACTTTTTGCTGAAGCCAAATTACAGAAATCTGAATACCTTGTAGTGTAATATTTAATATTGATTGATATCTTCATCTAAAATGCAAGAAATATAGAATTGTTGAAAATGTATAAAACTACAATAAAGTTTACGACGTGGTCATTCTAAGTATTTAATTAAGAAAGTTAATTTACAGGAGAATGCAATGCATTGTACAGATACTCCAATATATTGGAACGAAAATCTGCTGTCGCGTATCATAAATCTAAAGGAATAACATTCCAGTTTATATCATCGAAGCTAACAACTTGCAAATAGAAAAACAAATAAGTACATACAACGTAACTACACAAAAAATATACATGATATACTAATTTGATATACAACAAAGGAAATTACATAATTAAGTGATGGTTATCTTTTTGCATCTCTTGAGCAGTCAAGACAAGATAAAAGTTTCACTGCTTGTTTTTGCTACTGGCAAATATTTATGTATGTATTCAACGCTAATTTGTGGGCCGTAACCGAGGCAATTAAAGCCAATGTATATAAATTTGTACGCTATTAGTTTCTACGTTTGTAATCGAATCTGACAAGATTTGTTTATGGAAGCTATTATGTCCAAAGGAAGTCATTTTAGATTTACACCAATATAACTGTCACATCTATAACTGGCTATTGTTTCCAACATCGTTTCATCATGTCGCGTATAAGCGTTCTGCGGCTGGTAAGCTTGTTCAGGATAAATAACCGAATTATAAACAGCTATTCTTTCTTTATTTTTTCTTTAATGGTTATAATAAATCAAGTCCATGAGTGTAATTCGTACTAGTAACTTTCGTTACAGAGATAGAAAATCAGGTCAAATGCGTCTATTATGTTAATTTTACGTTAAAATAAAACAAATGAACAACTATCTGAAAAAAAAATGAAATTGTTTCAGTTAATTACGTTGTTTTGACCACAATTACGAGAAATAATTTGATAATTCCGTATTAAATCAAACGTCAATTTATTAAATGTACGGTAACAAAGAAATTATTATCACTTTAGTACCTTGTGCAAGATTTACAGGTTTCTCACGATGTTTTATCCAACGCTGTTGAGTAACATCCTTTTGATTCCGATCCGTTGGATTCATAGAATATTTAAAAAAATGCATGAGAAATTATGCCGCGCTTAAATCTACAGCAATTTGATTTCCTTTAAAAGTGACAAATGTACAAATTAGATTACAATCTTTCCAATCTACATAAATTGCAAAATTCAAAATTAACTACGGTATCAGTCTATTAGTATAAAGGCCGAGATGGAAATTAATTTGTATGGAACATAATTGATTAAAATTATACCAGCATTCCTGATTAAAGTCAATATTAATTTTAGTGTGGTTCCCGTGACCAGTAACTAGTTAACTTGTATGATTTTAGGACACAGCTGCGTAAAATATTTCGGAATTCCTTAAGAAAAGTTGTTTAATCGATCAAGAAAAAAATGTAGCGAATCAACTACCAAAATTTTAATTTTTTAAGCATTTTATTTCCTTCGTATCATATACATGCTTTACCTTTGTATAAGTATAGCACGAAATACGTTTTTGGCGGAAATATATAAAGCGGAAGTATGTAAAACCTTTACTCATCATTTGATTTACAAAGTAACAAACCTATACGTATATCCTATATGGAATGCACTACAATATTTCAGTTTGGCCTTAGTAAACATCCGTTATGGAATAAATTGTTTTGACAACACGCTCTTCTGTTAATCTAAAATTATTTATGTTTATGACTATTATACTAAGTATTAATATTAACGGATAAAGGCACACGAGTCTTTGGTCACTGCGATCTTAATAGATCTATTGTAACAACATGCCCTTATATATGTTAGAGAGCTCTAACGAAGTTAGAGAAGGCTCTTAATAAACCTTGATATTACTCTAGGATCTTCGTCCCTCAGTTCAGTAGATGTCAAGAACAGTTTACTGAAATATTGTTGTCGAGTGCGACTGATGGCATAAAATGTGTTCTGCCGTCTCTAGATCTTCTAGACATAGACGGCATATTTGATCCTCAGCTTTTCCTAGATTGAATAGGTGATATTTTAGGGCTGCATGAGCTGTCAGAAATCCCGCCAGTAATCTAAGATCCTTTTTGCTAAACGATAGCACTATTTTTGCTGTCTTAGGCGAGCCTGATATAAATTCGCCTGTTTTCGTCCTGGAACATTGCCCCGGTACGAGGTCCTCCTATACTTTTATTACTTGTCTTACGTGAATCTCTTGGCCACAAAACGAGCCAAGACCAATGAAGGGCATGTTGGCTGCTTCCCTAGCCAGCTTGTTGCCTTTTCATTGCCCTCGATCCCTTGATGGCTATTATACTACAGCATGTCAACTTGCGTGAATCGAAAAATATTCCCTCCAACAGCACTTTGGAGAAGCAGTTTTCAAGTAAGACTATTCGGATACAAGCTTATACGACAAGTACAGTTGCTCAAGTATGCAGGAGGATGTTCTGTTTCCGCTGCGCGCAATACATGTATAGTTTTTTAAACAGAACGTCCTGTATATGCTTGCATTTTTGGTTACCTCTCTTCAATGTATGTTAACTTTTCTCAATACTTTGAGATTTTAGCGAAATGCCCTTTCCTTTAACGACCAATATTCTAAACGCTTTCCCACTCTAGAGCGGTTATTCGATTGTTTGTGAGTACTCCTTGGAGTTCTCGGCAATATATTGAGGAAGATTTTTTAATTTCAACTAAATTGCATAAGATAGCCGTAGAAATCTGTCATGTTGGACTAATATTATTGATAATATGGATTCAGGGTACTACATTTTTTTTTAATGGGATACGATGTATATTTTTCTTGAATGTTATAGAGAAGCGCTCCTAGACTTCTTTTATACGCATCTCTTCTTTAGTAAATAAAATATAAGACTACGTAGTATAATGTTACAATTAACATTTGGAAGGTTATATGTCATCAGCGGCACATCTCATCTAGTGTCTTTAGTAAATTCCTTTTTCTGGCGTATTATCTTTGAAGCATGGGTGATAGAAGGATATCATAAGTCCAGCCAACGACGGTAGTGGTGTGATAGTAGTGGGTGATGTAGTGGCGTATAACTACTTCTTTTGTATTTTATTTTCCGCTTTTTAAAACGTCAACAGCAATGTAAAATCTACGCAAAATAAGTTTCTGTGTAAATGTAGGTAAATCAAGTGTAATTTCACCAATTGATATTCGTTGTGTTAGTTATCATCAAGATTCTCAATAAAGTTTCACACTGTAGTGTTCTATGTGGTGGAAATGTATTCGGAAAGCATAGAATCTCAACTATAGTTGCGTTCGTGCATCATTTACATCATGCTATATCAAAATTCATAGTATCCGTTTGAAATTCGACGCCAAGATAGCCTTGAATAGGAATACCTTCAAAGTTTGCTGTGGAAATATAACAATCGCTAACGCGATTAAACAGTGGCGTGAAATAACGGCTAAATTTATATTTGGCTTTGAGTCTATCTGCCATCGAGGTAGCTTGTGCTGAGTAAATCTCTAATGGAAAGGTAATCTCCAGAATTCTAATATTACATTCCGAAGTGTAAGTCAAGTCTATTGTTCAGAAGTAGCTGATTTGCAGGAAGAAAACATATAAACATATATTGGATCTTTACTAAATAACTCGTTTATATTTCTTAAACTCATTTAAAAATTCATTTATCTATTTAAATTTGACGACCCTAAATTTCATCTATATAATTTCATTATAGCAATCATTTCTATTTTTTTTTTATTTTTTCCCCTCGTGAAACAGATAAGATTTTTGCTAAAATGCATGCTGAAAGAGTATAAACTTTTGTTTTTCAAAAGTTATTAATTAATGTGTAAACGTGGCCATCGTTTTCTTGTATATAAGTATTGTCTTGTAAGTTATAAGCGTGTATAAACTATTAGCAACGAAAATAAACAGGAAAATATTGATTAAAGCACACTGTTTCATTGATTAAAGCACTTTCAGCAGTAAAAAAAGAAAACCTACTGAAAGTTGTTTAAGGAATTGCGCAGCTGGCTAAATAGGAAGGCTTGAGAAAAACCTTGAGCGAATTTCTTAGCAAGGCACGTAACATGGACATTATATACAAAAACTCTAGAAATGTTAGGAAATCTTCAGCAAAATACAAGATCGCATTGCAGTTTATATGCAATAAAATGGTGATCATTTCGATAACATGCGGAAATTTGAGGTTTCTAGTTTAGCGTTTAACACGTTTAAGATACCGTTTTGGAAAAGATGATATTTTGCAAATCTCAAATTATCTCAGAAACTAAACCGGAGAGCTATGGGAGATGTTGCTGAAAGATATAAATTTAAGTGAAGTATCCAAGATGGTAATAATATGCAGGACATTCTAGATAACAATAAATAAACTTGCATCGTGCATAGTGGAAACTGAACACTGTAAACTTGAGTATAATTTTGTGCTGTGCTGTGCAAAAGTTGTCTTTAGAAGATTCGGTTGAAAAGTTTTTTCTGAATTACTCAGGGAATGATTATCTTCCATCCTCGCATTAGACAGGCACTCTGTGTTCTGTAAAACTTACGTATGTATATGCGATTCGGTAACTCGTTGTTTACTATTCCCTGAATTTAAATTATTGGGATAAACTCGACGCTGAATACTACGCCACTGCGATAGATCTAGCGCCACTGATATCTTTCTGTACTTATTGCAACCCAAAATATTTTTCATTGATTTGTTCTGGAGTTTCTGCACTTTATACATATCATCTGCGTTTATTAGAAAGAAAACGGTAGCGTAGTATACAAAATATGGTTTTATCACAGCTTTGTGGATTATTATCCTTACCTGTATGCGTATTTAGTTTAGAATTTATCTTACCCAGCAAGTGGAATCTTCTAACTTTTTGGTAATGTAATTAACTGACTGTTAAAAGCTAATTTGGTATGGATGAAATTGCCCAGATATCTTATGTTAGGTAGAAATTCAATCACGCTAGCGTCAATCACAATTTGTTCATCGAACAAATGAACGGATGCCCCATTACAAATCACCATTGTCCACGATTTCACTGTATTTAAGTTTGTTTTATATTTTAAAACATCCTTAAGTTTGCGAGTGGGTAGCTGTAAAGCCACGTTTGGATCTCATTTCGCGACATTCACTGCCGTATACTGCTACCGTATACTACTAATTCTACACTCAATGTTACGTTCTCCTAGTTTGAAGAACAATGCCGCTAGTCGTCTGCTTCGGTGTATCTTTCTTGTGAGGCGAAAGACCAATTGCTTATATGTAATTCTTATGTGTTTACTCGCTTAATCAGTTGGGTCTCAAATTAAGCACAGTACGTAGATATACAAAATATATTTATTAAATAAACAATTCCCTTATATATATAAATTAAAATACATAAATAGCATACTATATGGATTTCATAATTCGGTTCCTTCTTTGTGTACGCATTCAAATGTATCCGGACATTCAATGTCTAACGCTAGGGCCACCACTAAACGCTACCGGAGCATGAGCGTCTGGTTGGGCGACAGCAGCAAATAGCCGATCACTACCGCAAAAAGATGCTATACAACTCACGGCTACCCAGACGCTCGCGTTATTTCGTGTACTTATTTGATACACCACCTCTAGTATCTTGCTCCGAGCTGCTGTCCCCATGTATAAGCGGAAAAATCAGAAACCAACGATAGTGCGGGTCTGAGCGCTGCGTGACTCACAAGCGATAGAGAGAAGGCAGACAGTCATGGTAGTTCGTACGTTCGACTTCCGACGAAGTTTCGATAACTTGTACGTAAGTGTACGTTACTGGCGGTAACTGGCGGACATTCCTTACCTAGCGCTCGATCTAATACATGAATTAGCAGGAGCTTCATCAAACATATATAATAAATGACTATTAAAGATATTTTTAATTAGAACATTGACGAATTTTAAATATTTGCCAACTTTATAAGAAATTATACGTATTTTTACATTGAATGCGCACACGTTAAAGTTTAAATGATGCTAAATATGGAATATATAAATTTATACAACGCAAAACAAAAGAAACATTCAATTTATCATAAAATAGACACAAACAAAATATTACTTTCAAATAAATAAAAATCGTTACATTTATAAAATAAAATAAAACAAAAAAAAAATAAAATGTTAAGTCCTTAAGACTCAATAATTGCCATAAAAATAGACAAGAAACACCAGCGGTGTTAAGATGAAGCACTGTGGAATTCTTAATAAAGTTTCTTGTGTTTCTGAGAGCCAAGTTATCTGCACCTTTTTATTTCTGAGGAGAATATAGTAGATTATTAGAAAGATAGTTGGTGTCCATGAAGTAAATCATGAGGGGTATTGCAAAACGCGGTTTTCGAATTATGTGTTTTTCTACAAATAGCTTAACAGACCGTGTCCTTTAAAAATATGTATAAAATGTATTTTTGCAAATGCCACTATGTTGCGTAACATGCGAGATACCAGTGTAGCAGTTTTCAGAAACATTGCACGCATATTTAATTTACCGGGCGCGCATGAAAAAACAAATATTGCGTTTTGCATTACGTCAGAAACTGCGATTTGTAATGTACCTTCTCAAATAGATTTGGTACTATTTTTATTGTATGTACAAATTTGATGTTCCTCCATAACGAATAAATAAACTTATTTTTATTGCTAAAGCTTCCTAAGCTGTTACAAATACATAAATATTCGAACCACCTATTATATCAAGTAAATTCTATATTGATAAGATTATGTAATTATCACTTTACCGTTGAGACATGAATTTTATCACCTTTAGCTACGGCTAACGGTCAACTGTATACAATGTTTAATAGAATAAGTAGTTAGAATTCCTCTTGTGGTTATACGCATTTGTTACAGTATTTTACATGGAAACAATTGTTAACTACCAACTTTTAGGCAATAGTGATGCATTTATTAATTCCCAACGCATTAAACTCTGTTTGCGCGAAATAAAATTTAGCAATAATGTTTCGTAATTCATTCACCTTTCGAGAACCCGACATAAGGAACTAGTGTACTTGTTTATGTTAGAGATTACGGTTAAAATGTAACGATATCTGCACTTTCAGTTCTTATTCAATTCCTGATGCCTTTCGAAAATCTCACGATTTTATACAACACGTTTCTTCTACATCAAAGTAATCGAAATGAAAAACGGCTCACGTAATTCGACACGACACTACGTTATTTATCATCGCACTTTGTAATTATCATAACACGTATACCGCGATAGGAACGATATTATAAGGTATACGAATATAGGAAATAATATATATCGGTGAAATTGGTAAATCAATGGAAAAAACTTTGCCTTTTTGCCACCTAGCTGTTATATAAACTAAATCCATACATACGTAATTAACATAGAAAGTTACTTCCAATCGAAATGACTCGGGAAAACTTTATTCAGATTTCGACCCACACAGATATTGGCAAATTAATAATAGTACCAGGGATATAGACGAAAGTTGAAAATAATTTTGTAAAATTATAGTAGTTATCAATCATGACTGTTCCCTATACCCACTATATGACTTATATTTGTCTATGTCGTAAGACAATACAACGTTATTCAACGCACAATATTTTCCCTCACAACTAGCTTTTATAGCTAGTTAGCTACATATATATATTAGCTACATATATACTGTAATTTTTAATTAATCTTAATTTTACAGAAATTGAGGGTCATGAATCCGGGAATGTCCCTAGACACTCTTTCGGCAGGTGAAAAATTGTTAAATGAGACATGTTAATGTTAAATGAAAATAACTACTAGCCTTAAATCTTGTAACTTTCCACTACATAAACACCAGGTTTATGTCCTTCTTCGAACACCACTTCTTCAATAATATACTATTGACCACACTTTTGAATAAATTTTAAATTTAAATATTTAATTAACACTATTAAACTTGGAGGAAATGTTAAGTACAATGTGCCTGGAAGACAGCTAGACATAAAGTCACAAATAAAATTGGCGTTGTTTTTCACCATTGTTAGATTACATTTGCAATTCTTTTATTCCATTGTCATCTCTGTTGCGATTTCCTGGCATTTTGACTTACCTTCGATATAGCTTACTTAATTTCAAATTGTCTTTTTGAATTTTCGAAATATTTTCAAATGCCTGAACGTATGGGCGCCAATTTTATGTGTGACTTTATGTCTAGCTGTCTTAGTTTAAATATTTAAATTCAAAATTTATTCAAAAGTGTGTTCAATAGTATATTATTGAAGAACCTGGTGTTTATATAGTGGAAAGTTGCAAGATTCAAGATTGGTAATTATTTTCATTTCTACGTCTTAAGACGTCTCATCTAACAATTTTTCATCTGACGAAAGAGTGTCTAGGGACATTCCCGGATTCACGACCCTGTCAAATTAAGACTTCCGTAAAATTTTAAAAATTTCCCAAACTTCATCGCGTTAAAAACAACACATTGCAGCATTTTAAACTTAAACCCAAATATCACCAGATATTGGGTAAACATTCAGACGTACTGTTTTTAAATGACTACAATATCACTCTGTTGACTTATCAGTACCGATATAACCACCTTCTGTAGCAACTGATACCGGCGAACGTAATAAAAGATAAAACAGAGAAAATAGCAAATACGTTGATGACAAACATGAAAACGTGTTCTTCTAACAGTAGGTAACAATAAGAAATATTTTTTCAACATTTTTGGGAATAAAATGATGAATGTACTTACACATTAATAAATTTCAAATTACGTAAATACGAAGGTATTTAGACTTGCTACGTCTTCTCAAAACAAAAGCTTGGGAAGTATAAGTTTGAATTTCAAGATGTTCAAAGTGCGAACGGGTTTGACGGGCCCCGTCTCATTTAAAGAAAGTCCGGACCGGCTCGCATCTGAAATACTCTATCCTGACCCAGTTCGGCTCATTCATACCTCTGCCGCTGAATACAATGATAATACAGGGAAAGAACATCCCTCGTCACAAAACTAGAAATCTTACGATTTTCTCGCCTTTCTATTAGTTTAACTGGTGTGTGCAAATTATTGTTAATTAGCCCAAGTTATTAAAAATATGTGGTTTGTTAACAAAAGATATTTATTGATTGATATATTTGAAAAGGTTTGCTCAAAAAGTCAAACAAAGTTAAAATTAATCATCCCCACAGCTATTATTCGTGCACTAATAGACGTTTCTTCTTTAGACTAAAAAATACTGGGAAGAAGCGCATCCAGAACTTTTAATACGTATAAAAGGAAGGTGTTCGGCGACTATTTATTAGTTACTAAACACGTCGGAGAGCGTTCATTCGTCTATAAATAAGCTTTCCACAATACACACATAATCTACTATAACGACTCTCCGACTGTTAGCACTTCGTTTTATTGTTTTTGAAATAGTCGCACAAGAGAGAAATAGTGTGAAAGTATATAATTTATTATAATGTATTACAAATTGCCAATTTTATAGCTCTGTTTTTGATAATATAAATCTTATTCTAGGTAAAAAAATATATGCCACTTATGCTGCAAAATTCCAAACATTTAGTGAATAAGTAAATTGCAAATTGCCCACAGCAGAAAGCAGAAGCTGATTTCATTTAATTTAATAGTATTGTCGACACCTCTTCGAGATAGCCGGAAATTGGAAGTTTAAATGATTATACGACAAGCAGTTAAGTAGCTCATTACTTTAAACCAATTTTCGCTAGGCATGAAAAACCTGATACCTTAAACACTGATAGTGGACCGTAATTTGTAAATGATTATTTTTTTAAAGGCAAGAAATTGCAAACACCTCAAAATACATAATGAAAAGCTGAGCTTGGCTTTTTAATATCAATCAGAAGGAAGATACTACCGCACATCGGCATCCAGAAAGCGTTTCCATCACGCGTGCCAAGAACGCATTTGTAGAATTTTGTTCTCATTAAGAAGATAAAGAGCTCTACTTTTGGTGTGCGAGACATGTCAGGAGTGTAAATGATGAATAATTTCGGTGACAACAACGAGTTTTGGGAAAGGTTAAGCGAAAGGAGTCGAGCTAACAGAAAATCTTCGTCAACGCAAGTAAGAAGAATAGTGGTGCTGGTAGAAGAAGGCTTCTACCAGCACCACTATCTGTAGACGCGTTTCGCCGTTTACAGCTCATCGGTATAGCTTTGCGAGCTGGCGATCATAGATGACGATAGGAAGTTCGTATATTTACGACATACCATATAACAAGAAACAGGTATTGATGAGAATATCTAAGACTAGAAAATTTAATCTGTTGAGAATTTAGTTTCATTCTGTTCTATAGTGTTAAGTTCGGCAATTCTAATTGATTATAATTTCTAATTTTAGATATTCTCATCAATACCAGCTACAACAAATAATATTTTTATTGTCTCAAATATTCGAACCTGAACTGAACTGAGTGGATATAATAAATTAACTAGCTTTGACTTGAGTTTCGCGTAAGATAATTAATGTAGAGATATCCACGTTGAAAGAAGGCGACAGTTCACGAACTCACCGGTAGATCACAACGTAAATTAATGAAATAATTCCACTTGCGTCATACAATCACTTAATTATAAAGAAAAGTAAAAGTTCCGCATTTTGAAGGAAGCGATAACTTTTATTTTGTTTCGTTTCAATGAGAACTTGTAGACGCTAAACGCTCAATTTTTGGAGCTGAAAAATGCAGTATTTCCGTATTATAAATTACTAAGAGTGTCGAGCGACCACCTCTTGGGTTGTATAATAAAGAATGCTAACCGTTAAGACGTTTGTATTTATGACCTCGCATTCGTTTACTAATATGGAAGGTATAAATAAGTTTTATGCCAGGTACATATTTCTTTAAATTTGTAATTTCATTACTGTTATGAAATTAAAGAATAATAACGGTATGGTTAGGATATAACATATTTTTGTTGTTAAAATAAACATATATGTGATTATGCCCGAAGAAAAGATGTTTCTGATGACTTTTATCGATTTAGAGTTTCTCATTGTTCTGACATCTCTTTCATCTTATTTCAAATAAAATTGGACCTACATCGCTATCATTAAAAGTGAAGCCAGGATACAAGCGAATAAAAAGAATACTACAATATGTTTATTAGTAGAAGCGACCAAAATATTTAGTAAAATATAGTATCTTTTTACACACTTTTTTTGGGCTTCTTCGGCTGATTAAAGGCCGAAGCAGCGAGCTATTCTAGTCTGTAGTATCGGGACTGAATCGAGGTTCTTAGACTTTAAACGCGTGTTTCTCAAAAAGTGAAATTTCTTCAAAAATAAGTTAGGGCAAGGGCAAAGGACAAAGGAAATAACAATAAGTGAGGATCAATGGATGATGTTACACATATTGATAGAGAATACTTAATAAAATACGAATTATCAGCCAATAGCAACGACATGTCGGATTCATTAGAAAAGGTGCTATTGTTTTTGGTCGAAAGTAGAACCCTGAGCACATAACACCACAATTCGAAGCAAACTCTTTTACAATTGGACCCCAACTTTACATCTATCGTAAAATCAGGAAAAAAAGGAGATCTTTTGATGGAGGGAGCTCATACGCATTAGAAATAATGTGCTTTGCGGTCAGAAAAAAAAACGAGAGGTTGAAAGTACTAGAACGAAGGGTTTCCGAAAGAGACTATACACAATCCGGAATTTAATAGACAATAGCGCCAGATACATGCTTGAAGCGCATTGGAAGTCTATGAAAATTACATTGAGGGAAAGGTGAAGAATTAGAAGGTAAGACCAAACAGTCAAAAGCACAAAAACAAAACATAGTGAAAAATTGAGAATCAAAATGGACACTCAAAAGTGGTACATATTGGTTTCACACACACGAATGTAGTTTTATTGAGGATTTTCGCTTGTAAAAAATGATAAAAGATATTTATCATGGATGTTAAATTTGAGTGTTAATTTTAACACGCACTGGTGTTACTTGTCCGAGCCGTTGCATTAAAATGTTTTAGGTATAAACATATAAGGGCCTTTTCAGGAAGAAAAAAGAAAATAAAACTTAGCTTTTAACCATATATATTATATATATGTATTTTTATTGAAACTACTACAACTATATTTTACCCATAAACGATATTGCAAATATCCTATCTTACACGCGCCAAACTTTGTCGCAAATTTAGGAAGAACAATCCAGATATCCCGCACAAATAAGCTATCCAAAAACAACTTGCCTGTTTTGATATATTGACATATTTCCCATTGTCCCATCTTTCATTTTACAAAATTCACCTCCACTTAACGTCTTAGTTTAAATATAATCACCATTTATTACAGCTAATCTTTAATAAGCACCTTAAAACGTGCTATTAAAACTGATAGATGATAGTGAGGGACTATTACAAGTGCAGCGTAGACCAAACGATGATGGCCTATCTATAAGAAATAACACGTTAATCCAGTTACAAAATTGAGAGGCTATTTAAGATAATCCGAGATAATTTACATCCTATCAAACGTTTTCACACTAGATGGATGTCGTCTGTTATTTTCAAAAGATCGAATTAAATTGCAGAAATGTAAAATTAATATTGGTTAAACAAGGTAAAATTCTTATTACACTCTCTCCCGCCCATAGAGTGTTAAAATATATTAAATAACATCTCTTACTGTGCAGGAGTAAAGAATTAGGGAAGAACAACAGAATACAGTAATAATGACCAAATATAGCAGAAGCACACCAGAGCCTAGAAACGAAATAACCATTAAACAATTAAATGACATATACCCCTATGAGGAAGAGCTATTTTCAAAAGAAGATTTCTGCTTTAGATTTTGTTGTTGGTTTAGCATTCGCGTGAAATAGATGCATACATTTTCCTGCCATGCAAAAAAGCATTGTCTGCTTTTATTTTTTATGAACTTTAATAACTTAAAGGAACTAGTAATTACAAGGATCTCAAAACTGAAATGGTTGAAGGTAGCATATAATTGTTACAAATTCGCAATTATTAAGTTATACTTAACAATTTAACAAAAAACAAGGCGTAACGGAAGTACTTTATTCCTAAAACTTTCGGAATCAAGATAATTATAGGTATAAAAATGTTAAATGTAAATCTTTCTACATTACGTAAGATGCAAAATATACGCACCTCCAATATTAAACAGAAATAAAATTCTCGTACGTGTTACATACTTTATGAATTATGAATTCACCTTAAATGGTGATCAGAATCAACTATACCGTTTCACAAAAAAGAGGATAACGCAGAAATTCACTTGAATGTAGCGACAATTTCTTGTATATTCCACTTACTTAACATAAATTTAAACGCTTAATGTAGCTAATAAATGTTAGGCGCGGAAGACGATTTAATCATGGTGCAGTGAAATATATGTACGTTCAAGAGAAAGTATTTCGGTTACCAAAAATGTATAGTTACAAAGTAAATACAAGCGAAAATTTATCATAAAAATACTCATGGTGGTATCTACATATGTACATAAAAAAAAAAACTACAAACCATAATGTTGCCTATTAATTACTAGTGCAGAAACATTTTCGACATTCGAGTTCTTTATTTAATTAACTGCTGCCAACGAAATATTGATTTTAATCAAAAAATATACTACGACTATACTAATTGGAAATTATGTATTCATATATCAAGTGGTTACCAACCGAGCTCTCTAATATTGCATCAATCTTAAGCGCGGGTATAAACAGTTTTATAGATTTCTAAAAATAATGCGCGATGAAATAACGTTTTGTAATATACGGGATCCTCTAACCGAATTCCGTATCAATCGAATCAAATTTAATTTATTAAAATAGGATTGAAAGCAATAAGTAGTATCAAAAGTATCTCGGCTACTAACAATTTTTTCTTGTGTCGGTTAAAAATCTTTATATGTGGTATTGCTCTTAAGCCATCGCCATCGGTATGTACTACTGAACTATCTCGAACTATTTTGTAAATTACGTTTTATACCTTTAGATGGTTTCCTTACTGGCACACTTGTAAAGCGGGTTGGGTACACCATTGCTTTTACTTTTGGGAGGACAGCGCAGTCGCATGAGAGAACACACTAAAGAAAACACTATCTCATCGAGCAAGTGTCGTGTGTGCACTCCAGCTAGTGCACCTGCATTTTCATTTTTCATTATTAAGTTGGTTGTTAAGTTGCTAGCGTTTTATTGAAATACACTCTTACTAGTAATTGCAGTCGTTGTGCTTTATATCCATTACTGAGGAACTAGCGCGCCAATTCCTACAAATAACATACAATCAAGCACAACTACATCTACTACTAATTATAGGATTTAAGGTATTGTCCAAAGTAGTATTAATGCACAGTTGACTTAGGTAGTTCAAGCTTATATTACTATTATTGCTAATTTTGACTTACTTTCATTTTTAAAGAAGTTTTAGATCTAAGTACCAAATATTTTCCACATTGTAATTCTTTCAATCCTGATGTAGCAGCAAACTACAAACGCAAACTGTTCAAGGAAGAGCTGTCCAAGACTCTTCGAATATAATGTACACAGCCTTCTTATAAGCTAAACTCATCATAGATGCAAATCTTAAATTCTAGTTGCTCAAATTATACAATCTCGATTATTTATGAGACTGCGAATGTATAAATAAATAAAAACAATAATACGAATACCCTTGCTATTAACATAAATTTCCATGTTTCTATTATCTATTATGAACATTTTGTGTGTTTATGCCATAGAGATCGACGTTAATCTCTAATAAATAATAAAAGAAATTTGCTTTCTCCACATGCATTCAACCAATCTGTAGACAGAAATAATAGAATACCTTTCATCTGTTACGTTACATACATATGTGCTACAGAAGATTTATGCTAAACACTGGCAATTCTATACCTAATGGATAGGCAGCATTGTATTTGTCACGAAAAGATTAGTAAAAGTATTATTTACGGAAATTACTTTTTTCTTAAGAGATCCGCGATAAGCATGTTCATATAATTCCTTTTTTGTAAAATGGAATTTTTTTGAATGGTATTTATTACATGTTACGTTATTTTGCGCACATGTTTGTATGAATTATGTATGGACTTTCTACATTAGATTTGTACAGTTTTGCTATATTTGGATCCATCATATTTGGCAATTTTAGATTATAAATTACCGTTTAAAGTTTCGTTTTTCCATATTTGATGTAACAATATGCTGTTAGTTTATGTCAATTGGTGGTTTTCTTACTTTCGTATCTTCTTCTAAAATGAATTTGATATTTTAGTATAGTACGTTAACTAAGGAGAAAGAATACCAGGAAATTAACTGAGGAGATTAAAGAAGGCAACTTTTTCATTTCCTAATTCTAAAAGAATTCTAAATGGGCGTTCTGTAATAAAAAAACATTATGCGGCCATCCAAAATCGATTTGCGTACCATATTTACATAATGGAAAGAGGGTATTCTGTTTTTAATGAATAATAAAAGCCATACTAAGAGTAAGAAAGTAAAGGTATCCAAGAAATAACGTGCATAAGAAGCTTATATACTGTAACGATTCTCTTGATACTTTGATACTGATAAAGGGAAAATTAAAATAGAAAATTTAATAAGTAGGATCTTGCGATTGCTTTGAAAATTAGTCAAAGAAACAAAATTTTTGTGCCAGGAGAGGATAAAAGTTTATTACATCAAAGAAATAATTAGATCGCTTTTATAAGGTTTTACTGTTCAACCAATTGCCTAATTTAAGTCCTGTCGATAGCTAAATTAATATTGTTATATTAAATGATTTTCAAAATATTAGACAGTTGGCCAAAGACGTTTGTATCTTTTACTTACTTTCATTCATCTCGTTTTTGCCGAAACAGATCTCCAATCGCTAAATCTGCTTTAAATTCATGTATCTTTCTAGAATCTTCGTAGTTAATACAAAAGTAGCTGTTCCAAAAACACTTGTGTTTCGTTGATGATGTTTATTTGCACAGCGCATAGGTCAATGTTGAAATTTGGGAAAATACCATGTTCCAAACGATGTATGTCGGTAGAAGTGCTTGCACAAACACTAATATAATTACATCAAGCTGCTGACTGGACAATGAAAGCATTTTTACAATATTGTAGAAGCAGAAATACAAAAAGAATTTGGGGAAATTTCGCGGGAAAGGACACCAACAATACTTTGCCTCACAAACTTGCAACTGCGTCGAACAAAATAAAAGTGCAATGATGGACACAATTAATGGAGCACTTTGTCGAAACAAATATTTGAGCACAGTAATCATTACAATCTATTCCATTACTAGTTTGGTAGGTAACTGTACTATTCCATTTTGGTTACTATTTTTAACATGAGGTTAAATACTAACTCGTACACTTTAATGCAAAGTTTTGGATTCCAAAACACTTGATTTTATTCACTTTATTCCCACAAGCGAACAGTGAAATTAGCAGCAGGAATAATTGAAGAGATTGTAGAAAGGTTTTGATACTTCTTTGGTAATAAAAGTAAATGTTATAGGCGAAACTACTGGTGGAGATTTTTGATTTACTAATATCCACAACTATTTAACGATTGTGCGTCGGGCCCAACTTACAGAAATTAGCAATATTCATTTTATACTTTCATTGATCACAGCATCCACGCAATGGGATCGGTGAACCTCAGCACTCTACTTTAGAACTTTCTCAATTTACAGTTCACAATTGCTTAATATTTCCGGCTCACCTTTTCGGTCGACCTAAATTATAATGTCGTAGCAATGCCAAAGGAATGAATATATTGGTTTAATACTAAACAACTTCGCTTCATCGTTGAAAAGGCAAATGTAATTTCTTTGAATTTATGTAATGAATGCAGTCTGCTCGCATATTGGCAACATAACTTTAACTTCATTGGCCGAGCTTGTAAGCTTTTCGACTTTTAATGGCATTCACGTAGAGTAGTGCGAAGTTAGCTAAAAAATTAGGGTATAGCGCGAAATTTTGTGGAATGCAGATGAATACCACCTTTCACATATTGGTGCAAAATTTAGAATTAGTGTAGACACATCAAAGCTTGACCATAAAGCTGTGTTCACATAGGGCAGTACGAAATTAGTGTAACAATTAGTGCAAAACTACTGTAGTATTTCGCTTTGCCATAGTTTAACCTAAATTTACATGTCGATATTGATAATTTCGTTTGTAACGTACGGAATTATACAGAAAGGTTATATATCTGCTTCCGCAGTAATCATATAAATTCAAAAACCAATATAGAAGGTATTGATGTGATGCCATAATAGTACCAAAGTTTGTTGTGGGCAGCCTTGAGCATCGGTAATTTTTAATTCTGCACTATTATGTGCAGTATTAACGTGGATTGTGCACATTTAAACACTGTACCTTATCTTTGTACTAATTTCGCATTGCCCTATGGGAAGACCATTTCATATTCGGCTCTGACTCCTGCAGAGGCAACGCATTGAACATTCTGATACTGAACTAAAGAAAACTCTATTTGGAGACGTAGAAATAATTTTATTATTGCAAAATGGGACAATCGAATTGTATGAACTGGCTGCAAGCTATTTCAAATACCTGCTAATTGAGAGGGTCTTGTATATGATTATTCTACCTACATCAAATTGATGCAGGAAGAAAGCAATATACTGGATGTTTTCTTAAATGAAATATCAAATTAAAAGAGAATCACAGGTCCTATTTTTATTTTCAATTTCCCACTTACAAGTGTTGTGTTTCGAATGGTTCGTTTGAAATTCTTCTTTTAAATTCTGTTTTCTTCCTATTTTTAGTTGATGCTTCAAGTGCTTTTGTTGTACGTTCTTTGTAGCTGCTTTTCTTAACTTCTGGAGTTTATTTTTCCTTCTTATTATCTTCGAAATGCGCTTTGATTATTTTTTAACAGTTTTTAAATAAACATTGTACCGGTGTTGTTCAAACTGAATTTCTAGATTTTCCAGTTTTTCGAAAACGTCTGTTGTCAAAAAATATTTTTTCTATCTGCTCATTTCTTTATTCCATTGTTACAGGTACGCCAATCCAACGACTTGATTACTTTTGTGGTTGGCTTAACGATAATCATTTCCGATGTTATAGATGACGTTGTAAACTTTGGCTGTGGATTTTGCATTGTATATGAATTTTATGTGAATCTTACAAAAAATATTCTCAACGTGTAAATTATTGAAAATAACTTTTGGCTTTGATTGCCCCCCATAAAGTAATATTTGTTTTTTGTTTAATGGTGAACTAATAATATAAATTATCACGTCAGAATTCGAGCAATGACTAAAAGTAATTCCAATTCTGCAAATATTAGATAAAATTTAAATATTAATGAATGTTCAAATAAAAATCATAAAAATTAACAAATGAGATGTAAATGTACGTACTTGACTCCAATGTCTCCCTACAATACATACATTGATATTCCCACAGCCAAGCTTTCAAATCAAAGATTATTTGCTCAATAGACTGTGTCTGGTATCATTTGAATTAAGAGAGAGATCTATTGGTTACGCAAATGCCATGTTGGATAATTACATATATATGCCGTCCAAATTATATTTTATGTTGCAGGATAGATGGTACTTAATATGTTTCAAACCATGTTTCTCTAAATTCAAACAAAACAACTGGTTACTATCACTAGTTGTTTTGCTTCTCAATCAATCAAGATGTATAGATTACACCGGAAAAAGTTTCAGATGCTTTTGATATTTCGTGCAAATAATTACAAAGCTAATTACTTTTAATTGGCATAAAATAAGTTTTAAAGTCAAACATAGCTTGCAGGATAATATGTAAAAACTATTTGAGAATATAATATATACAGAACGTCAAATTTTTAGCACAGTGGCATATATTAACGCGAGTAATTGAAATGACTTTGACATTTAAAATTCGTGCACGTTAGTGGAACACTTTTTATTGATCTATACGTGCAACTCATCGCAAATTAGCAGTTATTAACCGCAAAATTACCATCTCAAAAGAGCAAACTTGCTAAACCTCTAGTAATTGACGTTTTTATTGAAAAATGAAGTGTAATACTGTATCGCATCGCCGATAGAATAGATAATCAGAAGCATTCCTGACATTGAACTTTCTCATATATGCTTGCAATAGAATGCTAATCATTGATCGCATCCTTTATTCGTTGCCCATATTAGATGTGTTGCACCGTATCACAGCTACTTTGTGGCTACTTAAAGCGTATATGCGAGATTGCAATTATTGAATAATTAGGGATGCGTTTTATTTCTAGTGCATTTCCATTACAAAATCCTTTCAATCGTATATCAAGCACAAGGCTAGAAAGCGCTCACGACTAGTGAACACGGCGTGTTCCTTTACTATAAAATGGATTCATTTGTCATCATGAAATGATTCTATTTAATTTCTCGTTTATAAATAAATTGTAAAGGCAAAACGGGACGTCGGTGATTTCTGATTCTGATGGATAGCATTTTCGCTCTATTTGTGTTGTAACTAGAATACTATTAATTTCAACACACAATCATGAGCAAAATGTTAACGTTTTCTACAATTTTAAAAGCTTAAACTAAGTGATTTGAAAGAGAGATTTGGCTTTACATTTGATTAGCAGTAACAGAAAATAAACAACATTTAGAGAGAAGATGCCACTAACAATTTAATGAAGGGAAACATAAACATAAAAAGACAGCAAAATAAAGTACTGAAATTTGTGGAAGCAAATTAACAGACTAAAGAACCAAGAAGCGCTGCAAACTAGATGACTAATTTTGTGTAAGCTAGGAAAAAGTCCCTGAGAACAACAAACATGGAAAACACAACGAAAGGATTTATGGCGGTCGGTGATGACGTAAATGGAGGGGCGTGTACTACGATTAAATTTCCTCGTGTATTTCCGCTGCATAGTACAATGTACACAATGTGCAAGGAATCACGAGGAAGTCGAATCATTGTGTGCGCCTCTCCGTTTACGTCTTCACCCACAGTCGCTGCGATTTATCAATCATTATTATTATTGGGAAAACTATTTTACTGAACAGACTACAAAGCTCTGCTGGCTAAAGTTACTATTAATTAGGTGAAAATAACAGCTATCTAGTTACTTTCATAATAAGACATTAGATCCGCTTACCGTCTAATTATAATACGATAATATGCAGTGACGGTAGGAATACAAAACGTTCTAACATGAGACATATTCATGTTTTCTCTAGGAGAATTGTATGTATATGAATATGCAGGAGCGGTAGATTATTCAAATCAGATAGGTACCGATATACCATGTTGATTGCGTACGAGTAATTTGATCTAAATCTACTGACTAATTAACTAGAGGATTACAACTGACACGTAGCAGAATCGGCTTGAGTAACTTTTAGGATTAAAGTTAGATTAAGGAATTCAACTGTGGTTATTATGAAGGTTCTCCAACGATTAACACTCCTGCATTATTAATGACGTCGATGGATTGAGAGCGAACTTGCTTAAAACGTAAGCAGAGAGAACACGAATATCAAAGTAGTTTCGTGGGATTAGGTTAAACTAACCAGTATCCGAATAGACTAGTTGGCTCATAGAAAGGAGTTTTGTTAGCGTTTTTAATAAGCATTAATAAACATGTGTTACTCTGGATAAAAATAGATAAAAAAATACTGACAGAATACTAAACTAGTTCATTGCCTTGGCATTGTCTCGATTGTCCTCGTGTTCTATTTAATCTAATATCATCATTTACCATCTTATCTTTACTTCTAGCATTACAGACTTTTCCTACATCACTGGATAGAATGAAAAAAAAAACAATTCGTATGATGCATGTTTATTAGAATACTGACAAACGTAATAATTTATAGCCAATACGATATTTCCTTTCAATGTACATACATAAAATCTGATCGTTCTTTTTGAATATCGTCGCAATAATACATAATTATCACATTCCCTTAAACCGTCTCTGCAATGCCCGACTGCAACGTACCGGATGAATTATTGTCGAATTAAAGAGTCTCAATGTGTGTGGTACGCAGGGATTTACACGCCCCTCATGCGAAACTTTTACCATACTAATTAAAGCCACCGAAGAAATTTCCGTATAATTATGTGTCGTTGTGCTCGATCGACGTTGCATGGTATACGTTATACATATGTGTGGTGTTCACGAACGGTTCTTTAGAGATGTCGAGGAAATGGCCCTTAAGTGATTAAAAATGCCTACTACGCCAGTGCAATGGTATTATAACTGTACGTACGCGTATATACGTTTACCTGTTTACTTTGTCGGCTATTTTTAGTAAAAACACCGGCTCATTAATCACAAATTACGCGTACGTGAACCTTGTTAAATCGATTCTCGGAATCGTATTTCGTAAATTTTGACACGCCAATCTCCGAACGTACGAACAGGTGTATAGAAAGCGGAGGTGAATTTGATATCTTCGTCGAAAGGTAATTCGCTTTTGTTTTGTAGCAAGCATATAATGTCTGTAACCAGCAAACTATATTCGTTTGGATGCCATGGATGAATACGAAACATTAAACACGTTTCAAAGTTGTTTACTAAACATACGGTAGAAGTAGGTAATTCTTTGGCACACTTTGCGATTATTTTGTCATAATATGATAATTTTCGGAAGGTCACTTTGTTTTGCGGATACATACATGGTAATAAAAATTTCCAGCACAAATAATATTTTGTTAACTAAATATTAGAAGTAATACCTCTCAATCTAAAAAATTGGAAAACATTACCACTAGCTAATCTCCTCATTGTCGAACTCGTTTAAAACCGTTCAGGTTGTTCGCTGCTACATTATTCAAATCTTCCTCACTTTATACTGCAGTAGTGTAAATTAGTGACATCAGCTAACCTCGTAGGAAAAGATCTAAGGCATTTAGATGCGTGATTCGAGCGGGCCATAAACGAGATCTATATTCTGTGTTTAAAAACTCACAAGCAATGTGATCCTTACCACATTTCAATTCTTCCTGTGAACGTAATTCTTCCAGAAACTGTGGCAGCGTTTGGTAAGCCTTCCTGACAAAAATACGAGTCCGATTAGCCAGTTACATACAATTCCAATCGAAACAATCAATGAAAACTGATGTTGAAAATCTCCATGTATATTATGTGTGTTTTTTTTAGCCCACGCAAGACTGACGAATACTCTGAAAGATGACTGTTGGGAAATTGTTCCCAATTGGTAAGTTCATACAAGAAATTCACGTCAGTCCTCTGAGCGTTCGTGTATTTTTGATTTTGGTGTAATTAGTTATGATGAAACCGCAGCATTAGCATGACATCTCTTCTTCATGTTCTTTACAGTTTTGCATATGAAGCAATTTAGTTTGTAAATTTAGAAACGTATTGGGCATTTTATAAAGTCATACAATTTTTTAATGCGTCGCGCATTGTTCCATGTAACTTTCTTTGCTGGAAAATTTAATCTAATTGTACTGGACAATATGGAGAAGAAAAAATTGATTCATGTAGTATTTTTCTGCTAGTTTGAAATCTGTTGCTGCTATTTTCTATTGGCCATAGACTTATTGTAATCGAGAGTTTCGTTTCGGCAGATCTTCAAATGCCATTATTTGGAAGAAACTGACAAAACAAAAGACTATATATCAATGGAAATACGTACTCTGGTTGAAAGAAACTAAGATAAATCATCAAAGATCTGATGACGGACAATACGTTCATTGACCACGAAGCAAAGAAGTTCATTCCAAAATTTTTTGAAGCATTGGATGTGAGTTCATTGTGGATCGATGCTTTTCTTAGCATTAAGTTGGTCCATTTCACCATACTCTATTAGCACAGTATAGAAATGGACAAGCAGCCTTATGCAGAGGAAAACTTGTTGGTCGTTTGGACATTTAATCTTCACAATGACTTGCACAGCACCGACATCCCGGATAGTAAAACATTGGGTTACCTCTTCGTCCATTTGTGGAATAATGTAATGGGGATTTTGGGAAAAAAGCAAATAAGCAATCTTTTTGTAGAAGTAGTAATCGCCTGGGAAGCTATTCGTCAACACCACTGTTTAGTTCAATATCATTTTTATTTTTGTTACTATTCGTCCCCTTTTATAATTAAATATATGTTCAACCCGCTTCTATAGACAAGACATCATTGAAGAAATACGAATTAAATATTCTCTTAGTTTTTATTCTTATTAAAATAAGAATTACTTTATTAAAATAAAGTAATTTCACTATACAACATCCCATTGTTTTTAACTCACAAGTAAACATAACAAATCCATTAAAAAGTATGGTATTCTTAGTTATATGACCATAAGCCAGTATAACGCATAAGTACATAGGCATAGGAACAACTACGACTTTAACAGATTCTGCTAGCGTTCTTAAGTACATCTTATATTACTATTAGTCCTTTTTTAACATTCTTTTTAATTGGTACACATTGTTTTAACTTTAACTCTTCATGAGAAGAAAAAATACCGATGGCATAGAGATCTTGAACCTGAATAAGTACTGATTATCATCAGAAAGGAACACGACGTTCTCGGACGGCCGTTATCCAATCCAATATTGCTGTTGTAAAATCAATAATTGAAAGGGACTCACGTATTCTCTATTAGGGCATCAAAAAAATTGGATTCTCCACTGTTAATCCTACACGATAACCCGATGGGCTTAAAAAGCATTTGTAGGTTACGAAACCTTCGGGTGAGGAAGGTCATTTATTCAGTACTTAACAAGTATTCCAAAAGAAATTGGCGCTTTTTAAAAGGCAAAGGAAGAGAATGGTCAATTGTTTTATTACTGAAGGGAGTTATATCAGCTGGAACTTCGCATCATTTTCCAGCAAGGAGTAATTAAAGGATTCCATATACAATTAATGAATTCTAGAGGCTGGATGTTTGCAAGAGGACTTTTAGGAATTACTGCTTCATATGAATGTAAGTATAGCGTGCTTCTTTATACGTTGAAGAAAATTTTATTTTCTTTTTTAAATCTTTTGAATTTGTTGGAAATAGGAGCCAAAAATGAGCAGTTAGCAAGAAGAACGCCGGGTACCTTACAAAACCATTTAGTGAAAACATACTAATATAGATGATATTTTTATTCACAGCATAATTTTATTGAGAGATAAACAGTTAAGAAATTATTGTAAATGTTTTCTAAAATTTTATAGTCTTATAATGTATTCGGTTGAATGTAACTTTGAAAAATTCAAAAATGTTGGCGCCATAAACTGATATCAATTAGACAGCCGTTTGTTATATTCGTTATACTAGGTCATTAAAATTCGTCAATTTTAACAGGGACTATTATCGAATTTGCTTTATATAACAGTTACTAAACTTAAATTCAGTACCTTGTCTAATTATGAACTCATGAACATTAGAAAATGAAATTTGTTTGCTGCGAGATGATGAAGAGACAGTTGAATAAAATAATCTAAATTTCCTAAAGATTTCTAAATATCTACTGATAAACATATCATTTCAGTTATTGCGATTAAATAGAAACGCAAGTTTTTATATACACAAACGATAAATTATCAGGTATCATTTTGAATTTTACGACTCCACTAGATTTTTATGGTGTGGTGTTTATACCTATAGAATATGACAGTAAGAGGACAACTTAATAAATATAAACAACAATCATAAAATAGATCTATAATGTAAAGGATCGCAATGATTTAAATTTTAGAGAATTAATGAATGCGGAAGCTATTGTCTAATTAATAAATTTTAGCGAAATCTGCTTCAGTTGGAGTTGATTGGTAATTAGAAATAAGCTTGATTGAATAGATTATTCTGAAGTCCATAAATTCTTTAAAAAAAGAATGTTGATAAACATTGAAACTATTTATAACACCGCGAAGCGTTTAAATTTAGTTACGACTTCAGGACGTGATGATAATAATAAACGTTTGTTTTAACAGGTTGTTCCAACAGTTCGGCGATACAGTAGGGTAATAGCAAAATTATTTTAAGTAATAAGTAATAAATTGATTTAATAATTTTAATAGTAATAGTAATAATAATAATAATATATGGTATTTAAATATCCAACAGGAGACTCCTATAATATTGGTGAAGCAGCCAATGACCTCCATATTTTTATGTGATAAACAAAAGCAATATTCTGGGTAATGGGAATTTAAGCTGCAAGTTAACTAACTTTTCGTGATATATACCGGTGCCTTTAGGCCAATATCAAAAAGCAAAGTAGGACAGTCTATATGACTATTCAAAATTCTGTGTAAAGCATAAGGTCAAAAGAAGTCCGTCTCACTATTGGTGAAGGTAAGCTGTAATTTTCTAAGCAAGTTAAGTAACTGTTACGTGTATTAAATTTATAATTGAGATGTTTGACGAATTTTTTTGAATTATCTCTGTACGAATGATACAATGTGAGCTGCAAATATTAATTTCATGTCAAACATCATACCCAAATCAGATACTTTGTTAACTGGCTACTCAAGCAATACCCTTGTATAGGCGGGCCACGAGTGAAATGAGTTTGGACACCCTTAGCGGCAGCAAGCATTCTTGCCAGAACAGTAACCAGAAAATCTGTCCAAGTTCGTCTAAAGAGCCACAACGCATTCAGTGGTATTGGTACTCGTGTAAATTTTAAGATCGTTATCAAATAGGAGATAATTTGAGAAAACATTTTTTAATACTATTGACAAAGATTAAGAAGAGTAGTGGGCTGACATGCAAGTCGTATGTGTCGTGATATTCTAGACGGAGCCGAAAATAGAGAAAATGTAAAACTTTTGTGCAGTCTACGAGTTAAATAAGAATCAAACTAACCCGAAAGGCTTCCATGCACACCGACACATCCGAGCTTCAGCAAAAGACGGTAATTGATTTTATCGAATGTCTTCACAATATCGGTGCACACGGCATTCACCCACACACCCCTATTCATAGAGTCATGGATGTACTGCGAGTATATGGTCAGATTAGTTAGGACTAAAAGGCATTTGGAAAATTCAAATTGCTCCCCAAGTTACCAAATTCCTCACGTACGGAAATAAATGGTCAGATGCAGCTGATTCAAGATAGAAACGATATTATATTTTTTAAGTAATGTGTTGTTTCCAGACTTAAAGTTGCAATAATCTGTTCTAACTTTAAAAAAATCAGAATACTGCGCTACAAAAAGTGGTGTAAGAGGTACCAAAAGCAAAGAATCTTTCCATTTTTTAAATAACGTTCGATACGTTGTCACGACCGGGGCTTTTATTGATATCTAAATCATCTTCGTATTAACTCAATTTGTGTGAGGCATTGCGCATTTAAGGAACATCATGTTGTCAAGAGAAGCCGAATAGAAATAATCATTCTCTTCAATTAACATCTGTATTGGATAGGATTTGACTTTGCAAATTAATTTTTGCTTTTTTTCCAGCGGACGGGGAGGTGTAATAAATAATAAATATTCTATATCGCGGTATGACAAAATAAATATCAACTGCTTTCACAATATTATTTTCTATATCAGATGCAAACGTAGGTTGGTACAGCTAACATACAGGCTGTTAGCTGAATCAGCTATAAATCCTAATCAAAAGCTGTAAGCCATCTATCCCTTCTTCGCCGATGTACGCACAAATAACTAGATTACCAGATTTCTAACTCTTACCTCTAATAAGATTCTAGAAAACACAAAAAAGGACATCAGAATAAATGAATATAATTGTAGAGTAAGAAATTATGATGCAGATTAACATACATAAGGGATTTAAGGAACGAGCGGAGGCAATTGAAGTGAAGAAGTGAAGAGGGAAAGGAACACTGTTAGTAAACGAACATAACATGAGGAACTCTAGATGCGACACGTAACTGGTAAGTTGCCAATTCCTACGCCCCAATATGCGTATCCTGCGGCACGTGAAATCGAAATAAAAAAACAGATTAGCAGGAAATAAGAAAGGATTACACCAAATATTCCTATACATTATTTTCGCGCTCACAGAGTCCCTGATACTTATCTCTATAAGCCGACAATTCGTTTTTTTAAGTATTGTAAGCATAATTAATTGAAATTCCGTAGAGGGTTTTTTGAATAAAGAAAATATTTAAGTATGCACGAATTACAGTTAATCCATGTAATTGCGGCGTCAATCGGTTTATTACTGTCAGTAAGAATAATGCGTTTCGTTGGTATCTGCAAACTGGCCACATGCTGTTTGTTAAATCGTTTTAAGGAGGTATTATTTTACATTATTTCAGACGTTAATTATAAGCAATTATATGACTTGCATAAAAAGCAAGCAAATGTTTCCAGAATAAAGACTTATCGTTTAATTACCGTTTATTGGGATTATAAGATTATGATTGAGCCAACTAAGATTAACCAATCAAGCTATTTAATAATATATCAAATCAAATATTTGCTCCCTTAAGATAAGCGCAGTCGCTTAACTTTACGTTAACAAGTTCACTAATTGATTTAAATTATGACTTGCAGACAATAAAGGTAGAAAATTTCATTTGGTAACGGTTGGGTCTTACTTGGTCAATAAATTTATAGGCCTTGTATACAATATTGTACGACTTTCATTTACATACGTTTGTTTGCCTTAAATTATAAAACTGCCGAGGCAATTTGTTCGGAAAGAAATATATAGTTTCGTCGTATAAATCAAGCCGATTTTTTTCACCGTATTAAAGGTTACAATATACATATATTCAGAGACAAAATTTAATGTATCATCTTGATGTGTTTGCATAATTAATACGTTGATATTTGACAAATTGTATTTTGAGAACGTTGGAAAAAATTTGCTTATTTATAGAAGCGCCAGATTATGTATATCATCTTTCTTATTTGTTTGAAACGTGTTTATACAACGTTTTCTTTGCAGTAGTTATTGGATATGAAATAAACGATTTTATCGGCATAATTGTTGATTATTATATTATTAGCTTTCTGCGAATTGTCTTCTATTGGAGATTGTATTCTATACACCCTTAAAAAATACAAATCTAGCATAATTCAAATAATGTAATGAATGTTTTGTAGGATACCAAGGTATTACTATAACATGTAAGGCTTACAAACGGGTTGTGATTCTTCAATTCATCTTCGGTAATTTCTTAAATTTTTGTGAAACGCTCACCTTTTTTGGCGCATGTGTTTCTATCTTTAGTTGTGTAAAGGTGATCATTTACCATCAACTAATGCCCATCAGCATGGATAGGATCGATTAAGTTTAACAAGTTCAACAGCAGTTCTTTACTAATTGATGAATGGGACAAATGAAATCTTTTAATCAATTCGTTCTGAAAATGTAATATGTAAACAATAGCTGAACCTGTGACAATAAACTAAAATATCTGCCTTGGTCTGTATATGATTTAAACGACGAAATTAAGGGGATGGTAAATCAACTGGGCGGCTTAGGTTGTTGTACAGTGACAATACTCTGCAGTAATCAATACGTATATATTCTGCCTTATCATTATCTTTGTTAATTTTAACTAATATTCCTCGCCTTACATATTAGTTAATTCCATTATTTAACTCACCCACAATTAAGTTAAATATGGTCAAATGCCTGCATCTTATTGGCGCAATATCGCTGGTAGCGAAAGTCAAAAAGACACAGGAAATTATCTAGAAACAATTGCAGGATTTTATATTTCAGCAAGTATGAAAATTTCAGTTCCGATTGCTTAATTAATATTACTAAACATCTATTGCTATTCCCCGGAATTAACTGAAAACGACCCTTCACCCTTACAATGAAATAAACCAAAGGTAGGTTTTAATTTAGTTTTAAGAGAAAATACACATGCGGCCGTTGAGGTTTATTATGCTGAAGTAAGTCGCACTTGAACATCAAGAATTTGTTGTGAAACTATTTAAAGTTTTTACTCTCCAGAAAGCTGTTGTCCGAGTAATAATTGGGACTTCTCCAAAGAATTTTTGCAGAGATTCACCTGAAAATACCATCAATAGCTATCAATACAGGCTGATTGATTTTCGGTCTTCACCATTGGGATCTCGCTTAATTGGAAATAAAGGGTAGGTTTGGCAAAGTTATTAATTTTTTTTGTTTGTTATTAACCCAAAGAGAAAATGGAACTGACACAAATGTCGTTCGACAAAAAAAAATTAACTAAAAAAGCTCGTGTTCTTGTTTTACCTTTAGCACCTTATATTACCTATTAGAGAAGAGCTAAAAAGAATGATGTAGTAGAAATTTTCATATGATGTTTCGGCTCTTTCTGGTCAACATCAAACATCTTATTTCTTATCGGACTTTGACCCCGTCGGAAAGTTCCTTGTTTTTAATTCAACCACGTATAAGTTTTTATTATTATGCTTTAATTGATTAATAATGATAGCAAGGACTGTGGCGTAGTATGGTAAACAACCCATAGGTATCGGCACCCTCCGCACCACACAAGTGTAATTTATTATATAGTAATATAATAATTAGTCCGGGACGGCCGTTTCGAGGACACGAATGGTCCTCATCATCAA
>LR737385.1:8531777-8793600 GCA_902655005.2 Marronus borbonicus | reverse complement strand
AGATCAAGAATCATTTTTACTTCAAAAAACTAAACGTGTTCCGGGTCATGACGAAAATCATTATTCTTCTCCTGAAGGAGCCCCATATGATTGTGAGCGAAACGTCGATTTTCCGATTAACCATGACACGGTTCAAACCCGGAACATGTTTAGTTTTAACTGACTCTGGTCGTAGAAGCCTACGTTATTAGTTCAACATTATCTTTAATTGACGAAGAATTTATTCTAAGATTAACTAAGGTAGCCATAAAAATCTAAATATCGTGCTCGCTATTGTTCTATTTCGGTTCGATGAATAGAAAATACTTAACATATTTCCTTTTGTACGATTTTTTTCCTATTACTAATGAACCATAATTAAAATGTTTAGCAGATTGAAATTTCATGGCTACCTTATTTAATGTTAAAATATGTTCTTCGTGAATTAAAGCATAATACCAAAAACTTTATGCATGGTGGAAATCAGAAAAAAAACTCTCCTAAAATCCAATATGGCGCCAATAAGAAATAAGAAATTGGGTCATAGCTAGAAAGAAGCGAAATGTCGTATAAAAGCTTCGAGTGCACCATTAGATAGAAGGTCGAGAGTAGCCTTGAAAATGTGTTCTTTTTTTTTTCTACAAGGTCAAATACAGGTGTTAGAGGTAGGAGAAGAAAATGAGTCTTTTTTTGTCACCCGGTAACAAATAAGGTCCTGCTATATATGTTCGGAAACTCAGAGAATATTTTGAACAGTCTGTGTTAAATATAAATATTAATGTGCTTCTTTCAACGATGACTGAACTACATATGTGCTGATATTAATACATTCAATAATAAGTTTTACTAGTTTCATGTATTGGATTTTATTTGTAAGCGCTACTCTTGTTTTTTTTAACTTTCTGCTGTTACTTTGCTGAGTGTGGCATGAAAAATACATGTGAAGTTTAGCATAATGCCTGACCGACACAACTGCCACACTTTAGAAAATATGTGTATATCAGTTTCTGAATTATGTTTTGTCTTTTTATGAATGCTTACTTTTCCTTACAATCTACGTTTCCGCACATTATAATGATTGGAATATTTAAATTTTTCCAGAACAATTATTACAGATTTATGAATTAAACACCACACAACACAACAGATTGATTAACATGCGTAACATGAAATTATACCAAAGAAAGTGTATGTATGTATGTATACATTCAGCGTTCTATTTCCATGGTATTAGCCTCATTCAGTTGTTTAGAGTTATTGCCATGAGGTCAAGGTCACTGGGTGTAGATTAGGTACGTAATTCAAATTCAACAATACGTTTTCATTGAAAGTTTTATATGTTCGGCAGCACAAATACAAATCATACTATAGAAAGCGAAATAATAAAGTTTGTGAACACTGTTAATGGACAATTTGAAGTAATGGTTATTATTACGTTTATTCCTTGCATATTTTAAATAATAAATAATTTTAAGGTTTAAACAATGCATAATAATTATCTTACTAAAGAAAGATAATTCATTATCGTCGACAGTGCTGTAACATATACTTACACCGCCGGTTTGTTCGGATAAATCCCACTTTGTATTTTATGTGTGTATGTAGGTAAGAGGTAGAGTATTTATGTGTGTGTATATCATATACCTACTTATTGTTGTAACCATTTGCCAGATCCTTTTGATAACATAAAAACGTGAAGGTGAATTGAAGGCTGTTGATTGTATTATTATAATTAGTTCGATATATGCGTCTATATAATGTGAATTACCTTGACTTGTGCAGGAACTAGATCATTTTCTATAAATTTTATTTTAGTCTTTTGAACGATCAAAGCTTGTTTGAAGGCAAAAATGTTAATCGCAAAATAACGCAATAGACTAATGGTTTAAATTTGATATCAAATTAAATTTGGTTGTAAGAAGACGTATTCTGATATCAGATAATAGGAAACGCACCCGTAGGTTTACAGAGGATTTTAGTTTAAAAATACAAGCCAGTAAATAGGAAAAAACTATTAAAGCAAGAATATTTGAATAACAAAAGGTAAGTGAATGTACAGAAAAAACGAATTAATTTGCACTAGTATCCGCAAAAAGAAGGAGATAATGTTATGTAAGGAAAGAAGGGGAGCGTAATATACTACTTATCTATATTCCATTATTTCCTACCATATATTTGAATCTACGGATGCATCTTTGCAAGTTGTTTATCTAATGAAATTCGCTACATTCGAACCGTGACTTTCTTTCAAAGACGAGGGTACTGAGCGCAAACGCTTTAAAGGAGCTTAATGGGTTGAGATATTACTTAACAGAATTGTGAGAGGTACTGCGGCAGATGACACGCCTTTTCTCATTTATTTTATTAGGCATAATTACATAATATTAACATGCAATACGAAAAATGAATGCTCTTACTTCCGGAAATACGTACTACGGTTTAACTAAGTTACGTAAAGTACGTAAAGGTATTGCAATAAAATTTTTTCAAAATAGCCTATTAAAGTGACACAAATATTAGTAACTGAAAACAAATCATTTAAATCAAGATAGATTACTGCCTAGTATGATTGGTATTCTCTAAGGAAGGCTTCTATCTACAATTCTGTGTTTTCATTAATAATATAACTAATTTTCTTCAAAATATCAAACCAGTAATATATGCAATACTACTAACAAAAGATATTACCTTTTATTCATATGTACTTCGCTGCAACTGAGCATTCTCATCGCAAACACCTCGATTGAATCAGCAGCATTTATAAAAATTCGAGGCATTAATTTTCCATCAGATCTAAACTGGCATAATATATTTTAAAAATATAATTAGTTTCGAAAGCCTACGAGAAATTGGCCAATAAATGTCTAATATCAAATAATGTATACGGCGTGGTGTAGTTCCGCAGCATAGTAACACCGGTGTAGCAAAATTAGCTCACCAAAGGTGTGCTGTTGGAATAATTGAAGGTGACACATTGCAGGTCTCTTTCTCAAGGCTACAATAATATTCGTATAATCTCGATGAAGGACAAAGGACGAAGGAAAGGACGAAGACCTTTACTACCACCTCAATCAAGTTTCTCACAATATTATACTGAAATGTTTTCATTTCGTCTAGTATGAGGGAAGTTCGACAAATACTTAACATTGGCAAAATGAAAAAAGAACATTTTTATGTGTAAAATTCATTTTATTTTTCAACATAGTCCCCTTTAAGGTTGATACGCTTAGTCCAACGTTTCTCGTTTGTATCCTATCTAAAAAATATGATTTCTTCAACTCTGGAAAGCGGGCGCTTATTTCTGCAATTATATATTTCTCCACCAAACCATATTTTCATATTTGGAAATAGCAAATAATCGCTGGGGGTTAAATCTGACGAATAAGGAGGGTCTAACGGAATTTTACCAAGTGTGCACGCGTCCATTGTCTTGAAGAAACAGAATTCGCTTAAGTTATTGGCATAATACTCGGCATTAATCGTTTTGCCCTTTTCAAGGTAATCAACGTGGATTATGCCGCATAAATCCCAAAACACTGTGACATGATATTGTTGGCCGATAAAGTGTCTTTGGCCTTCTTTGGCGCCAGTTGACCACGAAAAAAATCACTGTCTGAACTGCAAATGAAGTTGGCGTATTAGCTGCAATGGCTAATAATCCTCATGTTAGTACAGTAGAAATAGCTCGCGATTCCAGTTTGTCTCAGACCAGTGTTTGGAAAATTTTAAAACGTCATACATATCATCTGCGTTAACATCAATAGCTGCATGGCGTTAATTTCCAAAATCCGGTTAATTTTTTGTTAGTGGGGTTAGAGGGGCAAAGGAATACAACAAAACCCCAATTTTTTTCGTTACGTAATCTTCTGCGAAAAGGCGCCTTTTATAACCTGCTAGAGCGTTGAAAATCCGCACTGCCTTCGCCAAGTTGAACACCAGCGTCCTTGGACTGTCTACGTGTCGTGTGGAATAATTGGTAACAAACTCATCGGCCCCCACATTATTGAAGACAACTTGAATGGTTAACTATACTGAGACACTTTGGAAGACGAACCGCAAAAAAAAAAAACATTACTTGAGCTTAGAAGGGTGACAGAACATGTGATTTCAACATGATATTTGTCCAGCACACTAGTCGGTGTGCACCAGATCTTACTTCGCCAGATTTCCTTTTGTGGAGTTATCTCAAATACAAATTTTATAAACAAGAACGACCAACAGATGAGAATGCGATTGAGCGAATGAGAAATGCTTGCACCGAAATTCAAGAAGACATACTTCTCAGCTGTTTGCGGTTATTTGAAATGGAGATTAACAAATGCATTGAAGTTGAAGGCCACCATTTTCAACACTCATTTTAAATGAAAGATGATGAGGTAGGAGATGTAGATCAAGCACTCTGATAAGTGAGGGGCGAAAGGACTCGCGTAAATCAAGCATTCTGATATGTGAGAGGCGAGGAGGCTCAGGTTAATCAAACACTCTGAAGACGCGACCACGTCGTTGTTCTTGGGTTAGGTAGTACTTTATTTACCAGCAATTTACTTTGCTACAGGTGACAATTTCCCAGTTATTCGAAGTTTGGAAAATGAATCAAATTTCAATTCTGGGCATTTTTTTGGTGAAGTGCTTATTTTTTGAGATATTTGAAAGTCTCAACTTAAAAAAAAATCATCCGGTATAATTCTAAGTTTAAATTCTGTTAATTTACGCATAATAAAATAATGACAAGAATTAACAAATTATTGTTAATTAAGAAGTTACCGCTGTCATTAATATGAAACATGATTTTGTTTCTATTACTATGCGGTTCAATTTTCAATTCGTCATATGTCTACCTTCAAGGTCTTTATCCAATAAAAGTTATAAATCTTTGCACATACATTTAAACACTTGTTTTCAGTTAATTCGTTTGATATATTACGCGATTTTTCAAAAGGTTAATCTACAGCAATTTAATTTATGATGATCTATTTCCGTTACTCCAATCTTTTGAAAATTATGTCAATATACATACCTAACAAACAGTTGATATTATTATATCACAACATTTAAGCACAAAGAAAGACATAAATCTCATATAATCCGTTTTTAAATTTAGAGCAATCAATCAAGCAAAATTGGCTTCGGGTAAACATTAGCGATCATCCTGCGTATTTAACACAACTTTAAATGACTGTAGATTTAATTAATAATATAAGTGTGTACATATAGTTTCACAGAAGTGTGCACCATTTGTTATTCGTTCATTGTTTGAACTTTTATGTAACGTCCTTGCTTAGCGCTAATGTCAACACAACGGTAAGCCTGCAGTAATTTATTACAAATGTTCGTTTATTTATCTATTGCGTGTACTAAATGGCTTGTTGTATACTATATTTCACACTTTAGCACTCTATTAGTGTAAAATATGAAAGTAGAAAATGATTAGAAAACATTGAAATTGCCGACGTTACAAATAGAAATCTAATATGCTGACATAATATACGCGCAAAGAGAATGAATTAACTTATATTTCCATAATTTATTGAGATAAAATTTCTTGATGCAGAAGTGAAGCTAACGAAGGAATAGAGAAGTAAAAGAAAGTACTAATTTATTGTGCACATGACGTATGGTGAAGTATGGGTTTAAAATTGATTACGCAAAACGTTCCATTTCTTAAACGCGTGATCTGGTATATTTTTATAAAGTTCTACACTCAAGTACAAAAAATTTAATCCATTACTTGTTTTGTCTTTATTTTACTTCTAAAACTCTGGATTGGCCACATGATGAACACACAAGGAATGATGCTTTTGGTAACAAATTTGTGGTCGACAGTCGAAGAGATATTCAGTGTGTCTTGTGCTTAGTTTAGGAGCTAGGTATTTTGATTAGTTAACAAGAGTTTGAAGTGTGAAACTTCTCCAATTTTCTTTCCAGAAAATATCTTTAACTCCAACGGATGCTACAAACTGGCAGCTATACTAGGAGACCAATATTAAGATGTAAATTTGGTGGTGACAAATCGACTGAGCAATGTAAGAAATTTGTATGTAAGCCGACAGACGGTTCGTTGACGACTAGCCGAAGCTAATTTAATGTCTAGAAAACCAAACCATTGTCCACAACTACCTGTGGAACATCGTAGAGCTCGACTAGCTTCTGCACAAGATCACAAAACCTGAAATCACGCCGATTAGAGCAACGTACTATTCTCGTATAAAGATTTTTGCTAAGATTACCAGATGGCCGGGAAAGAATTTGCAAAAGACAGGGAAAGTGATTTGCTCAATTCAATATTGTGAAAAGAATCGGCCACCGAGGAGGCCCCGTTATGAATTGGTTTGGCATAGGTAGCATCCGTACTGAATTAGTTGTGGTTGATCGAGGTTCTATGGTGATTGCAAGGTAGACAAACACTATTTTAGAAAAGCACGTGGTTCATTTTGCTCCATTTATGGGCTCTAGTTTCATTATTATGAAGCACACGCTCTAGGATAGACTAGAAAGATTCACGCACGTGTACTCCGTCCAGACAAGTTGGATGAAGTGGTTGCGGCGCTTCAGGTAGAATTGAAAATGGCCAAAATTATGTTCAAAATTTAGTTAACACCATGGCCCAAAGGGCCTAAGGTAGAAATACACAGTATTAGTTGCAATAAGTATTTTAAAATATCGTTATTATTGCTTTTTTTTTAATAATGAGGTCCTTTTAATTTTCAGAATTCTCAAATAACCCAATATAATGCCATAAGTTAATTTGGAAATGTATTTTTTATTGAACTTTATCTATTCCTCTTAAATTTAACACCAACCTTAAGATTACATTTCAGAAAAAATTTTTTTCTTTGCGAAGAAAAATTCAAATTGATCAAATTGTTTACATCTGAGAGTAGATGTATTTAAAATCCATTCATTGTTCACAATTACCTATAAAACATCGACAATCTGGACTAGCTTCTGCACAAGATCACAAAACAGAGAACAAGACAGGGAAAGAGAGTAAATGTATTTAAAATCCATTCTATTCTTCTACAGCCCATAGTCTAAGACACGATAAATGTAAGATATTACATTTAACCATCACATGGAACTTATAGAACAACAAAGAAACCTGTAATGAAGTAATTCTTAATTGAAAGTCCGTAGATGCACATACACCTATTCCACACTTACAACTTTCTTTACCAATATCTGTAAGAATGCGAACTGTAATTTATCGAACTGTGGCAGAAAGGACTTACAAAAGAAGAGAATCTAAGCTTTTCATGGCTGTTACTAAAAACAACAATTTTTCAAGTAGAATAATATTAAAAAGAAATGTGAAACCTGTAAGTGAGTCTAACGATATCTCAAACTACATAATTATCCGAACAAATGAACGTATTTTCGTTTCGAAACTAAGAGTATAAAATACGTTTTCACATTGCTGGTAAAACAAGTGCCAAAATATGTATTTCTCGCCGGACATACCTAATAAATTAGGCGTGATGAATATAAAACCAGAATTAAGCATGTACGACACGTGCAAACCATTTATCTCTTTAATATTCTAGGCAACGCGAAAGTCGTGTTCATCATTTCCGCTTACAAGTATCTGCATTAGTTTAAAAAGAAATTACAAATGGTCATGATCTATTTTAATCGCTTGTCAGTTACCAGGTTATCACTAAGACAGAGTATCGAATAGCCCTATAAAAAAAATTGTTCGCGTCTGCAAGTTCGAACAAATGAATGTAAATATAGAGACCAGGTGTGGTTGTCTCGGTGACATTTGACAATAGACCACACCCGGATTTTCAGTTTGGATGCGTGACCTTGTCCGTTTTTTTTTTTGCTTAGTGTCATCGTACCTAATTTAATATTGTTATATTTGTAAGCAATTATGATAAAAACAAACATTTTAATATAATGATGAAGTAAGTTACTTATGCTAGAAAATAGAAACAATCTAGAGAATGTAATTATGAATTAAATAAGAGGTCATTTTAAAACAAAGCCAGGCTTTTAGTTTTCTAGTAAAAAGCTCTAGTTTGTTATTTATATGAAATGAAAAATAACGTACCTTTTTTTTAATTATATCATATGTTATGTTAACATCACACCTTGTGAAGGATAAACCAAAGCCGTTACGCACGGATTTAAATCCTTCATTATAGCTGCTATAAGATCAAGGTTGAGCTCCAGTAAACTTCATTTAATAATATTTCTCGTGTTATGTAATTAAGGATTGCATAGGTAACAGCGTTCTTACATTGGTTTTAAATACTGATGCTAATTGTAAATGTTTATGGTTAAATGGAGCAGCGGTATTTTAAAGTTTAATGTCTCATTCCTTTGTAGAGCAGAGGATTATGCAATGGGCGTAATTTACAGTAGAATCACGATTGTATAAAGCACGTATAAGCAAATGATAGCATTTGAACTTGGATTTTTACCATTATTGTGAATACTGAGACTATTTGCCTCGTATTGTAGTGCGCAATGAGAGGTCAATCAAATATATGTGTAACTACTGACTCTGAAATTTAGTTTTAATCACAACTTTGACTAAAAAAATTATTGTTTTAATGTAAACTCGTTGTAACCTCTTCTTAAAGATACGGAAAACAGCAGCTATGATGTTGTAACGTTTTTCTGCCTTTAAAAACGTTGTCGGGGCTCAAAGACAAACAACTAAGGCGATATATTTAATATAAAATGGATTTATTCTACACTTAACGTCTGTCAACATTAAGAAATAAAAAAATCATTGTCAAACTTTTAAAAATAGCAAAGTAGATAAATGAAATCCAACACTATTTACAAACTACGGTACGTAACACTGCTCCCTCTTAGATCTGTTCCGTTCCGGAACAGGAACTACTGTCGTCAAGAAGGTACAGACATCTCACTCCTTTTCTGCATAGCGATGTCTGGTGGAAAACGGTACTGTCCGTCTCTTTCGCTCTGCTGCCCGTGGGTTGTAACAGCGCACCAGAAATTCAATGCCTGCATATCGGTAGATTTCTTCAATCATGCTTCTTACGACCCTCCAGGTGAAGACCTCCAAAGTCAGTATCCTGAGGTCGACAAGGCGCTATACCTATCAGGAAATGAACGATATTTGTTCTATTTGCTGACCAAAGAGACTTCAATGGGAAAGCCAACTTATCACTCCATGTGGGACAGCCTGATAAGCATAAGAGGGAAGCTGTTGGAGCTGGGGATCAATAAGATCAGAACACCAAAATTAGGCTGTGGCTTGGATGGCTTGGGATGGATAAATGAAATCCAACACTATTTACAAACTACCGTACGTAACAATATTGTTTGTCAAAAATATTTTGGCATAAATATGTATGTCACGAGCTGGGTTATTTTTTATGTTTATTGTTTTTGTAAATTATTACTACAACATTGTCTAACACGCATCTATCGGAATCCCTAATTTTTTCCGAAATTTTGGGGGAAGTAATAAAGTTTCCTATACCAAATTGGTAGGAATAGTATCTCAATTCACTCCATGCTCAATTAACATTCTTTCTTACATTTAAAATATGTAACAAGAATAAACATTTTATTTTAACAAATCAATTGAAGAATATTTGTCGTTGGTCTACTTCGCGGTAACAATTCCGAACATATTCAGAGCAGAACATCCTTGCATTTCTACGCGCATTAATCTGCCTCAAAACTCTTCACCATGGAACGCTTTTGTTTACCATGAACGATAAAAAGAGTGAAGGAAGGTTTGGTACGATTTCTTTTGGTGAACTATGCGAGTATATAGTTGTTGGTGTCGTATTGTGATTTGATCATTGAGAGATAACATTTTACTGGTCTGATAATTTTAAATTCAAACGCCTTTTTTTAATTATAGCATTAACAGCAATAGCAGAAATACAATTAATTTGTAAGGTTAGATGGAATACCATGGATATTACAATTATAACTATAACTCTCTGTAACCTATCACAATTTAGAGAAGACGCGTTGGTAGCATGTTGGTATTAACAGTATTAATTTCAATGCGTGAGGGTTAAATTAAAAATTCTTCTCATAGCCTAGACTTTCTTGTACATGTTCCGAGCGTTTGCCGAGCGTATCTCATACGTTTCACGAACGTAGAATTTTATGTTCTGGATCGAAACTTTTTGTCTTTTGGTATTTTGAATATGTTGGGGGGAATTGTTTCTGCGAATAAAGCTATTATAATTACTCGAATTAAAATCCGGGTATTACTTCTATGTAAATAGTCAAAGAGTCGCTTCCTACTTTGGTTGGGTACTCTCTTATATTAACAAAAATTTAAATTTTGACAATTTATCGAAACTAGCAACATATATGAACTTACTGCTTACTGCACTTAGTACTTCAGTTTTTGCGGGCGGCCGCTATAATTTTGCTGTAGTTATAGGAGTTCCTTTCATGGCTTGGTTGGCTCGAGCCCATCTTCCCCGTTGAAATTACGCGCCCTTCTATCTTTACTACCACTGGATTAGTCTTCTATGGTAATTGTTCGTTATAACCAGGTCGGAGACCCTATTTTTCCTTTATCCCCTGTTGTACAATTCCAGTTTGTGCGCGCCTTTCGCATAGTTTTGCTTTGACTGTTGGTCAAATTTGTTGTCCAACGCAACGTTTCTTTTTTTTAGTACTCTTCCTATTCTCGCATACTGCAGTTGCGTATCTGCATCGCTGCGTTTTCTGCATTTTTTTCGATTTCCTTGTTTTACAATAAATATTTCTGTTTCTGTAGCATTTTATCTTTATTTTCTTATATTCTTTTCTTCGTTTGGATATTCCGCGTCGCCTGAGCAGATATTAATCGATGATTTCTTATGCTGAAGATTGTGATCTAATTTTGCATTTCTTTTTTCTATGCGCCGTATACGATAATTTACTTCAACCCGTGGTTGATGAAGTAATTTTTTCTTCTTCGTGTTACCACTTGACAAACGCATCATCTACATATCACAACCAACACTCTCTCTAGGAATAAAAATTCACAAATTCCCCAACTCTTGTAGTCGTCGAATGCAAACCTCTATCAAGAGAACACCGCAGTTGACATTGATATATTCACCTGGATGGATACAAAAATGTCAAGAATTTCATGTGTTGATCTTCATTAGAGTTAAGAGAGTGATTATCCTATGCGATTCAATCAGCAACAGATTTTGCGAAGCTTAATTATAACAGATAACCTACGCTGCTCTTGAAAGTATACGCTTTTAATGTAACTGTTGTTTATGGTGACCTTGGTATTAGTATTTTACATCGTTGCGTAATTTTCAATAGATATTTGAAAGAGTCGTACATTCCATATATTTTTTAAATCTCTTACAGTTTAGTCAGGGCACACTGTTTTTGTGCGTTTTGAAGCGAGTCTCTGGTGTATTCTACCCATGGAGCGTTAACGATCATCCTAAGGACTTGGTTCTGTATTATTTCCAGCCGCAAGAAACGCGAATTTGTGACCGTCCTCCATGTTAACATCCCTTAATAGGTTACAGGTAATAATAGGTCTTAGACACTACTTGTATAGTAGAAGTTTGGTTTCTACGTTAGCGTGTAGATTCTACTAGACGGAAGAGAGAGCCGAAACCTATGTAGAGGGATTACTCACAAGGCTGCTGGGTTTACTGAAGAAGGCAATTGGGTGATAGAGGAACCACAATAGATCTGAATAGGTCGATGGATAGGTCAAGAACCACCTCGTGCACTAATCTAACCTTCGTTTCCGTGCCTAATGGACTATTTCGATACGTCAGGGAGAGTAACCAATTTTTGATAGAACGTTGCCTTTACCGCTTCCACATGTCGTCTTCAGCTAAGTCTCCGGTCAATTATAACTCCAAGATACTTCGTGTCAGCGGACCATGAAAGACAAACACCGTTATATATCTCCTCGGCGGACAGAACCCGCCGTCTAGTAAAGGGAACTACCACACTCTTGGCTTCATTAATACGAAGCGACACGCGACAAGATGATCAACCACACGTTGCAAGCTTCTTATGATCACCACTTCGCGGAGTTTCTTGGGACATCACTCGCGTATAAAGAAAGAGATCTGGAGTCAACAAAGATCCTTGAGGTACACTAGTGACGATGAGGCACATGGAGAAGGGAAAGTCACCAGCGCGAAAAGAAAAAGACGTCCGCGGAGGTATGATGCCAGCAGCCTCATGATACCAACCTCGAATCCAGCACGGAATGCCAAGTGCACTAGCTATGCCGTCGGGTATGTCGATTGTATATTTGTGAGTATCTCTCAACTACTTTTAGAGATGTGTCATTTCACCGTTTCTTCTGAACACGTCTTCTTATCATTTACATAGTTTTAATTACAACTCTTTTGATTATTTAAGTAAAAGAAAATTTACATACATATGTATGTAAATAAAAATACTTTGCACTACAAAAATAGCTAGACTCCATAGAAGCCTGGGGCCAACGCGATAATTAACAGCTATACACTAAATCGCACCTATTAATTATTAATTACGACATATTTTCGTATATTCGCACTGTAGACCTTCCGTTTTTAAATAAACATAGGTAGATGTACATTTAAAGGTAATCTAGTTTTAAACTATATTGGTACTCGTGCAATTCAAATGATTAGCATTTGGAGAATAGTAACATATTAATACAAAAAATTGTGTAAACGGGATTTATTAGTTTGTTAACCTCGATGCGGTAAGCTACTTTAATGGTACGAAATGTTGTATTACGAATTTTAAAGCTACCACAAACAAGTATATTATATTTCCATGACCTGCCTTCACTTGTCTGTATATGGACTACTAACGACGTTATTTACTGCAGAATAAACTTTACTTTGTATCGAATATATTATCTTGTTGAGGTGTACATATGGGCACGGGTTCATTAAGGAATCCGATAATTCCACGAATTTTTATTGAAATAAGAATTTTCTGCATTGTTGGATGAAAGTTAGTAGACATAAAATCTACATTGAAATGTATATTACTTGCGCTATAAAAATATACATACCTATGCATAGGGATTTATTTATTTCAATCGTAGGTTGTCAATATCAACGTGTTTTTTTATACATATGGCGGTTTTGGATACTCGTTCTTTTACTGATATAGCGAGTTGTTATTAATTAATCTGTATGGATGACATTTAAAGAACACGTTCGATAACAAAACGTGCTTTTATATAAATACCAACAGTACGTACCAGTTTTAGATAAAAATTACTGAGGCGGTTTTATAATCTTCGATCATAAAATTACAACATACCTTCTTAACTCTTTATGTTGCATCTATTTAGTGTATGAGAAATTCTTATTGTAACAAGTTTTTCTTCAAGAGACTCTGAATTTTAACAACAACATATACAAACTACGTGATCTTTTTTTACAACTTTAGAGAAAAGGCTTTCCCTTTCCAAAGCACATAATTTTTAACAAGTGGTCCAATGGTAGAACACGATTAATCATCTGTTGATTTTTATTATTGTGTCGTAATTTTTCTAAGAATTATTTAAATATTATAATTATAGACAGATAGCATATCGTTTTGGTATTAAAAGGTATAATGTGTATGTGTATGTGTGGAGTTTTTGTTAGCAATCTAGGGTAGGAGAGTTGTCTATGGTATATCCACTCAGCTGTTTGCGATTTTGGTCAGACCAAAATTAAGAGTTTAAAAAATTTCTACCTAGAACAGGAGGTCCTCCATTCCCAACCAGTATTTTATATGTAGTTATTAACTTAAAATTACTAAATTTATTTATCGGGAATGAAACTTTATAACTACATTTTCCACCAAAACATCAACTAAAATAGGATTATTTCCATTTTCAAAAAAAATAAGCAGAGGCAATTCATACAAATGTATCTTCTCTTGTTTTACTACTTGTCTACTTGTCGCTTACGTATGTTCACGCACTTTATAAAAGTAACAACGGCTACTTTTAAACTCAGGAGTAATTCTCTTTACGGCATATTTGCCAATTTTGCATTTTTATCTGATTTTGCGCCCTTGCGTCTTCTTCCTTTTAGAAGATGAAAAGGCTCATCTTTGACAATCAAACACGAACTGGATGCGGAAGTGCCATAATGGTCTTGGGCTACCATTTTGTTGCTAGCATCCGCTAGCTACTTTTCTTCTAGCTCTAGGTCAAATTCGTAATGTGTTGTTAAACTTCGTACGTCGTTTATCGAGTCGTTGGTTATTATTTATTATTAAAATTATTTCCAAAGTCGATAGTGGACACATTTGGAGATGTTATCTGTAAATTAATTTTCAACTTCCACGAAACAGACAAACTGCGACCATCCATTGGTTAATAAAGTAAAAAATAAATCGATCGGTTTCATTGGAAATATATCTCTTAGAACGCTATTGCTTAAAATAGCATTTAGGTATTTATAATTTCATTTTAATAGGCTACGGATAATCGAAAATCTATGACAGGAAGAAACGATATTCAAAGACCGAATTCATGTATATATGAAAAGTTACACAATATTCTTTAGAGGCTGGGCCTATATCACGGGCATTCAAACCGTTGATCTCGGGACAATTTTGGATAGATCACTCTACCAGCTTCAACCTTCTTAGAGAGTTGACTGAACCTCAATCGCTTATGTGAACTTCATATATACATGTAGTATGCTGACATTATAGGCGCGAACAAGCTTCCCGATGATTAGCAATATTCTCGCTGCGGAAATCTGACCACAATTTCCAAGTTACCAAGAATAGAAAAGTAAAAATTAAAACATATAAAACATATAAAAAAAATATTTACATTTTGTTTGAACTTGGAGGTAATTATAAGTATGTATATCAATAAAATAGTATCATTTCGTGAAAATGATTTTGTTTAATCTGCAATTCGTGTGTTTTCGATATCTGACGAGGAGTTTAGAAGAAATTCCGAAAACTAAAGATAATAAGCATTTTCGGCCTAACAAAATATGTTTTCAAAATTATTAAACAAACCAACAGCAGTCCCTGTTGCTCCGTTAAAAGTGTGCTATTTACTGGCAAAGGCAAAAAGCCCACTCAGTGAGAGAGAATTCAAAGGTAAAGCTACTTTTAAATGCTGCAGCGTAATCCTTATTTTCCGATTTCAAAAATAAAAACAAGATTATACCCAGCGTTAATGATTTGTTAGCAATGATCAATTATTGGCGGACATTCACAAATGCGTTGCAACTATATGTCAAACGACTTCTCGGATGTTACCCAGCTAATGGTACTCTTCGTGAAAAATAACTTTTGAAAATAATACCGTTACGTGGAAGAACAAGAGAAGACATTTTTGCTGCATTTAACAATTTTATGGAACAGTATCAACTCCTTTTAAATTAGTTTCTAGTACGATTGATGGTGCACCAAGGATGGTGCGTTCTAATTTAAGTTCGATGTTACGCTGCCAAAATAATGATGAGGTAATTACGTTAGAAACGGTTTGAATTTTTTGTAGGGAAAAATAAAGTTCAATAAGATCCTTGCAACAATTCTTAATTTTACTAAACGAAAATTTAGATCATCGTGAATTACATTTTCCATACTTGTTAAAGTATTTCAACGAAAATCCAAAAATTAGTAAGTGCGACTTCAAGAAATTTATAAATGAAACAGAAGTAGTGGAGAGTAAGATTCATGTGAGGTTCACTGATTTTAATAACATTGGAGCAATTACCTCTTTTGTTAATAATCCTTTTCAACAAAATTTAAACAACCCAGAAATTTCAAACATTTCTAAACTCTTCGATGTGAACAAATCCGAAATAGAACTTGAGTAGCATGTGTGCAAAAGTAGCTTTCATATATAGCAGAACGGAACACCGTTGGTTTATCATTTACACAAGTACTTGAGAATATAGATTTAAAATAATATTAACATACGTTTGAAAGTGAAGATCTTTACGTTTTTTAGTTACATATGGTTGCAAGTTTTACGAGGCGAAGCAGCGCTGTTGGCCTCTTCTCTCGATTTTCTCCCAAATTCATATCTTCTTCTTGCTTTACATATAAACAGAACTATTTAAATGCATTGCATTATATGGCAAAATTTAGTTATATTACTTCGAAATAAGACGCGATAGACGAGCTTTGATTAAGCGACATTCTTTCAAATTTATTCAGTCGAGAAATTTCAAATAAATATGAAACTATATAAACACTAAAGTAAAAGGACTACACATTGAATCAATTAAAATCCTTTAATTTCAAATTTATTAAATTATAAAGGGGATTTGAAGAATAAACGCGATTTGGATTTATCAGAACATTGTACAACATTGTCGTCTGAAGAGCTATTATGAATAGTTGAAAATTAATTAATTTGGCCAAATTAAACACAAAATTTAAAAACGTTGAATTAAATGAATTAAAATTGTATACTTCGTGGCTTGTTGCATCCGTGAGTGAAAAGGAAAATAAATAAGCGTGTTTAACGTTGCCGTCATATGTAAATCATCTTTTTCAGAAAACTTGTCCACAATGAGTTTCATTTTTTTTAAGAAGATAATGCACGATGTTATCGAAACGTTAAACACGCTAATTTTTCTTTCTTTTCACTCACAGCTGCAACAAATTATATAATTGCATTTGAAGAAATATTATTTGATTAAATGAATCTATAATAACAGTTGTTGGTTATAGATCTATTTAGGAATCTGTGAAACTTATGAAATTTTGCAAAAAGAGATGTAATTATCAGGTTTGATAAAAAATGAAAATTCTTTTGGCATAAACTTCGTAAAGTTATATAATAAAATTGAGCTAGATCCCACGCATTTGATATTCCAATTATTGTTTTCTCCTGAGAATTTTTTTTTCCAACCAGAGTTCCATTACAATACATATGCATGTTTTTGTAAACCTTCGGTTTGCTTCGTTCTGTTTCTTGCACTTGTGGTTCTTTTAATACAGTACTTTATACTTTATGGCATTTCGATTAGTTGCTTTAGTATTTATGGTCACCTCAAATTGGATTTAATTTAGCAATTACCTATAATCAGAGATAATAACAGATTTACGGACCAGCGATTACCAATTATCGAAATTTTCACGCAAACACTATCGCTACACGTAATAGGCGAGTTCCTGAAATACATTTTTTGCTCAATAAAAAACGCTCTGTGCGAGTACGAAAGGGCGTTGGTTGGATACGAGGCGAAACAAACTTATACATAAGTATTCTTATATCGGTGAACGATAGTGATACAGCCTTGATTTAATGAATGAGTTCGCAGTACGTTATTACATAAGCCGTTCTCTGCACCGGATAAATCGGCGAAAAGAGTTAAACTACGGTCGCCACATACACATTTGCATATAAGTGTATGTTTATGTGGATGCACTTAAGCATAAAATGCATGTGCATTGCAGGACCTCTTGGCGTTCCTTTGAAGGTCGCATTGTATGGTAGTGCTTCTTTTGTAGTAATTGACGCCTTGTTAATTCCTATTCTTGCGGTTTTCAGACTCGTTATTATATAGTCTAAGTCAGGAGAAACCAACCAAGCTCCGGGAGTGTATTGTACACGCGAAAACAATGTAAAAACACTCATATGTTCTCATCCGATTCTCATTCGTTTTCAAATTATAGCCTAATTACAAATAAACGAAATTTCATACAATATCTTTTTTAATTACAGAGCGCTCTTTTAATAAAATAAAAATAAATAAAAGTACCCCCATTAACATCTAAGCATTTTATACTTCGTTTAAGAAGGGCGCCTGTCGCTCTCCTGATTGCTTCACGTCTTTCTTTAATATCGACTGCAGTATTTTTAATATTTGGAACTAGTGCTGACTGTCGACTTTACCTCGAATACCGAATTTTTTAACCAGTCCCATAAGCAACAGTCTGTTGGTGAAGTGAGGAGATTTTGGAGGCTAACTAATAGGACCATCCCGACCAAACTCCTAGAAACCTATCATCCAAATGCTGCTTTACCTGACGGGTGAGTGTGCAAAAACTCCATCACGCTCAGAATATGTTTGCATTCTCATGTTTAGAAGAACATTCTCTAGTAATCTTCTTAATTTATTCTGTAAAAAATATAAGTATTGTTCCCTGTGTGTTCTGCAAAATGGAAGGGCCAATTAAATAACTATGGACGATATCACACCACACTTTTACTAAAAACTTGTGCTGAAAATTACTTTCGACTGTTGTATTCATAAAAATTCTAAGCATTATGGATGAATATTGCTTTCCAGTACAAAAGGCATAAACACCATATTTGTATATTCTAAATTTCAATAAGTGCGTGACATTTGTTTTATTTAGATACTTTACTTGTACATGTAGTGGCAGTCCAAACTTGAATCTTCATGAGTTCATAGTCCCTTTAGTATATATATATATGTATAAATGGTGCGTGTTACTATCACCTCCTTGCCGTAAAAATGAATTAGTTAATTAGTCTTCAATGGTGACTGGCGGTTGTGCCGAATCCAGTAAAAAAATCCGGCGGGGCACGAACGCTCCTTCTACTGGGTTACAAAGCCAATACAATTTTTAAGTGAATTTTCAAATATTTGTGGGACACAATAATGTTCTGCAAGTTATTGTCTTGGTTATCAAACATTTTACTGCTGAGTTTTAAAATTTGTTACCTAGTAACAAATATTTTGCTTGTTTTACCAAGTAATTCAAGGTTATACTGTAATTTGCTTTGTTTCGATTAAAACTATTTAACATGTTGGAAGAATTACTCCATAAAGACAAAAGAAAACTGAACTTTGAGTCAATACAGCCAACACGATTGAGCGAAAGTACAGATTAGTTGAAGAAATTCAAAACTTTAGTTTTTGTTGGATCTTTTTCACTATGCGCAACAATAAATATTTTAATTTAAATACGAGTGAATTTATTTCATGCTAAACAATATAAAATAAGTCAAACAAGTAAGCTTCCACAAGAAACAACTAATGATTAAGCATTCAATACGAACAAAAAAATCTTGTATTTCATATTCAATGTTTGCAATTATTATGTTCCGGTATGAGATTGTGTATTTTAAAAATTTGAGTTATTAGGTTTTTGTGAATTCGCGTAAATGTTGTTTGTGGAATACGTAAAGTTCCACGAACACACTCTCGAATATTACATTCGTGATTAGCTTCATTTAGTTCCTCATAAGTTCGGAGAATTTTTTTTTTTATGAAACAGGGATAATCGAAGATACACAGGGAAGGCAAGGTAAGCAGATTGAATTGGTTAAACATTATACCTCAGGTTGGCGCTCCTTCTTAGGTGAAAGCGTTTACACCATATCTGTAACCGGAAGATTCTCCATGCATCCCCTGAATTTCCTTCTTTCTGACAGCCTCTTGGTGACTTTATTTATGTGTTCCTTCCAGTTTAAGCTAGAATCCAATTACTATGGAAACTACGATAAAAACGTAGCACGTAAAACACGGTGGTACCCAATGGATAGATACCATACTTTACACTGTCCAATGACAGTGCCTTCACAATCTTTTCAGTGATATGCACTTGGCACGGAGCATCGACCATCCTGCATGTATGCATTCTGGAAGTTAGTTAAGATTTTGCATGATATCGAACACGATGTCGGTCTTTTTAAAATTACTTTTTCTAATACTTTTGCAATGACTGAAGTTAAGGGGATGGATAGTTTTCGATGTTGTATTTCTTAACTTTCTTATAAACCGGGCTTATGAGTGTGAGTTTGAGGACATCGGTGTTACATAGAATATCCGCATAACTTTTTAATAATTTAATTGATCTGCTCCCAGTACTAACGTATATTTTAGGGAATGGGTTATATTTCAAAATTCTACAGATTAGGTATCATGCAAGAATAGCGTCTTGTTGTAATAGAGCAAAGCGATTTTAAATTGAAGTCAACAGTTGGAACAACAAATTAATTCAATACAAAAACATTAGGAAAAACTTGTGTTGTAAGTTATAGTATGTTTACAGTTTTGCAGAGGAAGCTTCCAAGCATGAGTCAGTTATTTGCAGATAACACTTTACATAATATTTATTATTTTGTCTTCGTATAGTCAATGTCGTCTCTGTACATCCGCCTAAATCTTTGCGTAAATATCGTAATAGAGAATTAAATAAACACGCCGTACAACTTAGCATTTTGATTATTGTCTAGCCTGTAACTTTATCTATGTCTACAATTAGAAGTAGTGTATTCTATCTAGACGCTAGTTTCCGCTTGAAGTTACAATTTCTTCATAAGCTCAGCTGTTAATTTATATCTGTACCTGAAAGTCGATTTTATGTTTTATATTTAGTCTTATGCAACCATGGAGAATGTTTGATAAGGAAAAGTTACTGCTGTATGTTGATACGTTTACTTTCAATTATTGATAATTGCGATAAAGTTACCGTTAGTGAAACGACATATTTCACTAATTAATTGCTTCTGTATGTAAGTTACATACAGCGTTACAGGAACTCGCAGGCATACGTTTTAGAAATCGATAAGAACAGTCTAGTTAAACATTAAAACCAAGCAATTTACATTTTATTTCCGACATATGGAAACATGTCACGAAGTCATCGACTCAATTGGATAGTGCACTAACAGTAGTGATTGAATTCGGTGACCACCGATTAGTGCAAGCACCTAAAGGACGCTATTTACTTAAAAGTTTCGCATCATTTTAGCAACAATTTGGCCATGATTACCGGCTGTTTAATTTCGCTCAGTGATTTTCTTTAAATGAAATGCTTTACGCAGAGAAAAAATCATAGTATTTAATTATATATAATATATAAATTGTAGTATTGCAATTAAATTATAGGATTTGAATTCTCCTTGTATTAAACGTTCCTAAAATTTTTCTGGCTGCTTTGCTATTATTCGTACAATATTCTTTCAGGAAATAAGGTAGTGAAAATGGTTTTAGATTGATTATTGTTGACAAAATGACAATCAGATTGGAATTGTGTAATGTGTATGTTCACTAGTACCCTAGGTGACTAAATACGTATTACCTTTTAACAATGCTATAAATATTAACTTGGCCAATAGTAGTTAAAACAATCTCCTCACATAGAATAAATTAACATTTTGATAAACTATTTCCTCTGCAATACAGTGAGTTTTCATACGTGAGTGTTTTACGAGTCAACTTGCTGTAGAAATAAATTTAATATTAAAACAATTTAACCCAGTTGTCGCGCCTAGTGTTCTTTATAAAATCAAGTAGGCTTGTTACAGTTACAAGCACTGTAGGCATGCATACGTACATACATCACCTTAGGAGGAATTACATAAATCGCGCGAAGGAAAACCCATTTCCCATTACGATCTCCGGTTGAAAAATTAAATAACTATAAAGTACCACGTCTTATAGCGAGGTTTAATAGCGGGTGTTCTAAATACTTCAAACCGGCGGCCCCCACAAAAAACTCTCCGCGTTGCGCCAGCATGCTTCGAATAGGAAACAGGTCTTTCTCTTTCTTTTGCTGTAAAAATCGCTTTTCTCAATTTATAAGCTGTCTTAATGGTTTATTATGGACCGTGCAATGGTTTACGTAACGTGAACTGAATCTTGGCGAACAATATGTACCTATTCGTTAGGTATCGGTGGTATTTATCTGAACTGTTGGCAATTGGGAATTGTTCGATTTGTACTTTCTCGAAAAACATGTAGTTTTTGACAATAAATTTTGTAAATTTGGTTTTGCACTTTTTTTTAGTTTTTATATTCAGTGGCGGTTTTCTGAATAAGCAAACACTGTATAATATTTATCAAAACGTGAGATATAAAATTCCAACAATAAAAGCTATTAGTGGTTCTTTCTTAATAGATTTTTTTGTGGCTACTGGTTTTTCTGCTTCAAGAATAATACAAAATTAATCAAATAAATCGATAACTACTGCAATAGGAATTCCCAAGTTATTGGTATAAGTTAACTCTTCGTATATGATTGACAAACAGGAACCTGATGAGATCTCCACCTGAGAGGTCAAATATGGGTCAGTCAGAAAGTTCTCGACGGGAGCTTCAGATCAAAAAAAAATCTCTAGTTTTAACTATTCTAATACCAGGACGTCTCAAAGTTAAGGAAACAGAATATCTTTTTTTAAAAGTTGGATTGCCTTTGCTCCTAAACTAAAATATGTAGACGGATTTGGTTTGTCCCAGTCGATTCAGCAAACAATTCTCTGTCGAAAACCTACAGTTTATCGGCTTGAAATGCATACTTATTGATAAAATCAGTGGAAATGGAGCGATATAGATTTAGCATGCTGATTATGGTAGCTCTCTAACATTAAGCAACCGTAACTCAAAAACCATTAGATATCGACAAAAGTTAAAAACGAACGTATTCGGCAGGTCAAAATCTATAGCATAGCATGGTGAAATCGGTCATTTTCGGACTTCTTAATTTTTCTTAATTTCCGACCAAAAGAGGCACAGCAGTGTGCAAGTATAAATATAAATAAATTGAGAGACCTTACCAAAAGATCCTCTGACTAAGAAGAAGAAAAAGAACAAAGAAGAAAAAAAAATTAGGGCAGATAAAAATTCTAGAGCAACAAAATCAGGCCAAGTGAAACAATTTATAGGCGAAAAGGTGATGAGGGCAAGCCATTAGTAATAAAAATAAAGAAAGAGCGTTGTGAGGAATGGAGAAGGAAGAGGAACATCGAGCAACAGAGGATGCTTTGGGAAACAGTAGGAAATCAAAGCAATAAAGAGAAAACAAATATAAAATGTAATATATTGTAGTAATACATTTTAAATAAATAAAGAAGAAACGGTAAGTCAGGTGCAAATATTGCGAAGAAAAATTCATCAACGTCTTGGAAAAGAATTGCACATGGGATGCTTGAAAATGCAAATGAAGGGAACGGAATAATCAAAGAAGAAATAACTGCAGCCAGTAAAGATCTTAGAAGTGATGAGATGGGAATGAAATGGTTGGGTGAATAGAAAATTTAATTAGAAATTCATTAACAGAAAATAAAACACTTAAAAACTGGCAGGAAATATACCACCATATAAAAGAGATAGACAATAAATAATAATGAGAAAGTTATAGATTTATCAGACATGTTTAAAATGTACATAAAAATAAATCGGAAGAAGGTGGTGGGAATTAGAAGAGGGAGGTCTACATGAAGTGAGCCCAGACTTACTTCAGCATAGCATAGAAAGGTAACTCAATTTGCATGACGAAAATACAGCAGACACTCGATAATGTGAACTGATTCAAACCATATTTACATCGGCGAACATAATTTTGTTGATAAGCAAATTATCAATAGAAACATTTAGTTTAGTAGTAGAACAATAAAAAGAAATCATTCTGACGGCCATAAAAAAAATGCATTTTTAATGGGAACAATAATAAGCTGCTACTTGAAAATTGACGCTTAGCAATGCTTTCCATTACATGTGTACGTAATTAACAAAGAACTTCTTTTCTCTCAGACCAATCCAAAGTTTGGTTAAAAGCCTTGTGCGCCAGTCACTACAGTTCTAACTTCCTCATTATTCCTATCCTCACTATTGCATCATTCCTTCGTTCCATAAATTAATACCAGCCAGTGTGTAAAGAACGCTAAAATTCACTATTTGGCGAAAACATCAGTATCCCATTATCTTCATTTTTATCACCAGTGCAAAAAAAAGATGGTTCCAACATTTTTGAATTATTTGCTGATGAAATGCATTCCAGATATGTGCAAATTTATTGCTTCTCGTAATGTTAGGCGGATATGTTCTTAGGATTCCTTGATAAATCAAACGAAAGTAGAAATGTTCGGTAGTGTAGTATGGTCAATCTTACTACGTTTAATACATTATGTTGAGTACATGACAAGAATTGATTCATCTTCAATCCTCAATTGTTCCTCGGAAGGATCTTGGATGATGCACCAAGTCATCGGTGCATTATCTAACAGTGACAATGCTTGTATTAAACCGAGAGATTCTGTAGTATCATGTTTCCATTATCTGATGTCTGTATTATTACTAATTATATCTAATGTTTGTCAATCTGAAAGGCGCAGAAAATGGCTATAGAATAGTTTGCATGATCTAAGAGCCAAAGGAAAGTTTAAACAAACGGTTGAAAGTGTGAAAATATTTACAAAAAGGTCACAAGGAAAGTAAGTGTTGCCAAAAATTAAATAGAGATAATCTGAGTTCGCGGCTCTGTGGAAATACTAAAAATAACGTAGTTATTGTGTTTATTTTCCAAACTGATATATTTCGACATTATTCAAATAAAAACAAATTAAGATGTATTTCTGATTTCTACGTTAGTTATTTAGACTCACTTCCCATGTAATTATCGCATAAATTTAAGTTGCGCAAGTTACCCGTGACCGTAACACAGAAACTAAAAACAGGAAGTAGCGTTTGCATAAACCAGTGCTAATCACTCGGAAGAAATATATATGAGATCATACTTTAGCTAACAAAACCTTTGAGGTAAGTCTTTATTTTGCGGTCGATACATTACCATAAGGACCGTTAATTAGAGCTATTTATAATTTATACGCTTCTGTTTACAGATATGCTGTTATATAAAGATATTTTCTTAGAACTACTTTTAAACCTTGGCAAGCATGCATAAACTTACATGAACCGTAGATTAATGCGCTTAATAAACATAAAAAAATTACAGTTGCAGTCCGTTTTCCAATCCAACATTACTTGTTTCTGTAACTTCTGGTTGTCAGCTTTGTACTTCACTATTTAAATGGAATTATAATTAAAAACTCAGAAAGCGCAAGTTAAATTCGCCATGTGAACTTTCTACGTAATTAACTGAAAGCATTATCGTCGGATATTCGGAATATGACAGCCGCTATTGATATTATAATGTGCGAAATCCGCTTAGTTAATTTATCACAGCAGGAAAACCTTTATAGTCGTACCGAAAAAGCTTTCTAGGTACTTGAATCTCCTTATAAACTTATGGATCACTGTCGCGGTCGTCTTAAGGAAGCGATAAAAATGGGTGTACAAGAGCAACTTCGCTTTGCGTAATTGTGTACCATTCTCGGAGTCGATAAAAGGCAATACGAAACATTGACGACGTAATGAAAATCCAGTATAAGTACTAAGATTTTGACATTGCCACGGAAAGTGCCGTTATAAAGTTAGGTTTTGTAATAGCGTATACTTTCAAAGTTTATAGTTGTACCAAGTGGCGTTTAATCAAACTGAAAGTGAAATGTTACAACTACCTTGTTTTAATTATAGGTTAGTTTTTGAGATTTGGCTTAGAAAACTCTTTTACAAGTTAGATATTCGTAAAAGAGTTTACAATTTGTTTGGGTGAAAGCCCAAGCTTGATATAATTAATGGTAATTTACCGATAACGAACTGTTTCTATATTCCGCGTCAGCAATTTTGTACGTAAAGTGTTCCATGACTTTATTACTATCACCCGCTCGCCGCGAAGGTGAAGCGCAGTTAACTGTCCCTAGCTGGGCCCTAGAATGGTGATCGGGAATGTACTAGGCACACAAAGAAAATTTGATCCAGTAGAATCGAATTTTCTTTCCACTGAAACTCGAATACATGGCGCCTAACTCTGCCAAGCCCTCTTACCACCAGACCATCGAGCAGTTGAGGGACGGACTTGGAGTTTCACAACGATAATTTCCCCGAAGATTTCGTGTTTCGAAGAACGCGTTTTTCTGTTTCATGGAATAAAATGACGTTTTATTTCTGTCAACAAACTGGTTGTTGTGAATGACGAGAAATGTTTTACTTTGTCCCATTCAAGGATGAAGGAAAATGACCAACTACATAGAAAACACACCACAATAACAAGTTAAATCAAAATTTGGGGACATAGGATTTTCTTTGCAGCCGTACATTGGCTATGATCGAGAAGTCTCAATTACAGAACTTTGAAAGATGGCTCTCTAAACTGCTTCAGCTTTTAAATTCGTATCATGCCAATGGTGATTTAACATTTCGGCCTGATCTAGCTATGAGTAACTCGAGAATGGTATAACACAAACACATAAACTTTGAGAATCTGAAATTTCCTTGGTATTTCCGACGTGACTAATTGTTTGAAACAAATTCTCGTCTCAGTACGGAATCAAACCTGACATCTCTCGTCATCATCAAACGGGAGATGTCAGGTTCGATTGCTTACTACTACTTGCACAAATAAACGATGGAGTTTTTTTTATTCTACAGATCGATAAAATGACCTGACTCTAGAAAGTTAGACGAAGGATAAATGCTGTTGGAATGAAAATGAACTAGTTTCATATATGAAATGTGATAATAGTTCGAAGAATATAAATAATGAAGGGCACTTGTTAGTTTTATTTGGAAAGGACCCTTTTTATCTAAGAAAAGCAAACAAATCTGGCAATGTTCTTAAAGTAAACTTACTAGAATTATTGTTTTCATGCAAAACAAATTAATTGTGGTAGATTGTTGTTCTTAACTAATCAACTACTAATAAAGCTAGCATTTTACAAGGAATATCTTCACAAATTATTCAAATTGGTCAATACGTTGAGATGTGATCATATTTACATATTGCCAACGTTTAAAGTATAGAACTTTATTAGAAATATTGGACGTTCTGTAGAATTTTAGATAACTAGTGAACATTTTCTTATTTTATATGAAAATGGCGAACCCACTTTCTTTTCTTTCCTTTAAAATATATGTTATCGTTTATCCTAAAGCTGGATCAAAATCGAACGACAATAATTACATGCTGTAACTCTTTTAAATTTGCAATAATGTCTTCGTAAACTACAGGAACTTTTACTGTTATTTGTAATTGTAATTAAGTAACCACTACTGAAATTACTCTGGAACATTTGTAAATTTAATTCAACATACAGTTCCTTTTCATAAAATTATTGATAGCGAAAGGAGGAACCGTATAACTTTTACACATAGAAAGTACCGCATTATTTTCTTGATACCTTAACGAGACCTAACGGTACAAATGGTTTTATAATTCTAAACTCTCTACTACTGTTTTACAAATGAAGAACACACTATGGTAGATGTAATAGATAAGCAAAAATATTTCCTACACATTATTTTTTCCACCACACAGTAGGAAAATAATTGATTTCGTTCTCAGTCGACGTACAGCAGGACTATTATTCAAACACCTATGAAATGCTAAGTGACAGACCTGGTGCAAGAGATACACGCGTAACGATAAGGAAACATGTCCGTCTTATAAACTAAATAAATAACACATGTTGCTGTTAGCCTCTACAACGTATGACAATAAACGCGAACGTGATATGACACTATCTGGAGAAAGCGAATGATGGACTCCTACAAAACATATTGTTGCTCGGAACGTTCTGGACCAGATTAATGTAAGGCATCGTTAGATAAGTGAGGAATGAGATGAAAAGCATATCATTTAATTAGAAATTAAAACTCTTCGATGAGTTGTGAGTCTGTAGCTTTAATACTGTTTAGAGTTGATTTATCACACAGCTCATACAGCTGATGTACCCTGAGAATGCTGCATGTGAATTAGTTGATATGTTTGGGAAATATTTTCACTGTGAGCCGTGTTTCCTTTTAGAAGTTACCCAAGAAGTTAATAAAAGATGCTAAAAAATAAACAATTAATTTTTGGCAACAGTGAATTAAGCGAGCAGGGTGTTGAAATTGGAGACTACTTTCATAAGAATTATAAGATAAATTTGAGGCATTTTTGTCGAAATCTTCCATAATTTGTGTGACTTTTATGCAATTTATTTTCTAGAGAAGAAACCTGTGATGGTGTAGGCCTTTCTATAGCCGTTAAAAAGATATTGATTCACATACAGTTTCCCACACTACCCGCTCATTGAAAGTTTTCGCAGTCAACATCTTGACCTATTATTGGTTATTCTAAATCTCAACTAATTTAGAATAATTTTTATGATAGCATATGTCTAAATTCAACTGTTTTGGGAATATTGATCAAGTGCGCAAATGCAACAATAATAGTAATTAAAAGATAACAAACAACAATTTAAGTGAAAATTATTTAAATAATTGTTCGAATTGTATACAGAGTATATTTTGCATGTGTTGATAAGGGATACATTTACAAGATCATCTAGAATCTCCGATTGGTATAATATACAACACTTTTCAAATGATTCCAGAGACAAAAATCTAGAGGAGTCAGATCTGGTCATCTAGAGGATCGTTCAATGCATCTTTGCCTACTTATCACTCTTCCCGGAAAATTTTCATCCCATTAACTTCTGATACAAATAACAAAATGCAGTGGTGTCCGATTTTGTTGAAATTCAGAGTCGCTTCCTAGTACCCGGTCGTTGTCTTGATCAGATAAAGTAACTAAATCGGTAAGGTTGTGATTTTTGTCACTGCTTTCTAAACGGCAGATATGTATTCCTTGGGACTGGTGGATACCTAGAAATGCTTGGACCGTCATTTAAAATGGACTTGATATAGACCGCGAGGCAAATAGCGGTATTAAATGGAGAAAAACAGGCTCTTCTAACACTTCTCACATTGCTTTTGCCGTGAGGAGGCCGTATTAGGATTATTTTTTATTTATTGTTTCTAAGCATTTTCTGGTGTGTTTCTAATTAAATCGGGCATAATTCTATTACGAAGAGGGTCTAATTGACAGTAGGAATTGGACGTCATATTTTCGTGAACGAAGAGAGGTCCTATAACACTGCTTACAATTATACTTGAATTTCATAATCCAATGGGGATTGTGTTCAGACCAATGACTACAGTTATGATTGTTGACGAGGCCCTTTCGGGTAAACGTGGCCTCATCGAAGAATGGAATGTAGGTTATATGTCAATACAATCCATTACTTCACAGCAGAATAGTATACGTCTATCTAAATTATCTTCTGATAGCTCCTGAAGCAACCAACGAGAATCCCTCTAACTGACTTTTCACTGTAGCAGCACAATAACAATACACTATTGTATTACGGTAAGTTCGAGGATCTTCTCGCAAGGCTAGCAAAATATCAGAAAATCTATTTTCATTGGTAGTTGTTTTCGCACAATCTTTTTGTGACAAGCTTTTTATAGCTGGTAGCGAGAAATTATCAAAGTTGGGTATTCACGGCGTCGTACATGATTTATTCAAATCAAACCGAAGATCAATGGTAAATATATCAGGTGATAGGGACAACACTGAGTGCTCATTTTATTAAACGCGTTGGGATGTAACGTACAGCGTGGCTCAAGGCTTTATTGTGGGCACAATTTTGTTCAACACTTACATCAATGACCTAAGTTTAGTCATGAATCCTTGTCTTCTGTCGTAATATGCCGAGGGTGAGTCTTTTGAACAGCTTCCGTCACAGCTAATGACGTAGTTGCAAAAATGATGGCTTGGTGTGTGAGTCAGGGGATTACCTTGAATCCGAAAAGAACGGAGTATGTAATGGCAGGTCTGAGGACGAAAGCTCGCATAGTAAATTCTTGGATGTCACCGTTGATTGTGACCTTATCTGGGAATAGTATTGCTCTACCTTGAATGCCAGGTTATGTGCTGCAAGTGGTGCAAGTGGTCTTCAGCATTGTTGTGACGTTGTATTTGTACGTCGAATTATTGTATTATATTCTGCTTCTTGTATACTTCTTGGAAAATAAGATATATTGGTTTGGATTGGTATTGGGCCTAGAAAATCATGCCGGGACGTCTTTAAGGAACTTTAAGGAAGATTTTAATGAAGGGTTGAAGGGTCCTAATCTCACTCCGTATTTAATAATTTCATAGCTCGATCTACCGGTTTCGTATTCAGTTAAATTCGGGATTTTTGTGAGGTAAGGATCCTTATTCCATTTCCAACCCTTCATTCAATTTTAACTCGCACAGACTCACCATGGATTATTTTAAAATATTAACGTTGCCATCACTGCATATATCTGCGTGCTCAAAATTGTGGAAAATTCTATTGATATAAAATAATAATAACATTAATAAATAAAGGAGTTCTAAAGATGGTCGGAAACCCGTATCATCTATCACTTTTCGCTCTCTTGTAATTAAGCCGTTTCGGTGTATTTGCCCATTCCTGTGTATTACAAAATACGTACCACATATGAAAAGGTAACAAAATGATTTTATTTTATGATAAATTTTATGAGGTGCATACTTACAATATGCGTGTTTTCAATCTAACTTATTAGAACCAATGTGCGTGATATACGTATGTCGTGCTCGGTGCTAAATATTTAAAAGACTTCCGCGTTCAACATAAATAAATAAGTGATCAATGTAGTTGATTGCTCTATTAATATACTTATGTTGTTCATATGGGTTATTAGTTATGAAAGAGAAATCGACAGCATGTATCAACTTCATTATTTTACCGTCCAGTGAACAGATAAACAATGCATAAATTGTAACACAAATGATTTTCAAGACGAAAACACAGAGCATTAATGTCACTTTCTACGACTCGCTCTGTACATATACAAGTCCACCAAAGTACGTATATTTTCGCAGGTACCATATAAAGAATATAAAGCTGCATAAATGGAACTAGCGGTTTTCGATTAAAGTATTATAAAAGTGGCGATATGCAGTTTGCACGTACGCTACAATTAAATCATAATTTATATTACTCCGGTAACTGTACGCTTGATATTCATTTTAAAGTCGGAAACGCACATTCTGGAATTAACACCATGGCTGTTACGAAATTAATTTTAGTTAACGTAAGTTACATGAACAATTTTTTTCAATTATATAACTTTTCGCGAAACTCGAAGCGCATTTATACATTTCTAATGAAGAATTTGCGAGAGAAGGGATCCTTTTTTTAAAAAAAATTATTTTGTCGCACCTACACAAATCAAATTTTAAAACTACTTCCTTGCCCGTCGACTGCCATAGAAATTATCCCAACTAGGTTATAGCACAGGGGTGTTGATATTAAACGTTATGTAAGAATTATGAAGCAGCACGCGTAATACTATTATCATTATTATATGGAAGACGAGAAGGAATAAAATAAAGAGCAATGTTTTACGAGGAGGAAAAATTGAGAAAACTTAGAAATCTATGATTTTTACAAATTAATTAAATTAATTTAGGATTCATGGGAATCAGGAGTCCCTCTTTCGTCAATTCAAATTTAATTGGGAAGGATAAATGAATTTTAAAACGAGTATTAGATATTTCAAATAAGAACTAATTTGCTGTAGCGAAGTTCCAACACATAAACATCATGTTTATGTATTCCTTCCTGGAAATCGGCATTTCCGCAAAATTAAATTGAAAAATACATGTAAATAATAAATTAAATGATAAAAGATCTTTTCCTCACAAAATCCTTGTGCATTTGTATTTATCTTCATTTTCTGAAGATGTGCTCTACGTACGAAACCGGTCGCAATCTTAATTAATCATCAAATGTACAAGAATTTTGTTACGTTTTCTTTTCCTGTGCCTATATCAATAAATTAAATCGACATTTTTTTGCATGTTTTGCAAGTAATTACGATAATAGCGTATTAGTTACGCTAAAGCTTTCTCGGTGTACCCACCTTAGTGCCTAGTTTATGTGTTTATAATGGTATCGAATATATGTTTTGAAAATCGGTTCATTCTAATCGCCAATCGTAATACCGCATCGGTTGATCAATATTCTTTAAAAACAACACAATCTTTGAAATTCCCATTATCGGTTCCTGTATCTAACACTACGATCGTACTCCGCAGTACAAGTACTTTAAATGTGCATTAATTCTTGGGATTATACAACTTCTTCATTGTATGTACACGTTGCCTCAATCAAATACGTTCCCATTTCATCGTCGTACGAATACAATACGAACATAACTTATTATAAATTATGAAACAATTTCAAACACTAGCCATTCTTTTACCACAACTACAGTACCAATTAGTCGCTATAAAGCAGAAAATAATACACGTAACAAGTATTTCTTGAAATCTCTTTTGTAAGGGTTCATATATAAAAACACTTTGGTTTATCTTCCTTATTATGTATATATACGTACTAATGTAGGTAATATACAATCACCACGTACGAATTGATTCCGAGAACTCTACGGTTTGATTGCGAAAGAAATGGGTTTTGTGGTTTCGTATTATTGAATTTGATGGAATTATGTTAATAAGTAGTTATAGGTGTGTACAATTTTTGAATATTTCATAGATTGGGCGAGGAAGGTTTACCGCTAACAGAGAGTACTAAAAAGCCAAGCAAGAATTTCTCTCTATGATTTAAAAGCAGTTTTTCTTAAATGGACCTGATAATGAATAATTGCGAGGGTTGCTTTAATACCTAGAAAGCGTAAAATGAAAGCGAATTTCATATAGTTCGATAATAGCTAAGAATAATTTGTTGTCTGTGAAAACCGATAGCAGAGTAGTAGGAGAACATTTAAACTCTCCGTGCGATATAGTTGCATGTCAAAGTAGACATAAAATATCCATTATTCACGAGGAAATTTGCTGCAATAGTTTCAAACAGCAGCCTTTCACAATAATTATATACACATTATCATGCAGTAGAATGTGAAGAAAATGTCAAATCACAAGTATTCCAGCCATTAGAAATACATTTCCTTAAATTACATTCTGCATACATATACAGGATGAATCCGGAGGATTTGGTAATATTTTGCAGAGAGATAGAGAGAATCAAAATAACTAAAAGAGATCCATAAGTTAGAGCCAGACCATTCTTGAAATATAAATGACTTATTATTTCATTTGCGTTGAAGAAGAACATCTTCGAGAATACTACCAAGTTCGATGTATTATTGATGTTATGGATTGGATGTCTAATCATGTATCCTGACATTATTAAACATCCAATGCACTCAATGCGATCAAGGAAAGCTTCCTTTGTGTTCACTCTTACGGCGTATACTAATGACTTCATCCATCTCCAGAGAAAGTACTCGATTGGGTTTAGGTTCGAAGACTTCACCGGCTAATTTATTGGACCTCCTCTACCGATCCATCGCCCAGGAAAGCGACTATTTCAGAAATGTTCTATAGGTAAAGCGAAGTACGGCCGAGCCCCACCATAATTTTTGTTGAATATATAGATGCACTAGGAACTGTAAACATTCTTCTCCAGTACGGTACACATCCGATATAAATTGACCTTTTAACTGATAATTACTATCGCAACAAAGGTTTATGGTGTAAGTTCTGTACAAACGTGGCGTGATGGTTTTCCTCTGACCATCGATGCTCATTGTAACTTCTTATTTATATCACCACGATTGAATTGAGCTTCGTCACTGAATAAATTGTATTTATTTACACGTGGGTTTTAACTTATCCATTGTTATTGAACTGGTTGAACATGAAAAGCTTCAAATAATTTGTTATGCATATTATAAATAGCTTTCTGTGATAACCTCAGTTTACTACCAATCCTCTTCGCACTTGCGCTGGTTTTCTGCAGCAATGTTGAAAATATTATATTTATTTCCTACAAAATATATCTTTCCTTTTCAAACGAAATACACCGGTATCCTCGGAAAAAGGTTTTTCTTTGGCAATTCTTCGATATGGAAACGGTGTCGATACTCGTTAAATCATGTCTGCATATCCTCTATAAGTGCACATTTGAGGCAGTAGCAAAGTACGTAAGGATCCTAAATTTTAATCAAATGAATTAATATCAAACCAACTAATCAAAATTATTGCTGCTGGTAACAAATAAAATTGAGATCCGGATGTCCGGCTCCAGAATTATATTTGGATCCATTATAATGAAAAAAGTTCTTAAAATCCGTGGATTCAGAATAATATTGAATTTCCACGCGCATAATTCGAGATTACTTTGCATTACATCCGAGTTAGCGGATAACAGATCCAGGCCCGAGATTACCTATAACAGATCCGGTTGCAAAATAAGTTAAGAATAGTGGATATCCGGATACTAAATTATCTGGATCTAATCAACACGGATTTGCCGAAAACAGAAACGCTTGATTTTCTTGAGGAAGTTCGTTATAAAATACTATTTCAAGAATGGTTCACAGTTGACCGATTTATTTTTCTTACTTTGATCCCCTGTATCTACCTATAAAATATTTCCCATTCGTTCAGACACAATCTATATAGAAAGATAGACATCACTGTGGAGAATAATGTATTAACAACTCTAAAATATTGTTGATGAACAAATTTTACAATAATAATAATAAGTTTATTCGTCCAACAGCGAAAGCCAATTACAGGACAACTTAATACAAAAGAAAAAATATATGTGCAGTATCCTAATTGCTACAAAGAATAAATAAACGAGCAAAATAGCAATACAAGAATACAAAAACCTTAGTACTAACAAACATAAATAACTTACAGTACCAAGTAATTGGAATATAGGAGACATTAAAGTTCTTTGACATAACGTAAATTGGAGACTTCATCATAACGTTCGTCCTAGCCCTCGGTGTATTAATTATAGCACCATATCTAGTACTATGCGGTGGGACATTAAAATTAACCGCAGCAGCAAGGATGGAGAATCAATTTTGTTTTGTAGCAATTTAAACATGAATGTGGCACTACATCGCTCACGGCGGTGAGATAAACTTTCAACATTATGATGATTTAACAAACTAATGTAATCTACATTTCTTTCAGGGTACACACTAGTGATCTTAAGAGACAAATATTTGAGAAATTTTCTCTGTATTCTTTCAACAGAAAGTTGTTGATAAATGTAGTAGGGAAACCATACCAGGGATGCATATTCCAGTTTACTACGTACAGTAGCATAATAAACAGTTTTAATTGCAGATATATTATGGAAAGACCTACATGATCTTATAAGAAAACCTAAATATCTGGACGCTGACAAGCAAAACGTTATTACATGTTGAGAAAAAGTAAACTGTGAATCAAATAATACACCCAAGTCCGAAACTTCAAATTTTCTGATAATAGATTCTGTGTTTAGAGAATAGTTAAAAAATACTGGAGAAATACATCTAGTGTAAGATACAACTGAACACTTGGCAATATTCAGGGAGATTCTGTTCTGTTTACACCATTCATCAATAAGGGAAAGATTGGCCTGCAGTTTTACGCAATCCATTTCTGTATTAATTACGCTATATATTTTTAGATCATCTGCATATGCCAGTAACTCACAGTTTAATTTCAGAAGCAGATCATTCAAAAAAATGTTAAATAATAAGGGACCATGGTTTGATCCCTGCGGTACCCCAGAGGGTATAAGAAAGTGCTCAGATGAAAACCCATTATAAAGTACATAACCAGATCGGTTGTTGAGGTAAGAAGACATTAACCTTAGAAGTGAAGGGCAGAAACCAATATAGTCCAGTTTCGCAAGAAGTAAATTGTGGTCGATAGAGTCAAATGCTCTTGAAAAATCTGTATAAATAACATCAACTTGCTTGCGATGGTCAATTGCAGATGAAATGAATTGAGTAATATTTGTCAAGTTTGAGACGGTTGATCTTGCAGCTATGAATCCGTTTTGCTGTTCAGATATGTATGAACATTAGCGTAGATTTTAGTAAACAATATATGTTCAAGAACCTTAGCAAAGTTTGATAAGATGTTTATGGGTCTATAGTTAGATATGTCAGAGTGGTTACCTTTTTTTAATACAGGTATAATTTTGCTTATTTTCCACACATCAGGGAATTGAGATGTTGACAGAATTAGATTAAACAGTATAGTTAGTTATAATAAAATGCAATAGTTAGAGAACACGGAAGGTTTCGCCTTGTAGTTGAAAAGATGTCCTCAAGATTTTCACTATTTCTAGCTATTGTTGAACCATTATATGATGTGAAGTCATAACCCACATCTTTCAAAATGTTAAGAAAGATGTTTCTCGATTATCTAATTAATACACAGTCCGGCATCTTTTTTGTTTTAATGCATGTAAGTTTTTTTTGGAGATTGGACAAAACTTTTAGGTTTTTGGTCTTAAACAGTTACGTACAATTTGAAGATATCGAATACGATTCGACGCTCTTTAATTAGTTTTGTCAATTGAAATAGTTTAAGATACAATCAAATCTATTCTTCCTTCTTCCGATTTATAATCCAACATAACGGGATTATAAAGATCAACTAAACAATCTTTGTAAAGTATGCATGCCATGTTCGTCATCAGATTCTACTAATCTGCTTTAAAACTGTCCACACCTCACTTTAGCAAGTCGAAGTAGTATCGAATCTAATACTAACGATTCTATACAAGCATATTTTATTAGTAACACCACACGCAATTAATTTTTGACAAAGAAGTATACCAGAGAGGAAATGTTGATATACCGAGACACATTCCATTACTTTAATTAAAATCGAGCATCATATAAAACCGCCGCGAACTACTTTTTCACGTGTGTAACAGCGCTAACAGCCAACTATCAACGATTAATATCGGCATCTGTAACGCACAACAATCGTCCGCTTCCATTGATACTGCGGTAAGCTGGCAGCGATCCCGAAAGGTGAGGCGCATTTATTTTCCAGTTGAACACCTGAACATTTAAGGTCAGATCAACTTTTACTGGAAGAGATTCGACTTTTAATAAGCTTAATATGGATCTTGATAATAGGGCTTCTTATTTATTATTTTATTTATGTCTACTGACTGAACATAATGGTTTAATAAATCTTTATATTTATAGTTAAAAAAAAAGATGGAAATTGCCTTAATTCTCTAACCTGCATTAAGTAAGGTTAACGATAATCGCCATGGGATTAGGAAAAATACTAGTGTCGCAAAAAAGAACGGTGAGATAATTATAGGGCACGCTCAATGATTTATGGTTATTGTTGCGGTCTCTTTGTTGTTGTTAAATTATTTCATAGTTGCTATTATAATAGCTTTCAATTTAAAGTTTGACTATGATTATGATATTTTCTTTTTTTAATTTCAAACTTGTATTTTATTAAAAATATATTTAAAAAAAACAATAACCGAAGATAATAATAACGAAAAGGAAATAACAAAATTTTGAATAATCAGGTAAGCGGTCTATTTCTGGATGGTTTTATTAAAACTCAATTTTTGTAATACTCAATATTTCGTTCATTTATTGTGAATTTTACCAGGGGGGTTTTTATTTTTTTTTACAGGGGTTACTGTAGTTCACAATAAATGAATGAAATTTGAGTATCGGAAAATTGAGTTTCAATCGAACCATCCAGAAACAGACCGCATACCTGTTTTTTCAACATTTTATGTTACTTCTCAACATCGCACGGTGGTCAATATGATGATTTTGTGGAAAAAGATTAATAACTTTTTAACCACGTGTAACATTTGTACGTAAGCATGTTGCAATTGGACACATTCATGTCTAATTTGAGGAGCACCATGAGGAAGCAATGATTTGGTGATGTAAAAACATGCAATCTTCATTTGTTAGAATTAGATAAGATAGTCTTAGGTCATCTGCAAATAATAACTACTCACATTTCAAGACATCACAATATTTAATTTAATTAATGTAGCAATAGGCCCAGATTGCTTCTCTGGGAGACTCCTGAAAGAAATTAGATCGATTACTATTACAACACACATACTGGTTTCTATTTTCTAGGCATGTTAAACGTGGAGCAAACCCAACAGCTTGTTAATAGTAGTTAGTAGCCACACATCTCGAGAGATACTGGCCCAGTATGGTTGATTGGTTTTTCACAAAAGAATACTGATATTCTGAAATAATTGGTCGGATTTGTGAGTAGATACAGTGGTAAACTACATATCTCAAATGCTTTAGCTACAGCTCATGGTATCCATAGGACTACTCACGGCGAAAGCAATGTGAGGAGAGAAAGCACTACCCATTGGACATATTTCTGCTTATGCTGCATTATTAGCGTTGCTCCGAGTGCTTTTCGCCTTATAGCGCCATTAACCTTTCGTCTTGTACTTCAACACCAAATAATATATCTTCTACCGCTAATGCTAAGATATACACGCCTAGCGACTAGGAAGTAGCGACAAAAGGCCGACAAAGTGCTATGGTATCTGCACACGTAGTGATACCGATAGACTTACCATGATGTATTAATAACACGTCACACCTTAAGCTGTAGCGCAATCTTAAGGTATTACTTTATTTTAGATCGGCCTCTATCGGGGAAATAATAGTTTACTTGTTGATGTAAACATAATTACTGTAATTTCTCACAATACAGGCTCGAGGTTATGCGTAGGCAATATAATTTGTAGAATGTGGAAAAAACAGAAGCCTTGTTCTATTTGTTAAAAATTCGTTTATATTTTCTGATGTATTGTTTTATAGGCAGGAACTAGTAAAGACGTCCGACCAATTTTAATTAAAAAAAAAAAATTTACGTATGTTTCTTACATTTTTAACAAACTAGTTGATGGATATTAATAAAAGTGTTTTTTATATCAACAAATTTGTTTATTTTATTAATTTTATAAACCAGCTTTGATTAAACAAAGAAACTTAGTCCAAAGATTATACCAGTGTGTGTTTACGTTTCCTTTCGTTCAGTGATATGGTATTGGAAGGTAAGATTTTATGTAAACAGCATATCAAACACCTTTATTTCTTGATAATAGAAACAAGTACGTAGTCAGAAATAGAAACTTACTTGACCATGTAAAGTATGGTAATTCAACTCGTAAACTATCCGGCCATAATGCAAAAAAATAGAAAACAGAGGTTGGAAGGATACCAAGTATTATCGTATTATTAGCTGCATTTTTACTAAAGTATTCTTCGGCAATGTGAACTATTAGTGAACACCCCTACACAATATTGGCTATACGTAATAACCTCATTAACATCGTTAAGTTAATTGAACTACCAGCGATACCAAAAGACATCAATTATTACAAAAAAAAAACCACCATCCACAAAGAACTCCAAATCGCTACTACTTCATAAGCCCCAAACACTTTATTAAAGATCGTTCAATAAGCTATACCGTTAGCTAAGTTCAATTGGCGTTCAAAATATGGGGAATTTTGAATTTGAACGTTGAAATGTCAATAATCAATTTCTACAAAATCTTTCTACCAGGTTCGAACATGGGAATTTAACATTTAATTTCGTTTTATGCGATTTCCTGCTTTCCTGTCACGGCTATCGCTACTAAACTAATTAACAAAAAGTTAAATTTCTTTTTAAATTGTGACGAAACCAAAAACTTAATAAAAAACCTTGAAACAGTTTTGTATACAACTTTTGATCCTAAGCAACTTTACGCTCTACAGTTTTTGTCGTAAAATGATTTGGAGAGTTATGTTCGCACCTGACCATTAACACACGATACCGCGTCGGATTCTTAGATCAATAAACACGTCAAATACAAGTTTATATGTGCAAAACACTCTACGGATTATAAACAAAGATACCGATCTTAATCCTTAAAAAAATTGTAATATGAGCTAGGCACGTAACATACCGGTTATCTTAATTAATAATAGATGCTATTAAAATTGAAAAGCTTAATCTTTACATCGTAGGAACAGAACTAATTTAGTTAAGTCACTCAGTTACTACATTATTCAAATGTCCGAGTTCTTTAGCAATGCAAATTCTCTTGTTTCTAATTGTAGAGCTATCAAGCATCCTTATCTTAATTCGGGCTTTCCTACCCATTGATTTGACAGGAGCCATCTATAAGCTTTTAAAAGTGTATACTCAATATACGTATGATCTAATACAATCTCCTATAAATACTTTTTTTCTATATTAGCATAAGTATGTTTGGATTAATTTGGTCCACGTGGAAGTAAGGATTTGAAAGAAAGAATTATGATTTAATGGGTGTATAATTGGGTACATATTAAATTGAATAATTTGCGTAGCCCCAAGGACTCTTTCATTTTTCTTTCACTTCCGAACAATAAGGCAAGTGAAAACATTTGCAGTGAATAATGCAATAATGTGAATAATGAAATGTGAATAATAAGTTTTTTTATGAAATTAAAAAAATTACGAAGTAAAGTAATTTCAATGCATATTTTTATGTAAGTGGTGCTGCCAATATCTGTAATTGCAGAATCTAGTTTATAAATCATTTCCATGTGGTCAGTTAATAAAAGGCACAACAGCGTTAGCGTTTGGTGTATATTTAGTTCTCATTTCATTGCACATCTTTACTTTACCGAAGAGAATTGAATACCAGTTTCAAGTTGGATGATTTTTTTACTATTTTAGTAAAGGCCTAACACAATAACCACGCCTCGAATCATTTCGTTTAACTTTCGATAATGAAACACCCTCAGAAAAGAACTGGTTTGCATAATTTCGTCGTGGTTGTGCTTTTATCAGTAACCGCGACCAAAATCGGTTGTCGATGCTCTGCGCAACATAACTGAAGAAAATCGGTATGTAACTTGCCGAAAAATAGAGGCATCCTCAGGATTATTAAAGAGGCAGTGCATTAGATTTTGCATGAATCAGTTGAAATCCGCTTTCTTATTTTTTTTTTTAATTTATGTTCCACTTTATTAGCTTCAGGATACTTCTTTGATTGTTTTTCTTTGCGGTTAAGATAGAGTTAAATACTTTTCGTTGGTTAAAATTTAATTTCTAGATGGTTTGTCGAAAAATACATTTACTGTCAAACTCTGTTTATGTTTGTGTCCACTTATTTGAATAGCTGGCCTAACGGCGACCGCTGTTGACGTTGTTGATTGGAATTGTGAATTTAGACTGCTGGATTTCAAATAGTGTGTGTTGTGCGTATTTACTGTTTTTATTTAAAATATAAATTACTCGAAATAATTAGAGATTTTGATTATTCCCCACAAATTAACGTTAGTGGAATTTTTCTTCTCTTTTTATATAAAAATTTAATAACATTTATTATTAAAATGCAAGAATTCGAATGTTAGTCAAAATTAATTTGAATTCTGCAAATGCTCGATTAAAATTTAATATTTTATACATATTGAAATTAAATAATAAACATTGAATGAATTTAAATGCACGTACCTTTGAGGCAACGATCGATTACAATATAATGTTAAATTTGACAATTTTTTTATCTTTACTTTTTTTACTTTATCTAATATTGCTCATTGATGACATACAAGACAGCTTTAGCATTTTGTAATTTTTCAATGACCGAAACTAGTTGCAGCGATTAAACAATTATAAAAAAAAATTGAAGGTACTTCTCTCTATTCCCTACTATTATTATATTTATTTAATTAGGACCCCCGGGATAAGGAAAGGGGACTCGTCAGTATAAGCCGATGGAGCGTCACATGCGGCGCTGGACCACAATTGGCATAAACGAACGTATGTACCTGGTCATTAATACACCTGATTGAACAACGCTGATCACAGCAATCGTACTAGCGTTATTTATAACATTGTAATATGCATCTCAGCTAATTTATATTAAACCTAAATGTGATTTGAAGACCAAATGGAGTTTTCAATATTAGAAGGGTGTCGTTACCCACTTAAGCTTTCAACGTTGTTTCGATCGCCATTGTGAGAATTAATAATGCATTATAGAAATTAATAAGTGTATTAGGTTAAGTGCTTTTACATTCACGTCAACACGTGCCAATCATTATGCTTCGTTGAAGTTCAGCAGTTTACAACAATGACAATATCACAACAAAAAAATACAGATTTATAAGTTAGATTACCTCCTAATCTTTAAAGTTGTGGTAAATATGCGGGCACAAAATTTGAGTCAAGAACATATTGCAATCATTCGAGTGTATTCAATTCGTGCATTCGTTTCAATCGTCCTAGTAAATACCGATAATTAAGTAGATACTGTATTATTTTAAATGAATGTTTTAACCTCAGGGATTAATCAATGTTATAAGTGAATGTAGCAGGTATATCTGCTTACCTGCACGCATATGTTCAGCCCAAATTGCTAAAACTATTTTTTTTTGTCACCGATACCTTACGGAGCGATTAGGCTTGTGAATTAGGTTGTATAATATTCTTTGGTGCTAACGAGTTAGCTCTTTTTGTAATTTAAATCTCCTCAACTTGACCTCAATCTAATGTAAAAAGACAGACACAAACGTAGAAGCCATTTATTATAGCATATGAAAGGTTAACGATCGTGGCGTTAACGTAAGAATATTATGCAGATGATAGTGGGATGACATTAGCAGACATCGGCGATAGTATTTCAAAACGTTATGTAAAATTAGGTTTGTCTTAATTAGTTATTTTTGTCTCTTCTATTTTATTTTAAACTAGCAATATTTAGAGAATAAGACGGAAGTAACACATTTTATTTACATCAAAAAAAAAGCTGAAAAAGCACAATTAATTATATACTGCCACTTTTCAAATCTCTCACATTTGATCGTTACACACGTATGATTTCGAAATATACAATCGTTAAAACAGTAACGTATGGGCTGTTCGTATGGGTGTGAATTTTGATTTGGAAAAGATGGTATATTTGATTCTTGGTGGATGAATCTCCAAGTCTCACTAGAGTTAGACTTGCTTCTTTGGTATTTGGTATTTTCTTGGTTTTTATGCAGGACTTTAAACTAGTTCCTCCTACGTCTTACAATTATTCATCCCCGCCAATTGGGACCATACCAGCGATCCTAATCATTCGACGTCGGAGCAGTGGGCAATACTGGAGATCCTGGTCTACCCTTGCCAGCAGAGACACCAGTACGTTGTCAAGGCTTTGCCAATTATCATAGAAAATCCAGGAAAGTTAGCATTCCCAGAGAGAATCTTAATTATTAATCGTAATACCTGGCATTGTAGGGCTTCCAGTTTCTTCAGTTGACTGGAAGCTAGCGTTGCCCATACGAGCGGCTCATAAGTAATAATTTTTCCCAAACACACCTTGTATAGAAGATGTTTGTGGGAGAAATGCACTTTTTGCATTGGCAAATTCCTTCCGTATTCGATCGGTATGAAACTTTCATGTAAATCTCCGATCGAGGATAACCCACAAATGTTTTCCCCCACTCCAATACTGGTCGTTGATGCACAGTTCTTCCGACGAGACTCTTGTCCGTCTTGTAAAACATATAACAATGCCTCTATTTTAATCTATCGTGGAGCCCTATTTTCAAATCAATCCACCATAACTTCGAGCGCACATTGCAATCTCTTCAATATCGCATCTTCATTCCTATTTGCAAAGCATATTGCAGTATTATCGAACACAAATGCACAGCAAATTTCTCTTTACCCTCTTTGACCACGAAAGTTCTCCCTTCCAAATATGATGAAGATGCAAAAAAACAACAACATAGCTACAGTTGACGGATTGTTGAATGGCCAGGCTTAAGGTCAAATTGTCGTTGGGCAGGAGACTCACAATTAGAGGAGCCATTCCGTTCCACTACCTTACCAGAATCACCGATTCGTGAGCTTGGAAAGGATCGAGAGCAGATTGATGCATCTGAAACTGTGGGGTGGTAGCCTTGTTTGTAAGATCCAACGGATCACTTCTGTTATCAATACGGGAATTCCTTACTAATCCAGAAATTTCCAAGGCGATCCATTAATTCGAAGTAAAGCCATGAATTTGCAACTCTAATTTGCAAGTCCAATTATCATTGTAGTGTTGTAGCGTTCAGTAGCACTGGAGATGCAAATTCTATTTTGCAGCATTTTAAACATTGTATGAGTAATAAACTAAGCAATCTAACGTTGCCGTTGACGAACTTAAAAGGCAGCGTGACTTCTAAGTATGCTTTGTTTATGAGATGTAAGTAATTGGCACGAATAAATTACTAATACCAAATGTAAATAGGAATCTGGCATTGACATTAACATTGCGTGCTAACAGATGCCTTGCTTTTTGTGGTTAACACATGCGTACTCATTGTATTTACGTATGCTGAGGTTACTCAATAAATGACTTTTTCCAACAATAATCTGTTGCGTATAAGTTCAAAAGGTCTAAAATCATGTGCTCCCAGAGAAGGCTCCAAATTTGGTAAAGTAGTGTTAATGAACGTTAATGGATAGTATATCTCCCTTGTACTTAAAATGATTATATTATTGTTCTTGAATTCAAGCGCAATATGATATGGATAGTGATGCACGTAATTACACAGGTGTGATGGTTCCTAAGTTCCTATGATACGTTGTATATTCACTTTTCTTTTCCCACAACATCACTAGGGTTCCAAATAATTTAGTATAAATGCTTATTGATTTAATACTAAATTAATTACTGTATTTTAACGATTATATTATCGTTTTATAATTGGTAAACTATCTATATATATCAATTAACCTTGCCTAGCCTTACCAATAATACAAATTAGCAATAGTTTAACTTCCCAACCTTTTTAGATTATCTAGTTCCATGCAGTAACTACGCTATACCAAATTGCTTATACGAAAATGAATTATTATTGATTACTATTTTTCACTTATGTAAATTGGATCTAATGTAATTTACATACATCTACACATCATTTAATCCAAAGATTTTCTTAATAACTTTCACTAAGGATGTCGAACATTTTTTTAACATAGGATAGCGGTAAATGAACCGTTTTTCCTTTTTTTTGCGCTACAGATGAATGCAAATAAATCTCTTTTTTCTACGAATAGTTTGGTAGGGAATACTAAACAGAACGGTTTTTTGCGAGCCCGGAATCAGAAAGTCAGTGCATGAAATTCCTGAATAGGCTGCCAATTAACCTTGCAAGGCATCAATAACATTTACATGAAAAAACGTTCGTTAGTTTACTAAAATGTCTGGCGACAACGTCCAAATACGCATTTGTGGATGGGTCAAGGTGATGTATAGCTTCGTATTTACAGAGACTGCCTCTGATACTTTTATAAAGAAAAAAGGATAATAATAAAAATTATAATATCGGTATTAATGTTTTATTTTCTTTTACATAAATTTAGTATTTCTAAATATAGAATATTTCTAATATTATTGCTATAAATTTTTAAATGTCACTTGAATTTTGGCTATTTTAAATATCAGAATATATATTTAGAAGTAAGCAATCGAAGTTTAATTATTTATGTAGAACCTTTCTTATAGATATATCCTATCAATATCTTATTTTCCCCACAACAAAAAGAACTATGAATTCCCAAATTATAGCATCAATCTAGATCCTGATTGTGATAAATAAATATTGCGAAGTGGAAACACGTATCGCTAAATACATTTAAATTCATTATTATATCGAATCTATTTACATATCAAGTTCTTTGAAAGATGTAAATTGAAACAAATCCGGAAAGTACGTAAATAAGAGCTGAATTAACAAAATAGTGATGTTATAAGTTAATTTCAATGAAAATGATGTAGACGTCAACCTTGTATCATCCACATGTGTGTCCTTTCAGATACGTCGTAATTAAGTAGAGGTGACATTTGTTACCAAATTTATTGATGTTACAACCTGAGATCGCGATTTAAATTAACGCATTTTCATTAGATTTATTTTTTTTTAAGTTCGAATGATTAATGGTTCCTGTAAAAGTCATTTTAAGGGCTATTTCGACTGTATGCTTAATTTAGTTAATAAAATTAAGAATATTCGGGCCTATTTCCTTGAGAGTTGCAGCTCAATTGGTGACGCGTAAAGCAACACCGCAACCTATTTTCACAAAGAAACAGTGAAAACCACTTAAATAATAAAGAAAATCAATTTTTTGGGAAAATTTGGCCTGTCTCCATGTTTACACATAGATGTATATGCAACCATATTCTTTTGACATCGTTAACTTTAGTAAGTTAGCACTAACTTAAATCATCGATTGTACTGAATAATGATAAACCCTTCTTATTCTTTTGACACTTGAACAGCAGTTTGAAGAAACATCCTTTACATAGATTAGTAAAAAGTTCTATATATGTGCTTCCCACGTTTCTTACAGAAATATTAATTATTGTTTTGTGTGTAGGTTGCAGTGGTTCTTTATACATAACAAATTATCTCGTTTTTCATATTGTTAGACGCAATGAAGTTGGACTCACTAATATAGATATCCACGTACAACTAGAAAGCAATGCCCAGGAGAAGTTACCTTTTTTTTTTGTGTGAGGTTTATTACAGGGCTATGAGTTATCAGTTAATATTAGGGATACTTGATAGTGAAAAATGTAATTCTATGGGTACCTATGTGCCGTACGAACTTCGTTGTGATGGAGGCTTATATGGCGATATACGTGACAAGCACTAGCATAGAAGTAGAACATGCAGAGTTTCCTTATAATTTAAATTGTTGAAGGGGTATTCTAGAGGCACTCCCGAATCTCATGGCGCTAAGTTTCATCTAAATAATTTTTAAATTATTAACTAAAATTAAATTAGATTTAACCAAGATATATTGTCAGGAAAAGGGAACCTATTTGCTTGCTCAGTTTTTTTTAATATTTAAGACTTTAATATCTAAATGAATTCCCACATATATCGGAGTATGGAACCGTACCGAATACACTTGGTAGCTTCACAGGTCTTGTAGGCCTTAGCAATAATTTTTACATTAGCTTATACTACATAATTACAATTCATTGTGCTACTTAAACTACTTACATTTCTCTTTACATGTCTATATTACAATTCATGGTCGCAATTTTTTACTAATAAGTTTGTCTACAATCTTTCTAGGGCTGTTCTTTTAAAGACTGGCTTTCTATATAGCACTATTTTAGTCATCTATGATTCTGTATTCTTTGTACATACCTTGACCATTTAATTCGTTGGGTCTTTGGCAATGTAGCTATTTTTGCCCTTCTCCAACTGTCTGAATTTACTCCTCCATATATTGTTTTTGTTACCTCTCGTTTGCATCGTACTAATCTATACCCAGCTGTAACATGCATAACTAGTTGTGGCTCTAATTGTCTTCCGCATATTTTTTGCTTTGTTCTCCTTGACACCATGCCGTATATGCCATGATTATATTAATTGATGGTTGTGACTGTACTGTGTCTACAATAGTAAGTTCCATAAGTCTGACAACACTGGAGAATATCGATTATCATGAAATCAAATATCCAATAGTGAAACATCTGAACTGAATCCCATTGGCTTAAAGAGTACGATATGGAGTCCAATGAAAAAGTTGAAAAATTAGTAAAGCAGAGTCTGAATAGTTGCTAAATGGCAAATCTATAAACCAGTCCTTGGTTACAGGGAATTAATACAATTCCTAAGAATCTTTTCAATGCATAAATGGAAAATGAAAATTACGACCCTTGGGAATCAGCGCAATGATTTTAATGTGGCACAAGAGTGTTATTGGAATTGTATACAGAAAACTCAACTTCCATTTTATAGGTATTTAAAAATATACGCTCTACGAAAGAGATACGTAAATACAATAAAGAAGTTCGTTAATTTAACATTTTTTTTTATCAAGACTGGTTCAACGAATGAGTTTATCATTGAGTTTTAATAACAATGAGTTTTAATAAATAGCTGTTTATTACATCGATTAACATATTCCTTCGTACATACACTGTATACATTAAATGGATATATTGATATAAAGAAACATTTATTAATGTCTAGTGAAAAATCCCTAAAGTTTGTTTCAGTTCTCGCAAAGTAAGTTAATAAACGGGTATTTATTATATTGATAAATAAGTATCAGGTTGATAATTGTAGTTCATTATTGTAATAAATTTATTGGTTAACATAATAATTTTTTTTGTTGCTTCAACAAAACGAAATCAACGAATTGAATAGATTACATAAGTAACTCATAAAGGCCAAAGAAAAATCTTTATTATCTGTTGTGTAGAAACGAAACCGACAGACTGTCAGTGATGAGTCTAAGTGAAGTTGAAGATAATCAAAAACGGGCAATTAGAAGTAAAAGAGAGGTGAATGCTGTAAAGTATCAAGAAACAGTTTGTTGCGAAGTATTAAAATATTGTTTGGCAGAGACATGAATTTTAATTCCCAATAAGACGGAGCTTCATGACCCAACCAAACGATGGTTTGCCCAACAGAATGTGAAAGGTTTGTCCTGGCCGGATTTAAATGTCATCAAACATCAATCGTCGAAGAAAAATGATTGATTAAAAAACTAAATTATGACAAATGTGGAAGACATTAGCACCTAAATTTTGTAACAAGATTGTAAAAATATGCCAGCATGTATTCGAAATCGAAAAGAGACATTAATTTAATCAAATGTAGTAAGTATGTAGCTATTCGTTGTTCGAAAAACGTAATATATTAATTTCTGTATTTCTAACATCTTCAATAAAGTAATGGCTAATTTGAGTTCGTAAGTCAATGAGAACACACGACATTTTCACTATGTTTAATACATGTAAAATCATGATAGCGCCGTACCAACCCGATCACCAAGTAGATAATGCAAAGCAACCTTATGTTTTATTACATAAGTCGTGCATTTATGTGTTCGTACAAACAACTTAATACGAAAATTGCAGAAAAGTTCATCAGACCTTTCACTTTCGAACGTAACTAATATCGGACATTAATGATATCGTATTCCGCGCACATAACATGAAAATTTATCTTAGTTGCAAAACTGTAGATACGGATACCTACAGCGATATGATCTAAATAGATATATGAATTGGCCTTATACGAAAGATATCTTTTTTATTACGAGCAAATAGACTTTTTTTATGAAACGCAACCTGCCCACTGTATTATAATTCGCGCCAACCCGTATGTAAGTAAAATATTTTCTGCTCAAAGTCGTCATATTAATTCGTTGTGTAATTCAATAGTAGCAAGCAAAACTAGAATGTTCTATATTTAAGATAGTTATTAAAGATAATAATGAAGGTCACAACCTTATAGTATCCATATTCGATGCCGAAATGTAATTAGAGGAGGTATATAATAATAATAGGTATAAGTAGATTATTGGACATTGACAATGGATGCCTATTTTACAATTGCTTTCTGTTGCATTTTTATTCAAGAAAATAATAAGGCAGTTTGTGAATTTTAAAGATAGATGTGCTGCCAATGTAGAACGAAATCCTGCAATTTCTTCTCAGCATTAGTAGAACATTTCAAAAAAAGATCTTTAAATAATCGATGGTGTCTCCGTAGTTGGAAATCCAAAAGTGGATTCTTTTTCTCACAAATTCTTTAATTCAGATAAATATTTCGACTGGTTATTTAATTGAATTGAAGAGTTTGTGAGAAAAAGGACCTACTTTTTTACTTCCAACCTGATGTAAAAAAATCTTTCTAATCCTTGCGCAAATGAATGTATATCAAGAATATTTATTCAATATAATATATATAGATATATATATAGGTGCTGTAAATTGATAACCTACAATAGTGTCCAGGATTATATCACTTCGTACAATATAATGTTACCTTCCACCTTTCAAAGTTCCCAACGTATTCATATAACAAGTATGTAGTAGGATATAATTTCAAAATGTATTAGTATAAGAGCAACATTTAACTAATTGCAAATTAAAAACTGGTATACTTGGCACGTGTTCATATTATTAAAGGATGGAAATGTATTTTACAATTTGATAATTTTAAATATTGCAACAAAACACTTTCTGTTGGAATGGATAATTGTAAGCACCTTTCCACGCACCACATGCAACTTAATTTAATATGTAATATCGCATTTAATGTAATTTGAATTTACACTAAAACTTAATAGTGATAATTTTTATAAAAACTTCTGTTGTTTATACACGTAATTTACGAAATTCATACTTAATTAACACTTTCATAAATTTATTACTTGGCAAACTTAACTTATATACAAAACAACAATTTTATTTCTATGTAATTTCACATCATGATCTCTTTTTTTATAGATTGCGCCTTTTTAACTAGCCTGAATTATTAATTAATTATCAAATATCAACAAATGGTAATACGCATGGTAATAGCACTAAGATTCATACTTTTAGAAGAACATCTGCGTCTTTTATAGTAGATGCTCCTGATGATATTTTGATTTGAAAAAGTATGGAGGCTGCAAAATCTTCTGTTGTTGTTGAAGGCATGAATAAATATTAATAACAACAAGTACATTGATATTAATGGTGCGTCTTTGGTAGTTGAAGAAGATCGAAAAATTGCCATTAACACACTAGGTTTCCAATCAATATCTTCATCTCCTTATACTTTTAATGCTGTTATTTAAAGTATTACCTCTTAGTTTCTTGTTATACTGTTTTTAAAAACTATAAGTAATGTACGAGGATGGTACAAGAAGTACCCGTGTTTGGAGACAGAATCGTGTCAGAATCTGTAAAATCATCATGCAGTAATTTGTGGAATCATGGAAAAAGAGTAATAACGGTCAGAGATTTGATTTCTTTTTTTGGATGGGAAAACGATTGCAAAATTGTTTATTTGTAGAAGTACTCTTTGATTGTTTATGTTGATTTATTTGGCCAATTCGATGCTAAACTAAGGAGGAAACGGCTTCACCTTACGAAGGAAAAGTTCTCTACCAACATGATTACGCTTCAGTCCACTCATCGCAATATCGCTTGAAAAACTAATCCAGTTACGGTACGAACTGATGCCTCATCCAGCATATTCACAAGATTTGGCCTCCTGTGACTCCTTTCGTTTTCCAATTTCAAGAAAATGGTCTGGTGGAAAGCAGTTCACGTGAAATGCAGACCTAATTCCCGAACCGTGGCCTATAGCTTTAAAAAGTTGGAACCTCGCTGGACTAAGTGCATAGAACTGTATCGAGAAATAAATTTACTAAATGCTTGCATTGTTTTCCTTAAGACAGGAGACAATGTTTGTACATCGGTTATTCATCATGGCACACCACGGAAAATATCATATTCGCATATTGTATATTTTGTGAGAAATTAGGACATTCCTTTGTTTGCACAAAATTTTGCAAATGCAAGGTTAAGTCTCCCCTTTGTAATTTAAGGTGCTATAAATCATCTATGTGCTGTAACGAATAATGTGTTATTTTCCAACTCTTACTTCTTGCAAACGTACATCACTTTTACATTTCTTGGAAGAACCTACACTAGGGTAGTGTAAATTAAGAAAGAGAGATTGACAAAACCGCGTTTTAATTTTCATCTTGCCAAAGTAAAATAGCAGTTGACAGGCCTAAATTCAGAATATCAAATTTTTATTTATATTTCAGCTACTACAGCTGTTACATAACACAGGTAATCATCTTTGATTATCCGGCAGCTCCTTGCTTTTATAATAATGTCTTAGTGACATGGTGAATCATACTATATGTTGTAGATACATATCCGTGTATTTGTAAATAAATTTCGAAGGGGTATAGTTTAACAATTCCATTAACACAATTGCATTTTCACCTTACGTACACAACTTTCCATCCTACGCTCCTACGTTTCTAACCTAGTTTTCTCTTATATAAATTTTGGGTGACTAAAATAATGTCGGGTAATTTATTCCATAAATTGCGTTCGCTCAAATGAATTCGTTTAGTGCGCAATATTAACACTCGTATATTACGACGATCATAGCATGTTCTTAACTGACATCATTAGTTGCACGAGGAAACAAGATTTTGCGTGATAGAAATCCGCACATTTGACATAATTATGCTCTAATAGTTCTTCCGGCGCTCAATTTCCGGATGCGAAAATAATTAAAAGTAAACAGACGCCATAACTTAGTTTTAGTTTGTGTCGACCGCACGACATAAAAGGACTGCTATAATTTTATCGTCGCCGGTATATACAATACTTTTACATGTACGCGCAAAACATGAGCTGCCTATTATGGTATAAAAGCAGACTTTCATTTTTAAGTCAGGTGAGTTTTCGATTTCATTGAGATTCATTAACTTTGATGTCTGGTTGAAAACTGTCAATCTGGCTTTTACATTATAAATTACTTTATTCGTTAGGTTAAACGGTACAAACACGAAGGAGGTATATACGTATATAGACAGCTTTGAATACCGAACCATTATATAGACGATTTTAGTACAAGTAACGTTAACTTTGATTTGTCTAAATTGTAATTCCATGACTAGATATGACATATAAGTTAAGCACACCCCCATTGCTTTATAATGTAAAAACCGTTTGATACTCTAAATTATTTCCTTGATTTATTTTGATTAAAATTTTGTAGTTTTCTTTGTTGTTGGATGATAAAATACAGTAAATTAAGCGTGGCAGAGCGGAGGGCGAAAGACGTATTTGGTAACGTAAAAGCTTTAGATATCTCTTACGTCAGATGCACCATGGGACCAAGAAACAAGAATAAAAAGTAACAAAATTCCTTGATAAATTATGAAGGTCTGTAGTTTTGGAGCAAGTTCCCACCAACATGCACACAAGAAGTATGCATCACAAAAATAGCCTTGATTTTTTATTATTTATCAAAATTACTAATATTTTTTTTTTGCTTTTTGAAAATTGCCCTTATTTTAAATGCACTGCATCAATAAGTAGTAAAGCAGACATTTAGGAACCATTTACGTAAAATTTCGTTTTTAACGTCCAAAAACTGTAGAGACCTGCAATACCTATCGAACATAATGCTTCTTATAGTTAGCTCAATGACGCCGCTGCAGCGCAAACGTTGTCCACTCTTATTCTACAGATTTGCTTACACACTTCTTTTATTTTCTCTATGAACACCACTGTACAACGATTGTTTCGTAATCATTTCTACATCCCCACGACTTGAAGGAGTACCATCCGCTCATGTAATTGAGTGGAAAGGTTTGAAGAAACTGGTCCGCATTACCAACGTGCTACAGTTAACCACACAACCATGCAACATGCATTGAACACTAGTGGCACATCGTGGCGACGAATTTTGCAAGAAGATTTATCTTTTCACACTAAAATTCAAATTGTTCAGAAGTGTGGCGATTTGCTGGCTCTCATGATTTATACACAATGTGTTTGCGTCAGATGAAGCACATTTTCATCTGAATGGATACAAGCAGGAAAAATACATTATATTGAAATGATGGGAACCCAGGTGAGTTGAAATTAGTTGGTTCCAGCAGGACGGGTCCACAAGTCATACTGTTCCTGTGTCATGGCTGCTCCAACGAATCTATTTCCGGACAGACTTACATCCGAACATAGCCGACATCCGTTGCTGACATTTCTGAAAAACAGGATGTACGTACCGCAAACTAAATCGGAATTAGAAATGAAAATCAGACAAGATTGCAGGGATTACACCAGTGTCTAGATTCTACTTAAATTCTTTTACATTACAAAAATATGGTATTAAATATTGAAATTTCGGTGGAAGTAGTCGCAAATGTTGGTAGCTTCTCTTGAAACTTCAGCTTCATTTCCTGAACCAAAATAGAAGACAAAGGATAAATTTGACATTAAGCAACAAAAAATCTACTCGCAGGCAGTGCTATGGACTAAAATTAGTTGGCAACCGTAATTTTTCTTTGTATTGCAAGATTAAGCTGAAAAGTTGTCACCTTGCAAAACACGCAAAATAACACGATCCTATCTCAAGTAGTATTTTCACGGCTCTCGCGGACATGTAACATTCCAAGTTACAATGCGAAGCTATTTACATATAATTAACGTAATCACAGTTATGAGAGATAAGACAACTGTCCCTGCGATTCATTCACCGAAAACCAGTCTGTGTAAGATCCGAACACCTATGGAAACCCGACCCACAACACGACGATATCACGTAACTTGCAAGAACATATGTGTGCGTGCACCATCTTTGTCGGTCGCATATAAATAAATAAAAATATATCGTACGTGAGCTTACGAGGTTTACGTTTCCTTATGTAATGGGCAGGTTTGCATGTGGAAATCTATTTATGCCGTTAATTACGTAAGCCTGACTGATATGGATACGGAGTTTTCACGCGGAAGGACCTAATAAGCGTTGGGTTACTTGGATTACTATACTGTTCGCTTCATTAGCACTCCTTGGCTAATTGTAAGTTAAGTCGATTTCAGTAGTTTAAGACTATATTGTCGTGTGTTTGGAATAAATATGTACCGTGAATCTATTGTTGAGACCTATTAGAAGCAGAGTTCACATACAACAACTATTAAGTGGATAGTGACATACACACAGATATGTAAATACGACAAGGGTGCTATTAATCAATAAACCTATTTGTAAAATATTTATAAACATTATAAAGAGCAGACCATAACCTTTAAAAATCGTGTTATTGGAAACGTTAAAATTATATATTTTACCTGAGAGAGTGGAGTACATTTGGCAAATTTAATTCTATTATTATACACTGGCTGCAATTAAAAATGCACCATTTTTTACAGACAGTGGTACTAAAACCAGTATGGAGGAATCCGGAGGATTAACGTCTATTATAATCTGTAAAAATATATACGTGCCCCATTTAAATAAAAAACGTTGAGGATACTTCTTATTAAACCGAACGTACAGTAACAACAAAAAATTAAAAATCATGTCATTACATTTACTTGCAAAATTTCATCAATATCATCGTTTCTGTATTAACAATATTTGTTTGGCTCCATACGTTATCTCAACATGTACAGTGGCGGCCATATAAATAGCACAGGTAAACTGATATGGATGAATTGATAAATTTGTAAATATTAACAAGTGATTTATTTAACTTATCTTAACAAAAATATAGCAGATGGCATGCAGTTTATAATAAACACACAATATTCTATAAACTTCAAGATAAACAAATTAAAAAAATAAATATATTATTTTTTAAGTGGGCATAGAAATAGCACACCTAATAACAATAACGAAATACTGTATTATTTCTCTTTTTTAATTCTTTTTCGCTTTTACATTTAATATTTTGTTGGAAACCCTTTACAAGCCAATATTGCTGCACATCTTCTCGGCAGACTTTCAACTAATTTTTGACATCTCTCTACAGGAATGTTATGCCAGGCTTCTTCAATAGTATTCCATAATTCGTCTAATGTCGCTGGAGATTTAGACTTTATAACAACCTTAACATCCCCCCATAGATTTTCTATGCGATTTAAATCAGGGCTTTGTGCAAGCCATTCTAACGTTGGAATCTGTTTCTCCTCTAGCCGCTGTTTTACGGTCCTCGCCATATGTTTGGGATCATTTTCGTGCATTAAACCCCAGGCTACTGGAAGAAATTGATCAGGTTCATGGTTCCATCACGTTTTATAAAATGTTGCGATAAACATACTGATCCATTTTCCTGCAATTCTGAATATAGGACCTATACCACGCCATGACATAGAAGCCCATACCATTACGCTTCCTCCACTGTGTTTCAATGTTTTTATAGTGTACCTAGGGTTGAATCTCTGATTGATGGGTCGTCGCACATACATTTTTTCGTCAGACCCAAGTCGGTTGTATTTGCTCTCATCTGTTCAAAGTACAGATTTCCAGAAAGAAAGCGGCTTTCCTTTGTGCATTTTCGCAAACAGTAATCTTCTTTTACGGTCTCGATATATCAATATCAAATTGTTTATTAAATTAGGTTTTTATTTGTGTAGCTGTGCGAAAAGGATCTTCTTGACTTAATCGACGAATAAGGTTGTCTTCTCATAAGGTTGTTTTACGAGGCCTAATCTTCCGTTTCTTGTTCTCTAAAGTTTTTTCTGTCTGAATATGTTTTATCGCATTTTGTATTAATTTACGTGAACAATTTAATGTTCGTGATACTTCTGAAATTGATATGCCCTTCTCTTTCATGGTGCAAATTAACTCTCTTTTCTCTGGTGTGCAATGTTTTCCTCGTCCCATTATACTAACACCTAAATTTTTGTTACTAACAACACGTTAATTTTAAAAGTGGTAAGTATATCACTTTTTTGATACAAAATAACTCGAACCGTAACACTATAATAAGATTCCGCTACAAAACCGACAACTGTGCTATTTACGTGCCTGCTAGAAAAGTGTAACTATTTTTTTTTTCATGGAATGCCGAATTATTGTTCTGGAATACGTAGCTAGGGGAAGTACACGCAACCTTCTCGGGGACTCTCACGCTAGTTTAATAAAAATTTAAACGGGAACAGCTTGAGCGGTTAATTCAAATGAAATTTGATGCCTGTGCTATTTATGTGGCCGCCACTGTATATTCATAAAATACATCCAGAGGTGTATCGATGGACTAAGTTGTCGATTGTTTCCGTATTTTGCGGTAAACGATACTGTTTCTGGGGCAGCAAGTGAAACACCAGTTTCTGTGCTCATGGGAAGCTTAAAATATAAAGGGATCTTACTAGAAGTTGGAATACATCTGAATTTGGCCGAACTTGAATAAATTTGGCTAATATGTTTACATATTACGTATATACTCCGTCTTAAAAATGGGAGACGTACTTGGCAATCTCTTGGTTCTCCCAGTAAAACCAAGCAGAAATGGAATGTACTAACGACGCGACGTCCAATATTGCGGTAAGCGTTACCTACAATCTATTTATGATCAGAAGATACGTGAATACTATGTAACGTATACTATTCTCTCAATACTTTTTCCATTGTTTGGTTATGTATTACACTCTATTTAATAACCAGGAACATCCAATCATGATCATGAGAGCCATCAGCTTGAATAGCACCCATTTAGCGAAATATCATTTCGTGACTATTTAGGCGAAAGTGCATCTTGTAAGAGTCCACGAACCGATAACTTAGTCGCTTCTCGCTTTCATTATTTTTATCTATTGTCGAATAGATCGTACGCGTCTTTGTCGGCAGCTTGGTTACATAATCGAGGCCGTGCAGAAAGTGCTCAAATTCGCCCGCGTACATCACGAAGCGCGCGTTGCAGCGAACCAATTAGAAGGTCAACCATCTGCCACGCTACTAGCTTTGATAGATCAAGAATTATCGATGTATGTATATCCAAAATAACGCTACATATGTACATACGTACGCAGTAATTCTCGTTGTTGACGGTGAAGTAACACTAAGCCGCTATCTTTTTAAATGGTAAGAAGTATTTAATCATGATTTAGATTACGTAGGCGAATAACATTAGTGAATATACTTATAGGGTGAGTCAACGGTTTAGCAAGGTCCATTTACTGTAAACATGAATAACATTAAAATTTCATTATCATAGATTCATTTGCTATAGCACACTTTAATCCAAATTAGGTCGCTTCTCTAGGAATCATTGTTTAACATTGTTATTTAATTGAAGTAATGCTTCAACAATACAAAACTCTTGTTGCTTATTTCATAGCTACGTAATACCCGGCATTTGAAATTACAGAAATATGGGTGTCAACCCCACTTAGGGAAAGGCTGCTGACTCGCTTTCACATGCGGCCGGCTTCCACGGACCAACTAGGAACTTCCCGCACGAGACGAAACCTCGGTGTTAGGAGACTGGTTGGGTCCTCCTTTCTCGGTGTTCTCCATGTCGGAGAAGTTCCCTAGTCAATCTTTAATGGGTAACGGCCTGTACGGATCTCTCGAAACGTACCTTGGATCCTGTCCGTCGAGGACTAAGCCGCGCAGGCGACAACTATCGGTCCGTTAGAGCCTAGGCCGCTCAATTGTAACAACTATCGGCCCTTCGGGGCCTAGGCAGTCAAGCATGATTTAAGCCTATACAACTGAGTAAAAAAATCATATCTGCCAGGATGTTCGTTACCCAGATACCTGGGATTGAGTTAAATCACGACGGCTAGCTCCAGGCCTTAGGGTCCAGGTAAAGAGCTACTGGCGTTAGAATGAATCGAAAGAATCGCCCAGCGAGCCAGGATACGGTTGACGCAGCAATATGTTATATCCTCTTCCTATGTAACATTGCCGCCGCCACGCTCGTTGCATTGTGATCAACCAGAGATTGGGTAGTAGTTACAGGGCTTTATGGATAAGCACCATAGGGTAAGTGTTTACCCGTGAAATGACAGTGATAAATAAGACAATCTACGTTAGGAGAGAATCCGAGCATTTTACAAATAATGTTGGTAAACGAACGTGCCCCGTTTATTTTCCCAAAATCCGCTTTAGAAAACAAACAAATTGTATTCTTATAATGAACAATTAGCTCAGGAACTAAACAATGGTGTTAGAGGAAAGCAGCTCTATGATATGATGCATAAATGTAAAAGCGACACCAGTTTTTGAAACGGATTTCGAAGACGAAGCGACATTTTGATATCAAATAATATAAATGTTTAGGCGGGCATTACATGCTCATTGTGAACGTCTATAGTTTACATGTACCCAATTTAAATTATTTTTTTGTTCAAAGACTAAATAGACTTTGCCAAACCACTCTCACCTTGCGCAGCCTCATTTGAAATATACCTACAATGATTTTCAAGGGTGAAGTATTCAAGCCCTCGTCGATGTTTCTGCGAGGTTCCAAACTCACTACTTAACCTATGATCTTGGAAGAAATAAAAATAACTGTGCTTCTTCAATCGCCGAAAAGAGATAACAAATGTCACGCTAAAAACGTTAATTACTTACATCAATCTAAATATAGAGGAAAGTTATTTTTATAAAGTTTGTATGTGTATATTTTTTTCAAACATAAAAAAATAATTAGTCCAAGAAAAATTAATAAAGTGCATTTTTAAGAATAGATATATGGAAATGGTATAGCAAGGCAACAAATATCAAGGTTCTACTTTCATCTATGCATACTGCCTATAATCACATATGTTTGTTCATGTATATAAATGTTATTTGCTCTGTAATGAGCTATTACAAAAATTCTATGATAATTGGCTATATTTTTCAAACTTCTTCTAAAGTTCTACGGCAGGTACTATATATTTCATACCCACTACTTATACCCTACAGCACGTTATATATCATTACCAATTTAAAACAGGCAGTTTTGATAGTTCCAATATTCGCAGACGTACTTATTTAAATGTTAACAAATATTATACTAACCGTATATAAGCTAATAGCTAAGAAAGTGAATGGTTCAAAACTTATGTAACCAACAAATACATTTACATTAGGAACAAATGTGAAATATGAGAAGCTATTCTTCGCTAACATGTAAACACTTACGAGATCTAATTGTTCTATTGTTAGAGATAATTGATTTTTGTTACTATCTGAACCTATAACATTTCTCCAATATAAACTTATTGTTATAGGACATGCCTTTCCTAAAGTATTTATCATCGATACGATCAGGAAATGATTAATTGGTTTGTTGACATTACAATGTTTAGGTTAAGCTAATAGCAATATTTAAAATAAACAAATACGGTTTTAGTTCCTTGTAGTCTTTACATATGTAACTGATACGAAGATAAAGAAGAATTGATAAGAAATTTTTTTCCAAGAGATATCCTATCCGAACCCCTAAACAAGGATATCATCAAAATCATATTCACATTGTTGCACCAATTTCTAATTAATACCAATATATATTCTGGCATGTTGATGAAAATTGACTCATCGAAGTATCATCAACTTATCGAATTCTTATCGAAAATATCATTTAGGAATGTAGTTTAACATGATCTTTATTTTGAAATTGAAAAAATTGTTAATATCCAGGATTTAATTAAAAGAAGAAAAATTCAACTAGCAAAATTGTTCAATATGACAACCTCCAACTTGTACATATTTTTCCAAACTCCAAACAACAGCTTCAATAATTTTTGTTTTAAAATCGTCATTTAACTTGCTTAAGTGAACTTCCTGCTTTACTCCACTGGAAGAAATCTAAAGGGGTAACCGTGCAGGGCAAGCTAATGGTGCACAGCGGCCAACCCACTTATTCCTGAAGTTAACACCTAGCTAATTTCTAACTCTAATTGTCGAATCCACAGGACATCGTGTTGAAAAGTTCGACTTCTAAAACCTAAATTTTCGTCTGCAAGATAAATTGTTTAAAATTTCCAGATAAGAACTTTAACGAAGGTTTTCTACAAAGGACCAATTATTCGGTTAAACAGCATACCATATATTTACCTTTTTTGTTATAATTTGCAAATATGAGGTTTATTTAGCCCAATACGTACAATTTTCTGTAATTTCTCGATTTCGATAGAAAAATCTATTTCTTAAAATTTTTTCTTCCATTATTAAATAAAATTGCGAACGACAAGCATGATCACCAAATTAAAGTTTATGAGCAGGAAATTTGTTAATGACTAAATCCTAAATATGAACTTTGCTAATAAAGGGATTGGATTTTCAATTACTGAATTAGTGATCAGAAGGGTTGCAGAAGGGTTCATTGTATTCTTTTTTTACTTTTTGTAGTATTTTCCACATTTTCAGTAGTATTTCCAATCAATTTAACTACTGTTTCCCGAGTTATCCTAATAATTGCATATTTCTCATTGGAGATTTCAATTCTACGTCAAGAAACGTCCTCTATCTGTCCATAACATTTGATGACCTAAATCTTTTGCTATAAAGTTGTTTTAAAATGTTTTAGTAGGTAGTAATGACTTATTTAGGTAACAGAATAACCTCTTAAATCAAAAAGAAAACCTGAGCGACCATATTCCAGGTGTGTGCTTTTCAATGTTTAATGTCAATTGGTGTTGTAGGTTATTGGTACAGTTTTAATCGCTACGATGGATAACATCAAACAAAAACGTTCGTTCGGTGGACTTTGGTGTGTTACTTGTAAAAACCACTTCGAAATTGATAAGAAGTTAAGCTTCTTTAGACTTATTCAGTAATTTATAAGCTTTCATAGTTGCGAAGTATAGTCTATTGACTGTACTTCGCAATGATGACGTAATATACAATAGCATATTACCTCGTTTATGCAAATCATTAAGGTAAACGTGTATTCCAAACTTTCCTGCTTGCTGTAACAATAAATAATATTATATGCGATTTCTTCTTTATAAAAATCAAAAATAAGAAAGTTTACAAGAGTGGAATATCTCAGCTGTTGACGCAGTGTGTATACTTTAGTAAAGAGAATATGAACATTTGTAGCATGTGTGAACGTCATGTTAAATTTTTATGCTGTCATTGGTAAAAGCTGCAATATTCATCGCACTGACTCAATCGTGAGCGCCGTTGAGGAGGACTCAATTTCTTTACTCCTAGTTCGTCGATCTTTTGTTTTGGATTTGAATTCTTCGTACAGCAGCGACGCAACATGCAACAGCTCAGAAAAAGCTCTATGCAATTGAGAGCGAAACGTCGGCATTCTCATACGATTACGACGCGGTTTCAACCCGGAAACCCAAATTCTTTAAAAGAAAACAACGACCGCAGAAGTCTACAACAACAAAGAGTTATTATTCCGCCATTGGAGATGAATAGTATATCTTCAATACTTTGCGACACGGAACAAAAATACTTACGATGACTGTGTTTCCTACTAATATCAATACTTTTAATAACTGACTTTTCCTAATTATTTTTTCATACGATTTTGTAAAACTTTTGTGCTGTTGTTCTTGTTCATATCTTGAAATGGCAAAGGTTCAAAATTCGGATACACTTTTCGTCTTCGCTTAAGTTTGTTGGAACTGATAAGACCATATTCTATATTTCTAGTTTATTTAAGAAAGTAATGTAAATATTAACACAGGCATAACCTGCGGACCATTGCACCTTATGATGCGATATTATTATATATATTTTTTTTTTTTAGTATGGTGATGACCCAACTGGGTGTATAAAATTTCAAAGCTTGGCATAGCCTTTTTAGTGTATACTTTGATTACGTATTGGTCATTAAAAAATTAATTTTTATTGTAACTTTTGGTCACAATACAAGCGCTTCGGTTCGACCTTTACTAACACACAACAATAATTATTATCTAACCATAAAGTAGTAATGCACAGCCAAAGCTTGCCAAAACGATTAGAATATGACTTGTTGATACATTAAATCAATTTTAGGCTTGTTTCTTCGATTATATCATGCATAATCAAATTATCCACTCTTGTTTAATCTCTTCTAAAGCGTTTAGATTCTTATTCCGTAATGCTAGGATTGAGCCATGTGCGGGAATCAAACATGTGCGGAAAATGTACGTATCTCACTTCCGGATTAATTTTAGTTTAATTACTCAGTGTTCGGATACAGTTACGAAGTTGCGCAATAACAAACTTTGTGTATCTACACGTATCAATTGACTACCCGTCAAAATTAAGTTTTGTCATAGTTAGTATTAATTCCATCCGGTATGTAGATACCACTTTGAAGTCACCATAATGCAGACAAATGATATAGGTTGAATGTATATAAAACTAGGAATAGAGGATTCAACAAATGTAGGTTTAATTCCTTTCGTGCTTATCATACGGTATATGAGAGTTATTGGGAATTTAGCTAATAATTCTAAATTAAAAAAAATCATCTGCAATTGATTCTATTCCTATTAATATTTTAAATAATAGGGAAAATTAATAAGCTGTTCTATACTTGATGGAAGTTTTCGTAAAATATAAATCCCGTCCACAAGAGTCTAGTTGCTTTGGCTACGTAAGGTGTTGGATCACCCATCTTGTAACCCACACACGGCTCCATATTTTTTTGTTAATTTCTTTGTTCTAATCATCAATCCATTGGTGTTCCTCGGGTTGTATCCAAGATAAGTTGGGGTTAGTGATTTTGGGGTAAGTGCACACCCAGTCAGTAATTTCATACATTATCGGTAGAAAGGTATAGAAGGTCTGCGACATATCTTCGTCTAATAGATTGTGTATATAACCTACCACGTCTTACACGCTTAGTGAGTTAGCAAGTATCTATGCAGAATCTATTAATTTCCACGTTAAACATGTGAAATTTGAATATAGATCTGCTTAATGATTCTTAAAATTACAATTATAATAGACCTCGTTGTCTATTGTAGATCAATGATGTAATTCTAAAGTTTACCGAGTAGACAGAACACATCAGAAAATGCCTAGAAACAATAACCGAAAAATATCATGCTAAGATAGCTTAGCTTCCTCGTGGTATTGATGGAATAATTCACGGCAAACGCAACAAAAGGAGAGAAAAAAATACACTAACACCCGGACATGTTTCTGCCTACCCGGCGTCATCAGCGTGGTTTCGAGAGTATTTTTTATCTCTACCTTCTATCGCTGTTGCCTCATCTTAGTTAGTTAATGCCACATCTTTCAAATAGACAAACTCGACATTTCTTGGCGCTCCCTAGTGCCAAAGAAACGCATGCCTGCCGTTCAGGAAGCAGCTACATAAACCGGTTACTATTCCCCAAACCATCCCTCGAGCAGTTCTCTGACTGCTAAACACTAGATGGCGACGCTGGTAGTGCTTTGGGAAACCGCACATGTGAATATTCCGACAGGCTTACCATGATGTCGTTTTGAAAGTTGTGGCATTAGCTGTGAGGCAACAACGATAGAAGGTAGAGATAAAAAATACTCTCGAAACCACGATGATGACACCGGGTAGCTAGAAACATGTCCGTGTGTTAGTGTATTCTTTTCTCTCCTTTAGTTGCGTTTGCCGTGAATTATTCCATCAATACCATGAGGAAGCTAAGCTATATTAGCATTATATTTCTTGGTTTTTATCGAGTAGATTTATTCTTCTAGCAAATTCCAGAAGTTCACTGCATGAAGTTCTCCTCAGACTCTCAGGTCTTATAAAAGTCTGACTAAACAGAGAATGTCTAATTTAGCAGACAGCGGGACAGTGGCAAATCGACGTTGTAAGTGGTAAGTGCGCCGCCATAACACTATTTTTTTTCCATTTTTGCAAGTATCTTTTCCAACATGCATTGGACTAAACTTATCTATCAGAAGTTTTATTTATAACATTTGAAACTTTTACGTTTAATTTTTTGTATTGAAAGTTAACCAAGCGAATTTAAAGGCGGAATTATCCCAACTTATCTTACATGTATTTATAACCCTCTCTAGGTATGAAAAGCGTAATATTTTCGTCGTGGCTTAAGATAATTCGAATCTTTAAAGTTAGGTATTTCTTTCTAAAATCTTTTCAGAAGATAAATTATAAAAGATTTTCTCAATTTATCGATAAATATACACATATATAGGATATCAGATTAGATTCTCTCTTGCCGCCGTGTTGAATAATTTAGAACCATCATGATTTATGTAAAACACAGTTAGGCATTATGCAATTCCAATCAATTCCAATCGGTAATATATGGAGAACAATTTGCATCTTTAAAAACCACCTTACATCATATATTCAGGTGAAAATTTGTTTATAGTTCTGCTTATAACACATTTAACACCGCACTTATATTTATTACTATATTAAGTGTATCGTTAAGAATTGCGTATATACACATGTATACGAGAGCGTAGAAATCTTTTCTATATTTATAACAAAATTTAACCTTTCGTATTATCGAATAACCGGAAAAAATCGCGTCATTTATTGAATAACAGAAGTATTTTGCACGAATAAGTCGTGAAATTTGCATTGAGAAAAGGAGGTCGGAATAAAATATGTTACTGCATTACAGCAGGAAGTAAAATTTCAATGAAAATTACGATTTAAGGCGATGTAGAAGTAGGACGCGTTTTATCTAAATTAAATAGGGAAAATGTTACAATTGGTAGTTTGTAGTATAGTCCGTCTTAGTTATCATTTTGTGGCATATTGCCCTATCGAATTACTAAATTATCAAAACAAGTAGTCATAGAATAGACAGGTATAAACCTCGCCTACGTTTTGATCGTTTCAAAAAGGATTATGTAAATAACAACAACATGTTCAAAACCAACACACGGTTACTTTACTTCATCTTTATTTGAAGGTTTATTGCTAACTTTACAACAGTATCCATAAAGCTGCAATTGAACAGCTTATGTCTCGCAGTTAAATAATGATTCGGCTTCCTTTACTCAATTTAATGGTAACGTCATGTAAAACTGACCAAGAACTGTATCGTATAAAAGTTACTTCATTTTATGGAGAACGTGTAGGCGTTTCTTTATTTTCTATTTATATTCTGGTTTTATACTCATTGGTACAGGTGTTCTATAGAGAATAAGGCATACTCCAGTTCCGAACAAGGTTTGTAATGCAAATAAACAACCTACACATAGTCGTTAGGTTAGTTGGTGGCCAAAATTCTTTAATTTCACTCAAAAACTTTTTACCGTTTCTATCTTGAAATTATACAAAATTTTAATTTCTTGGCTATTGTTGCGTTATATCACTTCATAGTTCGTGACAATTGCGGTTGTGGCATGCCTTCACTTCTAGTTTCTTCTTCGACTTAACTTCCTCTCATGCTTTATCTAGGTTCAAGGCTAGCGCTTCAATATTGGCGCATCTAGAAGGTGGTGTTATATGCTGTTGTTGTGTTTTAGGATACCGAGTTCGAACCCCAAGCCCGCAACTCTCAGAGTAAGTTTTTCCTGTAGTTTTCCTGACTCTAGATTTTGTGAATACTGAAATTGAATATCTTAGAACGCAGATATTATAGCAAACCATGGCCAGCCAAGGTCCCCTGTATTCGGCAAAAGCTGTCTGGGTAATTTTGTTATGTAATGTGTCCAAACATTATCATGAGTTTGCTTCAATACCGCTTAGTAATCTTTAATTCTTCTGGCCTTTCTTGGATGGTTCGTACAGAGAGTTACCCTGAATCAGGAAGGAAGACGATGTCTAATTTTGATAGTTTTATGAGAATATGAATGTATTATGTACTTTCTAAATAATGACCGAAGCATCATTTGCTTTACTGTGGCTAATTTCAAGTACAAGGTACAAACTAACAAAATAAGAGCGGTTCCTTTAAATAACTAAAAAGGAAATCAGACATAAAAATCCAAAATAAGCAAGATAACTGTGGTGGATTCTCCTTATTGGCGACTACCTTCCAAATTTCCGGAATTCTCCAATTTTTTAAATTTGCTTGAAAGCTGTAGAATAAGCAACATCTTTTACGTAAAATAACTTGTAAGCCAATCACCCAGACAATCTCTCCAAAATGTAAAAAATCCCAAATTTGCTATTGTTGCCATATGTCAACAAAATAGCTTTCAAGGTATGTTCATATCAGTGGTAACCCTGAACAATAACAAAGCGCTTCAGAATCAAGGTTAAATTCTTCACATACGCGTTTACATAGTTACTGCACTTATCATTCTTAATCTCGAATTATTTCGTTCCCATCAAACGAAAAAAAAAATACCACAACGTTCGAATCTCCTTTTTTTATCAGAAACTCATTAATATTCATGATAAATCACTCAGCTCTACTCGTAGGATCATCTATGAGGCGAAGGCTTTATTATATGTTAACATAATAATCGTTCTTTTTTTTCCTAGCGGCTTGGCATTTCTCGTAATATTAATAGAAGCGGTCGAGTTAAATCATCTGAGAAATGATTATGGTCGGCAGTGCAACGTCAGTCGACTGTGAATGCATCGGTGAAAGCAATACGGAGATGGTCAAGGTCAGTTGAGTAGAAAGCCTATTGTGATGTAATAGCCACATAAAATTATATTCATAATGATTTGATCCTAATAATTTATACTAGTAGAAATCAAATAACGTGTGTGCCCTATTTTTTTAATATAGGATGGAATATTGTTTCCCAACACATTTTCCGTTCCATGAGTACGTTTGCCGCTTCGTGAAATTTGCCATCATGTTGCACGAAATACTCTTCATTTATTCAGAAAACGTATCTAGCTGTTAGGGTTTAACGGACGAGACAGGGGACACCGATTTGCCGCAAATCAATGAATTGAACTAGCTAACTCGAGACTCCCGAGATAAATATATATGTCATACTAAACAAAAAAAATAATGCTAAAATAGCTTCCTCGTGGTATTGATGGAAACATTTACGATAAACGCAATGCATGGAGAGATGGATATGTTTCTGCCTGTCCAGCATTACTGAACTACAGAACTGCAACAAATGAAGCTGATATAATAGGTGTATAATTATTATGTCTATGAGATCTATTGCTGGAAATTGTGTGATATCAGTTGGTCCAGTTCATAAGATATTAAAATTTAATAAATACAAATCATTTAAAAATCATTTGGGGGGCGATTGTATTTTATGATGGAAAATTTTATGGAACTTCATTCACAACTGCCAAATTTCCTAGCTCGTATTCTGTGGTTTGGTGAAAATAATTATAATCGTCATAATTCACATTATTGGTCGTCTGAAAATCAACATTGGATGAGAGAAACTAGAGAAACTAACGGTCCTATAAAGTGGCTAGCTAGTTCTCCTGATTTAAATCCTTTAAACTACCTTCTGTGGGAACATTCAAAAAGTGTAGCGTACGTTACATCTTCCAGAAATGTCGAATTATTGAAAGAGTTTATTAGGATCGCTTGTGGCAGCATAACGCTCAAAGCTTTACGAAAGGTAACCAGTACCTTAATTAGGAGTTATCAAAAATATAAAGAATGCGATGGAGGAACTTGTGGGCGCTTAATTTAATTTCGCCTTTACTTTGAGGCACCTTATCTTTTAACTTTTGAGCACTTAGTGCAACACGTTCTCTTTGACTTTGAGTTTGTTTTCACTTAAAAAATCAAAATATGTGTCACTCCCCTACATTTTTCACAAGGTTTTCAGAATATCAAAATCCTCATTCGTTCCTGAAATTGTTTCACGTTCAACGTTGTTTCATTTCTCGCTGAACACGCTCTTTTCATACCTTTATGATATATGCTGCTTACTATAAAACTACAAAGCCTATAAGAATTGCTTGGGTACAATTGTAAATGGCGTGGTAAACCATGCATCTATATTCACATGTTGAGAAAAAAGTTGTCAAGTTCAAGTTTGATATTTAGTGTTTTATTAATTACACTATGTTGTTATCCGTATTCTGGAAGGTGAGACTTGCGTTTAAACAAATAACTCATCCTTTCATTGTAAATATATGGACACAGACTAGTCGGGATTTAATTCTTCGAATAAATTAAACCTTCCCATAGCAATACTTTACGATTGTAGTACTAAGCTGAAATATTAACAGCACACCCGTTCTGAAAAGTATTCAATGTGATAAATGTAACAGTTATCTTACCGCATGTATAAGCGTGAAAGGAGCTGTGTTCGAGTTGCTAAAATGACATTACGGATAATGTACACGCCGCTCAAGGTATTTACCGGTATCAACTATTGCGTCACGTCGAGTTTTAATATTAATTGGAACTTCGAATAAAGAAGTTAATTACTAAAATAATTACGGTTACGTAATGGTGTTTTGATAATCGGTAGACTGCAATACGGTACCTAACTTCTGTAAAATTAGGTTGTATTTCGCCTCAAGCGGGTTATTGTTATTACCAAATTTCCTTTTAAAATCAAGTCCAAATACGGTTACATAGTTCAAGATAGTGTGATATCTTTTGAGGTTATTTAAGTCCGAGTGATATTTTAGAAACCGGTAGGCATCATTTCCTAAACATAGACTACTACAGCCTGCGGTTGTTAGGCTTGTTTTATTAGGCAAATATAATAAGAACAGTTAACACAATCTGTTTTCAAGCACACTATTTCTGGTATGCATTTTCGCCAATGATGTATAGCATATTAAGCTTAATGCAAATGTAAACATCGACAAATTTAGATTAATTCGAGTCTCCTTCGTTTTATATAACAACCTCCGTTTACATAATTTAACATTTTACTAAGTAAATCAACGTCTTCGAAGATAATAACTCTGTTTCGCTGTTATATCACTATAGTGTCCTTTTCTAATTCTCTATCTAAAGGTTAAATATTATGTGTTACATTAGATTGGATTATGGCGTTTGTTTCTTAGTATATAAAAGCTTTTAGATTTGTTTAACCATTCTTATATTGCTCTACGGGAAAATTAGGTTGGCTTTCTTAATATAGATTTCTTTATATTTGGAAATGTCAATCAAAGACATGATTATAATGTTGGTTAATTACTTTATCACATATATCGCAATAATAATCCGATAAAGTCATTTATAGCCTGCAAATGAATGATGATTTCGAAAAATCTGAATATTGTTCTGTATTAATGCAGCCCAGTAGGCGAAAATTCATTCACCACTACAGGATGCCTCACGAGGAAGAGTATACAAGAAAAAACAAAGAAAATCTCGTGCACACCAATGACAATATGGCTTATGCAGTTTCCTAAGATGACATCGAACTCAATTATAAGCAGTGCCAGTGCGTTTAAATTATCCAAACATAGACTATTGAAATTTGTGGAAAATGCAATAAAGTGACATCGAGAACTTGCGATACCTTTACCACTCGGTAATCCTTAGAAACAGAAGCTAATTTTCAAATGCGGAATTTCCAGGACATTTGGCAATTCAACATCTTATCAATGCTGAATTGTTTTCTAATGGTGATAATTAACTTGGATATCTCCAAAGTTAGATAAACATTTAAAAAAACTATATAAGCCGCATTCTCTGTTTGCTGGGTGTTCTTCCTTTTTGGAAAAAAATTGTGTTACAATGCACATCTTTCTAAATATCTTGAAAAGTATCCATTTTAGATGCGTGATAAATATAAATTTTCTTTGTCAGGACAGTTTGGTAAGGAGAAATAAAATGGGTGCCTAGTATTATTTAAAAAATGAAATGTTAACACCTTTTCCATTTAAAAGTTAAATTGTGACTGGTGGACACGCTTTATAATGTTTTCGAAAAATAAGTTCGTTTTCTAATTCCACCCTATGTGGTCAGCAGTCCAAGTTTAATACGGTTAGAAATAGCAACGTAACCCTTGGAAATAGGAATTCAAAAAAATATAACAATATTCACAGTCTCTTGCCCGGAACTGCATGAATCGATATATATTATTGAACTAAAATAGTTTCAATTATCTAAGACTTCCATTATCAAACAAACCTTAAACTTGAACTAAGAATTCAAAAACGTAATAATATCTAGGATGTTCGATTTAAAATAACAAAGTTGACAACTAATTCTGGTATAACCGGAAGTATCAGATTATTAATATAGATTAATATAGATTATTAATATAGATATTTTAGTTCAATAGTACATGTCGATTTTCTCTTCCCTATATTTATCGATGCAGGTTCCGATGAGACGTCCTGTATAGGATATTCTATTTAAATAAAGTTGACAACAATTTCCGGTACAATCGGAAGTCTAAGATAATTGAAAATATGTTAGTTCAATTGCTTTTTTTTTAATACATGTTGCCGTAAAGAGAATTGAAAGACCTTTAGAATGAGTGGTCACAAGACCCATCTTCCCTATTCAAATTTTAAGGGTGGGGTTTGTTGCGCCCCCAGGAATGATTTTAAATCGTCAGGCCCGTTATTAAAAGTTGTCACCCTTGATATGAAAATTAACACGTTTCGGAATTTTATATAAATCACAGCGGGTAAAGAGTTACTTGAGGTGGCTCGTTTCAATTGAAATGCCCTATATACATGATATCAAATAGGAAATCAAGTACCTACAAAGAAATCAAAACATTAAAAGTACTGTAATCAAATACGTGATACTTTCAGTTAGTTCAATAGTTTTCAAATTGGTGATTGTTAAAGTTATTCTTTGAAATAATTTCTTCTTCTGCCTTCTATTATGAATTAGAAGGCAACACTTTTTTAATGAGCTATAGACGAAAACTACCAGTTTTTTCAAAAACGTTCACTGAATTTCAGTTTCATATACAGAGTAATACTGATTACCAGCAGCACAGCACAGTGGCTTCCTGAAATTGATTAGAGAGAGATCATAAAAACCGGTAAATTTTAATTTAATAGTGCTAAATTAATATTTTTGAGTAATATTGCGAAGTATTGGGTTCCCGATTTAGAAATTGGGATACTTCCATGATAAATGTTAATATGGTTACAATAACAATACAATAATAAAAAGATAGTACGAGGTTAGTCTGATGGTATTTTGTCTTATTATTATTTTTATCATCACCGAAGTGATATGTACATTGTTAGTATCCAATTGCCAAAATTTTGAACTCTGGCAACAAGGTTAAAAATCATTTCAATTGTAATATGTCATTTTTTTTTAACCAGTCAGTTTATCGCAATCAATCAAACAAGTAAAATTGGATAATTTATAACAATTTATTAGGTCGTTGACAATTAAGCTTGAATTAATTAAAGTATCGCGTTGTATACGAAATCAAATATTAACTTCATACGTATTTATAAATAAATATTTTCACCCGATATAATTAATCAGAAGCATATGGAGCAGTTGACCTCGACATATTGCATCGAACTTTCAAAACTCCAACGACCGCTGGTTAGAAGAAATAATGAAAAGGAGTAATCGCAAATTCTTTCAAAACATGATAAATTGCGATACATTTAAAACGGTACTGGAAAGGAAAAAAAACCTAATAGTAGAAGCTGTAAAATTACTTTTTTTCAATACCTTTGAACAGAATACGATCGCCTTTCATGCAAGGTCACCCACAAAACCGGCGATGTAAAAACAACGCTGCAAAATAATTTGGATTAAGGACATATTGTAAATAAAGGTTATCACTTCATATATACAGTAGGAAATGTGAATACTTTGATCAACTTTCTATTCTAGGCAAATACGCATCACGTATTTCCTTGTAAACATGATTGATTCCATCCTACAGCTTACAACCATATTCTTTATTCAAATATATTATACCGATGACGCTTTAGCTTCGGGCATGTAACTACAGAGAATGAAAACCTTTAAAAGAAAATTAAAACGTAAAAAGAATCGGTTTTGATGGTAGGCCTACTTTAGTAGTCACCCGCACAGGTGCTAATAAGATTATTTAGTGAGAGATGCTGTCAAATCAAAACTTTACAGCCCGTTATAAATGATCACACTTACACAGGTATAGTTGTTATGCGAATTAAATTCGACTAGTTTAGAGAAAAATTAACGTATTATGTAAAGCATCCATCTTATTTTTTCTAGAAACTGTTTCAAGGATACGCTTAATATGCACATCTTATTTTCACACATCGAAGAATATATTATGAGCATCAGTTGATGTATGGTATCATCTTAAGCGATATATTGTGTAACCTAGAAAATACGGAAAAAACATGCAATTAGTTATGTGATGACACAATTGTTCATTTTAGTTTCGTAAAAGGATCAAATTTTCTTTTATAAATGGAATTACCTTATAAGAAATAAGTTCTTTAGATCGTGTACTAAGACGTCTAGTTTTTATTTATTTATGAAAAAAAATAAATAGGAAAGTATTTTGTGAGATCTCATTATGCACATACTTGATTATTGAATAATACCTATGTAAATAGGTGTCATATACATCTGGACCTCCTCGAGGTGAGCTTCACCAAGATTTACCAACACACGTAATAATCCACTTTTTTGTTATACTGTTTCCCATTTCCAGCTAATTTCTCTGCTTCTTTTTGTTCGTTTCTTTTTTTCTTTAGAAAAACTCATTAGTTATACTCACAATTTTGAGCAAAAATACAAGAACATTGACCATAACACTTTAAAAACTCCAAAATTAAATTTGTTTCCTTTCCTTTCCAGCAAATATAATATGATTGACCTTGCATTGCTGAGAGATACTCTTGGTTAGCAGTGTACTGAGCAGATAGCTGTGATCAGGGTGTATGTTGATGTCATTTTGCATTAACCTCTATAGGCACGACATTCTTGAAGATTTCAATAAGTGTTAATACGATTTGTACATTTGTGTCAAAATGTACACTAATTACACATACTTGCGAAAAATTTGTAGGTTTTCAAATTAATATCAGTTTTCTCAGTTTTTTTTTCTAGTCATCATGGTTTCTTATAATATCAGACCTTAAGACTTCTTTTGTGTTTTGATCATGTTGGCCATTTAATCCAACTGAAAGAGAGTTACGAACGTACGGCGATCTAAAAACTTTAGACTTACTTTTAGGTGAACAATAAGAATTCACGAAATATGTTCTCTGTGTAAGTGGCATAGTGAAGCTAGAGACCAATACTGGATAAAAGGAAATTGGCCAACAGGAGAGTATTCAACCACTGGCAACAATGTCCTGCGTGAATGTTTAGGGATCCTGCAAAATTATTATCACATCCACCCCATATTAAACTTAGTTTAATAAAGCAATTTGTTAAAGCGTTGAACAAAATAGGTCAATGATTTCAATTCAATTGTATGAAAAATTTCCTGATCTATCAGAAGCGAAGTTTCTCAAATTAGAACTTGGAATGGAAATAAAAACGAAGATAGCCGAAAAAAATGCGTAGAAAACTTTTAAGAAAGTTGTAGAGAAATTTCTGTGAAATAATAAAAATCCAAACTATGTGAAGAACACGCTGAACAAATTTAAAACATTAGGTTGCAGTATGGGCATTAAAATTCACTTTTTACATACACATTCGGACTATTTTTCTGCCAATTTTAATGATGTCAGTAAAAGGGAAGGTGAATAACTGCATCAGGATGTTAAAGAAATGCAGAAAGACTATCAGGGGCGATGAAATACCAGCATGATGGCGGACTATTGCTGAATGTTGAAGAAGGATGTTTCTATGGTCAGGCACAAGGAAAAAAAAACAATAAACGTAGCTTTTTGGGCAAAAGTGAAAGATCTCTTAAGTTCTTAATTTTGTACTCTTTTTGCTATGCTTTTTGTATTTTTCTCTCGGTGCATGTGGATATCTCATTTATTTGCGACGTTACTTGAATATTCTTGGGGCACTTTCTAAATGTATGTAAATATCGTACTTTAGATTACTCCAATATACCTACTTCCTTCTGTTTTCAAAAATATATAGTGTGTATGGCCTATTTTGTGAGCATATAATAAATATATGTTGTGTAATTGAATATTTCGTTCTTTTTGTCTACTAGGTCTGTACCACTGAAGCTATTGTTGTGGCCATTCCACACTAAATATACATATTTATTTATATTTATAAGGTTGCCGTATTCCTAAAAATAAATTATATTACGTTTATAATGTATTTTAATATTAACCTCATGTAAACTATATATTTTTGGAAACAAATAAAATAGGGTTATTTAAATAATGCAAACTTACTTTTGATAATTGACTTTTAACAAATATAACTTCATATTATAATTCGAAGTTATTGAAAAATTATCTACGCTACTGCATTCCATCAAAAAAAGTGCCGAAGGAATGTCAAAATTACTTTCGTATAACTTCACAAATAGATGGGCAGTTGCCATACCTTTCAATACTGCAAAAACGCATTACCTGAAACCGGCATGTGATTCTGAAGTAAATCGAGGAATCGCATACAGGCTGTTCCATTAAAAAAAGCACGTTAATTTTTACTTACTAACTTCAAAGTTTCACAGGTTTAAGCAAAATTTTAACACTTCACATTAATTTGTAGGATCTGTAGGTAATAAATTTGCTTAATTAATTCTCAATTATTTTTATTTAGCTGAGAAGCGAGGTACTATCATAAATTTGTCAATTGATAGCTCTGTTAACCTAAACACTAACGAATTAAGAAATCTGCTATCAAGGATACCTAAACCTAAAATATATTTTTAATTTGAATTAATTTACGGGAGTTTATGAGAAGTTAGAACAATAAATGGAAACAATAGTTATTAGTGAAAACAGATAGAAAGGAATTTTGAAGCAAATATAATATACAAATTGTTAGTGTAAATAATTATTAATGATTTGTATTAATTTTTAACATAGAGGAAATACTCGCTACGCTATTACAAAGTTAATATATTCAATGTGTATAATACAAAACTTTGTGTATATAGAGCCTAAATTTTATTCGGATATAACCACTTTATTGTTTAATGTAAGCATATATTACATTTAAATTAACAAAAAATTATATTTATTCCTAACATAAATTATTAACGATATTACCATAACTTCTGTTTGAGAAAAATAAGTATTATTTTATATTTCTTCCAAAAATAGAAACTTACTGTTAATATTTAATAAAAATAAAAATTTCTGTCATAAACATAAAAAAATTGCTAAGAACACATAAAATATAATTAAAAGATTAAAAATATAATTTGTTGTGCGTTAAGCAGCTTCTAGACTGTCCATATTATTCCTATTAGGCAACAATTTTGATGATATTAAAAATGATTGTATTTATGCAATATTACTGTGCAGAAATAGTGATAGTCTAGGTGCTGCTTTACCTTTAGATTTCCTAAACCCACTCGTGGAACCTTCTTGGTAATACAATACGTAAATATCACTTTAAGGAAAAAACCACGAAAGCTTTCTTTAACAACTTAATTAAACTTAATACTTTCGTAGCAAAGATGCCAATGAAATTTATAATTTATCCATAGCTTCTTATTAATATTGTTCACGGATTACTACATATTACTTTTTTTAATACCCCTTACTTTGCTAGGATTTCGTGCAGATGCTAATTTTCATTTCCAGAAGAAAATTGTAGCTTGTTATTAAGAAACCCAGCTAGTTATTTAAGGTTATCATAGTCGACAGTATCTAACTACTACTCGTATAATTAAATAAACTAATATAAATTACTCTAAGTACATGCAATTAGTCAAGTACGTTTACCTTGCAATAGATGCAAGAACAACAATTAGCCTGCATCCATGAAACAATGCAAAATAAAATTTCCGACATGATGTAATTTTTACTCAAGCATAACGTAGAAGAATCGTCCGTTTAGAGGATAAACATCTTTCGAAACAACTCCTTCACAGCTATTCACTATTAAGTCGAGGACGTAGATTGTTGGGCCATTAGATACTGTACTACTACACTACAATTGTATACCGAACCAGCTCGTAGTACCTACACTTCTGCAGTCGCCTCGTCCTAACAAGATTTATAACATCTAGATAGTCGGCTGGAAGGTATATTGTTTCGAATCGGACACGACTAACCGCTAATTGCTTAACACTGTTATTTTATTCGTGAACATTTGAAATATTCGCTATTAATCAGACATAACCTAGCGGACCTAACGATATTAACACACATGTATCTGGTAATAACAGGAAATTGCAGATTATTTTTTTTATAATGTATTTGGATAATGCTAGTGAAAACTGTTACTAAAGCACGCATCCATTAAGTTAAAAAAATTTGAAGAATTTTAATACCAAATTAGGATTTCCTTCCATCGATTCAATAAGTGTTATGAATGGTCTGTAGGTATGTGTATTGACGTGGCTTATGACTGATGGCAACATATTTGCATAAAATATATTCTGTCATTTCCAGGTCTCTTTGGTACAAAAAACGACAGAGTTTATTTTCAGCTTTTCTCTAGTCTGTACATATACATAAGTGATATATTAGGATGTCAACCTGCTGCCGATATTCTGAAATAACCCTTGATGATTGTTTTTGCTGTCTCTAGCATCCCTTGCGTAAAGTCCTTCGTTTTGCTAGACCATAGTAAAGAATATCTATGGATGACGGAATATATGTACTATGGAAATAGATCGTTATTAGTTGCAAACGGTGCCAGTACCCTAGCTCAGTAGGATATGTTTATTAATAGACAAAAATACTATTTAATTATGTAATTAGTATGAGCTAAAGCAAATTTTAATATGCTTCAATACAATGGTCTTCTTTTGGTGTTGAAATATTCTAATAATTAAATACGATTCATATCAAGTCATTAAAATAAATTATTCCATTAAACCGTATCTCGTTTACTTAATTACAAGGTGATTTCCAAAACTTCCCGAAATTTGAATTAAACGTGTGAACAAACGGAGTTACAATTAAAGACCGTTATCTAAAGTTGTGTACATTAGAGACATTACTGTGTCTGTTTGCGGTTTTTCAGTGGCCGATTTCAGGGTACAGCGTATCCTAATTAAGTTCCACTTTAAATTGTAGAAGCATGTAGAATGTTAAAGAAAGCTTTGGGCAAACAGAAATTTAAACTGATTTGAACGCTTCAAAAATGCCCGAATCAGTTGACGATGAACGTTCCGGAATTACACCAAAACATGTAACTGTTGTTCCAAATGCAATGGTAAGCGACTGCAGGTAGACCATCCAAGATATGTGTAACATTTCGGGATTAACAGAAACAACGTTGCACGGGCCACTACAGAGAATTGACGTAACAGCTTCGAACTAAACCAGATATTCTTTGTAAAGTCATCACAGGTAACAAGAGTTTTGTTTATGAGTATGGTGCCAAAAGCAAACAACAATCCGCACAATGGAAGAGCACTTTTTCACCTCGGTCATGCCCAAGATAACACTAGCTCCTCATTGCTTTGTTTTTTCGATATAATGGTATTACCCACAAAAAGTTCATCTCATATTTCTAGATCGGACGATTAACACAGAATGCTATCACGATGTCCTAAGCCGGTTGGAAGAAGAAATAGGAAGAAAACATCCAGAAAAATGGTGGACGAACGACTAGATTCACTACCATGATAACCCTAGGCTATACACTATATGCTCATTGTACGGCAGATTTTGGTGACAAGCAGCGTGACTGTTTACACATCCAGCGTACTCGCTTGCCTTGGCTCTTTGCGACTCTCTCCCGTTTCCAAAGATAAACATCGAGTACGAGGGGCGAAGATTTGACATGGTAGAAGAGATCAACGAAACAAGACTTGCAGGAGGCATTCCATTCGTGACAGAGACACCAGAACCAACGTTTGCACTACCAAGAGGACTACTTTGTAGGTAGCAATGGTGAATGAAATCTTGACGTTCGTCAATTTTATTTATCGCTACACTTCGGGAACTTTTGGATAACACTTCATGTACGCCGGGTTTCCGTTTAAAGATGGACAACGGCTCTATTTCAGCAATGGTAAGTTCTATAGGATTCAAAAAGAAAATTCAACAATACCAAATGCATTTCATTAAAAATAACTTTAATATTGGAAATTGACCGCTAAAGGGCTCAACTAATGTGAGAAAATAGAGAAAGTATAACTTCTCAAAAAATTCAAATGGAATGTTGGCTTCATATTACTATCAGTGCATGGGCCACGTGATGTTGCGTAGATTTGCTTTAATACTTAATGAAGAATTCTTTCAAATAAAATGAAGCTGTGAGGGTATGTTCTATCCGAAAGAATCCGCGATAAATTTGGTCTGTCTTAATGGTTCCTTAAGAACTCTTCTTAGGGATTCGTTTTAAAGAGAAATTTGAGAAACTCAAGAAACCTTATTCAGTTGGAACATATATTCCTCTAATCAAGCGCTGAAGGTTGGTTTTTGTAAATAAAACCCCGTCTTTGATTTTACCCTACAAATAGAAATCTAATACAGTGAAGCCTATAGATTTTATGGGTCACGGTCTGCCGATCCATCTATTGGGAAAGTGTTGTTCAAACACAGGCGAAAAATGGGTTGGGGAGCCGTCGTGTTGAGATCACATATTTAAACGGGTTTAATATCCAGAGCTGTTGAAGTCTGATGCAATTCTATGTGATAGGAGTGGAGTTTATAATCTCTCGAAATGTTATGAACACACCATCGCGATAACCCTAGATCTCTTGAAATATCTCGCGTACTTGAAGACTTAACATAGGCGAGAACATTGATAATATTATCTTCATTATGCCTTATTCGTTTTGTCAAGCAACAGCGCGCCTCACATGTCTGGTGCTGCGCAAACATCTAGCCAGGCGAGCAAGAACATTCCTAGATTAATACTGCCATTTTGGGTGTCGTGCTATTTGCCGTTTTGGGTGCGTACATATTTTCTATTGATATTAGCAAATAGATGTACTGACCTACAAGTCTGACAATTTGCTGTTCATTTGTTCAATGACAAGCAAAAATGTCAGTAATATTCGCAAAGCTATAATTTTGAAAGGAAAATATATAGTAACGTCCGCTTTTCGCTATTCTCTTCTAATTTGAGCCCTTATCAATAATAACTCACAATGAATATGCCCTTCTATTTCAAAATTAACAAAAAATCTACAAGCAGATTACCTTCAAACGGTACTCCTTAGCACTTGATTAGTGAAGCGTATGCTCCAATTAAGTAATGGTCCTTAATTCTCTCAAATTTCTTATTAAAACGAATCCGAGTTCTTAAGAATCCAAGACATATTAAAGTTATCACGAATTCTTTCGGATATAACAAGCTCATATCTTCATTGTGTTTAAAAGAGTTCGTCATTAAGTATTAACACAAATATAAGCAACGTGGGCCTTTCACTGACAGTGATATCAACCCACTATTCTATTTATTTATTTAATTTTTCCGGAAGTTATCCTTTTTTTACTTACGCATCCTTTAGCGGTCAATTCCGCACATGAAAATTATCTTTAATAAAATGCTCTTGGATATTTTTATTTATTGAATCCTGCAGAACTTACCATTGCTAAGATACAACCGCTCTCCATTCTTAGACGGACAACCAGTATATATTTACAATTTTATATCCGAAACGAATGGCTTACTGTTAGATGAAAGTTACAAACTTTGCTAATAATTAACTAATGTTGAACAAATGTTTATGTAGAAATTATACATAAAATCTGTCGCTAATCACATTCGCTAATATTTATGGTACTAAATATATTTCAAGCGCTACTTAATTCCAGATATCCTTGGATGATTACGCTGTCCGTTACAGGATTTATTTTGTATAATTTATTTGCGATACCTTTTCCAGTATCCAAACGTATATATATTACCCATACGTATACGTATATATATATGTCTATATAATTCTGTATCAAACTGGATCTAGCCGAGAAGGTCAATGGGTTTGTATTTGTTATGTAGCACATTGTCACATTGATAACTTCTTGTTGGTGGATACGTTAAAAACTTTCGGATGTACAACAGAATTTGTATCGGATTTCGACCTAATATTTCCAAGTAGCACGAAAAAATCTAATATATTAATACTATCATATACACTTTACGCATCGTAGCTTTACTGTGAGTATATTGCTAAGAAACAATAAGCAATAATATGTAATATTTATGCTCATGTAATATAAAACAGTTTTTAGTTTCATGGGTGCAGGGAGAGGCAAGGCGGATATGTCTTTTTTATACTTAACGGATACATTTACACAATGGATAACTGTATATCACTAAGAAAATATGACATGAAAGGTCATAATAGCACTTACATATACTTCACAATGAATATGATAAATTTGTAGTTTATTTGAAGAACTTAAAGTTTAGGTGTTCAGTCACCTAACGTTTCAGAAATAAATTGGCACTAGAGGGTGCCAAGAGATGATTGACTCGTCGTTTCGAATGCTGTGATATTAGCCGTGAGACAAACAGCGGTGCGAGGTGGAGTAAAAGCTCTCTCGAAACCACGCTGATGACACCGGATACGCAGAAACATGTCCGCGAGAAGTTTCTTGCATTGCTTTTGCAGTAAATGATTTCATCAATACCACGAGGAAGCCACATTAGCATTATCTTTTGGACGTCGGAATGTTTCACAGTAACAGTTACTAACAATATAACGCAAATTAATCTTATTAATTGCGCGCAGTGAGGTAGGAATCATGAGTAAATTAGGCTTATTGAGTATTCAATCAGGTCTTAAAGTATTCCTTCTCTTTCGAACTATTGAGCAACTTTAGAGAAAATTTTTGTGTAGACTAACGTGTGGTGGCATCTACAGTTTAATTTTATTTCCGGGAGCACTAGAAATAGTGCCAACCTTCTTACCTAAATGCATGAAAGGTAGAATGAAAACAGGCCGAAATTGCAAAATGGACTTTTGTTACCGACAAGAGTTAACAACATAATAACGATTAGTAAAACAGAATAAGATAAAGGGGAATAGTTGCGAGAAGGACAAATGAAATTACGAAGATATCTAGTAACGATAACTAAGCATAATTTGCTCTTTTTGAATTCAGAATTTGATACTATTGGCGGATTGACCATTATTGTAATTACGTTGCCTATCAGCGAATATTTTGGTTAAATCTGGTATCGTCTGAGCCACTTTAGCACTTTCTACTGGTCAATTTCGAAAGAACGGATTACCAAAAGCGTTTTTGCCGCATATCGTGATATTTTTTCAATTAATTGAAATGCCGTAGATTTCGTTTTTCTATTATTTTTCCAAAAACATAAAAAGGTAAGCAAAATTGTCTACAATGCTGAAAGCTTCTGTTGATTATTATTATTAATTTAGTGGCAGTGATCACATAAAAGTGTCAAATACAAAACTTTTTAGAACATCGCAAATATTTTGAACCAACACTAAATCGTAAGACCACTATAAAATGATAAAATTAATAACCAATATGGATTTATAATTTCTGTAGAAGTATTTTAATGAACACTGCTTCTATCCACACATTTATCACTAGAATATTACGCTAAGGCAACTAATACAGTTACCTCAACATTAATGTATCTAAACGAACAGCATGGTTCATGGCTAGAAAAACTACACCATCTGTAATTAATGCAATAATTAATGATACGCTTTAAATTTCTAGACAAACATGATTTTAAGTATAAACCATTTATCTACGTATCATTTTTTATAGTAGCAAACTAGCAGTGATACTCCTTGTACTGCTTCAGGAAAGGTAGCAATTCCCTATATATAAGACGGTTTCAAATTAATCTCCAAGTTGCAAATTAATTTAAAGTTGGCGAACAGAATTGACCGCTTGGAAGATTTATAGATGACGAATGGATAATATATATCATGTTTATTAGCGAACGAGCATTAAAGTCACTACTTACACATTTGAATTAGTTTATACGGTGTCAGCTGCCTTATATATTTTTCGTATTTTAATTGGCAGCAACGGTGCATCGATTTATTATTATTAAAAATATTCAACGACTTTAACTAAATGAGTGCGCGTTCAGATTTTATTTGCAGCCGCGATTTATTTCTGAATATTTACTTTAATTGCATTAAATTACACGAAAATAATGAAAAGAGAAATTTATTTCGTTGTAATTTATTTTTTGATGCAGATGTATCTTTCTATCTTATTCCAGCAAGTCATGGCGATGTACATCGCCTATATTACATATATTTATATACGTGTATTTACTTTATAAATTTTAAATAAATTATTCGAATATATGCATGCACAACGATATTTGGCAACCATCACGTTATCAATGCACAATTGCTGTGTTTTTATACATTTGCAGTGTATACAAAATTTATCTACATTAAGCCTCAATTTTGCAAATTAATTATATGTGCTTGCAGAATCTGTGCAAATACTGCTGGATTTGTGTAATAACCAACTAGTATATTTTAACACCGAAAGAGGTTTATTAAATTAATGCTTTTCAAAATGTTTAGTTGAAGGTCATATATTAATCTCTATTATCACTTTTAAGCAAATAAAAATCAACAAGGTTTAAACAGATGGAAAAGTTGGAATGATCTGAACGTAAGCTTACAAATTGTAGTGGAAGCACTCAAGAAATCAAATAAACAAAGAAATAATCGTTGAATAAATTGAAAATGTAATATTAACGATGATTTGTATTTACACTTGCTACCTTTTGTCACACAACTTTTTTGTAATGACGGCCCAACGGGGTGTATAAGGCTATTAACCTCAGGAGCTTTTGTGAGTAAATTGTTTGTATTCCATGGCTTTGTTACTATCACTCCCTCGCCGTAAAGGATGAAGCGCGGTTAATTGTCCCTCAACTGCGAAAGTGACTCGGGAGTGTACCGGACCGCCGGGGCGCCAAAATGGTATGAATAATAATAAAACTGTTTTTATTTGCAATAGTGGTGATAATAAAACGCCAATGAAGCCTACATCTTAGTAAATAAGTGTGTGTAATCTGCGAAGGATGACGGAATTCGATCTATCATTTGTGAAATTGATCGACAAATATGTAAAGTTCACTAGAATAGTGAGAGTGTCTCAACAAAGCGATAGCGGTCATTTGTTGGTTGTTCCAGTGGCGATTAACGGATCTTTATACTTTGCTCATTTTATATACTATCATCATATCAATTTACGATTAAATAAAACAAAATCAAGTATAAATATGAGAAAGATGACGTAACGAAACGTCATAGAGGAAATCTAACAGACAAATTGGTATAAAAAGCAATAGGTATCTTCACCAGCTCTCAGAGGTTTGTGATAGATACATGGGATGTTCATTTACTTTTCATTTATGTTAAATTGATGGAACCAGATATTGTTCTTTTAACTCCAAGCAGACAAGAAGTACCGTTGTGTGTAACAACTTTACGGTGCAGCAAAAAAAACCTGGTTTTATCCAAACAAAAGTATGCATTTCTTAAAGTCATTTAAAGGAGCAGAAAAATGGAAAAAGTGCTAATCGTCATTGTTATGTATGTTAATAATTTCAAATTAAGTAAGGATAATGCGTTAAAATCATCACAAGGCGCTTGAGAGTTTTCAGAAATATCGATCTTCTTGATTGAATTTAATACAAGATCTTTATAATCACGATAGCTTTCTTATGAAACAAAAATGGCCATGTGGTCGGTTAAAGTATCCAGTATGCAAAGCTTTTTTCGTTGGTAAATATGAAGTCTTTATGTTTACAAAAATTGAATAAAATCTGTTATATTTCTATAAAAGTTCGATAACTAAAGAACAGCACTCTATCTTATAACCTGGTTTGGAGGAGTTTCCGGATAACTTAAATTCGGAAAAAGAAGTAGCGTACTTGTGTTCTACAATTCTATTACACTATAGTTGTTAACAAATTTTTGCCAATTATTCTGCTAGTTAGTTTGAAAAACTCACTTGGTCCGTCCCGCAAATTCATTGAATATACTCTTTGCTATGAAGAATAGCCTGAAGTAATTAAGGGTTTCCGATAGATGAAAATCACAAGCCGTTTGACGAATCTCATGGCAATGAATAGCTCTACTACCTACAAATATTTCATTGATTTCTGCGAATTTTAGAAAATATAAAATACTGATTTTTTTTGTTGATTAGTAAGCAAGAATTAATGTAATAAAACCTTAACGCAATTCTCCCAGCTCATCTAGAAAACATACAGCGATTCAATACGCGTTTCCGTTTCATATACGGTCATAAATACACCGCGTATCTGTCACTCTTCTAAAGCATCTGTGTAATTATATAATTAAGTAAGAGTAAACGTTGTTTTTATACAAAATGAAATTGAACGCAGACATTCTTCATGTTCTACTTTGCAATACGCTGGTAGTTTAGAGTAAAGAGTCTTCTCCATTTTACAAGTAAGAAAATAAAATCTATGCATGTACATATATGCTTAAATATTTCACAAACGCAGCTTCTCTTAATGTCAAGTTATTACTCAGAAATATTTACTTTCTTTATAAATCAACAATATATCACTAAAATGAAAGCCGCGTTTATTTAACATAAGTATGTACGATGAAAGAATTTAGTAACCGTGGTGTTTGTCAGTAAAGAATGAAATACGTAATTGTAGTGATGTGTATCTTATCTTTTGTGGGATATATTGTAAATAGCTGCTCTATTCACAACATAAAATGTCTAGAAACAATAAGCAAAGCATAAACCACGTTGTACCCCAAGCCATCCCTCAAGCAGTTCTTGAACTGCTTACCGCGAGATGGCGTACACAGGAGCACTTTGGGAAATTACACATGTGGACGATCCCCATGATATATAACAAAACACATCACAAAATCCCTAGAAACAACAACAAAAAATTATTTCGTAGAGAATTTCAGACAACTAATTAAACATAAATTACTTAGCGTCGTTGATTGCAATAAAGATTAATTTTATGATGTCATATTGATGAATTCCAGCAAATTAACAGTATCGTTTTAGTAACGATGCTCATAGTTTCTTTTGCTGCTTTATAGTGTCATCTACTCGTAAAAATAACATTACATCTCCGTGGAATTTTTAATTGTTTCAGTTTTAAACGCTTTCCAGGTACCTATTAAAAAAACCATACCTATCATAAAATCTACACCGGTTATAGAGGAAACGACTATAATTACAGTAACTATCGAATTTTTTTTCTTGTCGTTAAATAACATTTATACAATACAATGATATCATTGTGAGGATTTATTGCTACAGTATTTTGTCAGATTTAATTACTCGTTCTAAGAGTGCGTAGTAGTATTTTGTCGTTTGCTTCTAAAGGAAATACGTATTTAACCTAACACTGTATTCTTTACTTGTTATTCTGTCATGTTTTATTGCACAACACAATAGCTAATATTACTCGGATGTTCTAAGGTTTTTATAGGCTATTACGGCACCGAAGAGAATTCTACAAATACCGGAACTTTTCGTTTGTATTTGATTAGCACTGAGCTAATAATTAGAAGCAAATAGAAATTACAAATACGTAGATGTTTAAGTTTAGAAAGTTATTTTGACAGAGTGTTGACTACCTACATTATAATTAAAATACGTTTAATCAAATGGATATCCGTTTATTTCCAATGCGTACGTAATTTAATTAGTCTGATTTTCGATTAATGATGGGTACATAGATTGATAGCCTATTATACGATTTAAAAATCTCTCATTAATATTGCATTAATGCGTGCCTATCTACAACAAGACTAATAAGAAATAAAATCGCAGCCCCGTAAAAGCTTTTCTCTTTCGCTGTTAGTCGTTCGCTAAACTGTTTTATCATATAAACTGCATATTTGGCGAATTTCTGCGTTATACGTCTTTTCCAGAGGAAATCGGTGAATGCTCCAAGAGTGATCAAATGTCCTTTAAAGAATAGATTCAATATTCTACCCAAGATACGAAAAAGTGTTAACCCTCTGGTCACGTCCAGGGTCACTATCAAGTCATACAACTTGTTGTGTATATTTTTAAAATAAATGAATTTACAACACCGGCCGCTCGTGTAGCTGCATAGTATCATCACCTTTTTCGCACAGTGTGTCAGCTACCACTTATCATATTTCCTTAATTTGATCCCATGCGACTTGCGACTAGACGTTATAATTTTTTTTTTTTAGTGATCATGTAAGAATATCATTGTTGTATATCTATAGAAGTAAATATTAATGTAATGAATGAATTCCAAAAGATTATACAATCTATGCGTTTCAGAACATGGAACCACGTAGAGAACCATTGACTGAGGCAGAATTACAAGCCATAATAGACGATTTATCTGATAGCGAAGAGTGGACGACGTAAGCAAAGATTTTTCTGAAGATTATAATAAACATGACGAAAATGAAAGTGGTGAAGGTTTAGAGAACTTTTCCATTTCTAAATAAAGAAAATGAAATGGAGAAAAATTCAACTTGCAAATATTAGAAAATACAATTTCACATTCACCGTCTGTTAAGTCAAAAGATTACATGCACTTCTCTAGAAACATCTTTCTTATACTTCGATGAAAATATAATGGATATGCTTGTAAAATACAGCTCTGAGAGAGGGAGGAATGCAAAAGATGTTACACTGGAAGAAATTGGCCTTCTGGGGATGATTTATTCTCTCAGGTCTAATGAAATCAAGTCCTTTGGATAATGAGGATCTTTGGGTAGATGTCGGCGCTGATTGTGATACTTTTCTTATTTTGTTTGTTTCTCTTTATGAGATTTCACGAGACACATCCGCTTGAACCGTGGTGAAGTGGTTACCAACTCTCCTAATTCAAATACAATGATATACCGTTTGTCAGTTTAATCAGTTGTACACATCGTATGTAAAGAATTCATATTGGAGCGCTTTAGCCCCAAAGTCAACTTCAAGATATTCACGGTCATGTTTAAATTTTAGCATTTGCACCGCTCTTGGTGAAATTAGATATTTGAGAATGCAATGAAGATTAAGGTGGAAATGGAAACAAATGGATCGTGGTACCTCTAACTATACTACTAGATTGGAAAGTGGATAAACTCCACATCGATTCGTATTAGGGCTTGATATACCTACTTTTAATAATTTTCAAGGTATTGACGATTTCTTTAAACTGCATGTAGTGGGTTAATGTTTTACAATAGTATGACATTGGCAATGAGTCGTTAACATGTATTTTGTAATCTTTATTTGAAAGGCCGTATTATTTAACAAATGTTGATGCTAGATATTTAAACAATACAATATCACTTGATGTCCTACTACTGTCGATAAGACAAAAGGCGCTTGCACTCGCATTATTTTGGCTTACAAGTAATAGGAACGTTTACTACAGCCCTAGCGCTGAAGTTTGACGAAGAATTTTGCTAAAAACTTTTATCGTCACTATACATACTATAAAGCGTAGTATAAACTTTTACAAGTGTAGTAACGTTTTCAACATTTTTCTCGCAGTGTTGATATTTATTATACGGTCATTGAGACGCTTAACATAAAATACGATATATTATAATGAAACTCTTTGTTTAATAAATTATTAACTTATGGTTTGTTTTAAATATGAAAAGGTTAACTGATGGAAAAGTTAAAGAATTTTTCAAGTTTACCAGTTACAGGTTCATTTTTTAAATTCTTAACCAAATTTTTAATATCTTTATAAAACAAATACCTAGCGCAATTCATAATTGACAACTATCTTTTCGAATAAAATTGCAAAAACTGAAACTTATAAATTTTGAATTATAGTTTTTATTTTATATAACTAAATATTGAATTTTCGCCACCTACCCATTGACGATCTTCTAAAAATGTTTAACTTGGAAGTTCGATCTTGAAATTCTAAGCTCGAATCTGCAATCTGAATTTACAACCAAATATTTCTTGCTGTAATCATTGTTTCGTAAGTGGTAATTTCGGTGTTATATGGTCCAAATGGATTTGCTTTGTATTTTCCATAGAAAAAGTTTCAAAATACCTTTAAACTTTGAATATTTCATTGAGTAATTTTGAAAACTCTTCTTGTCGAAAACTCTTCTTATCCCATCTCAATTTTTCAAAATTTGCATCCACAGTTTACTATTTCAATTTTCCTTGATGACTTTAAAATCCATTAAAATGGTTTTGCTTGCTTCAATGGTGACGACGTCGAAATGTCCAGGTATGGCAATGTCAGGTACAGTAAATTAGAATGGTTACCATGAAAACGGTTCCAATTTTAGTTTCTTGCATTAAAAGTTATTTACTGGATTCTTTTTTTAAACAAAAATATATCTTACCTAAATATCTAATACAAAGATAAAATTGGAGGGAAAAGGTCATCAACACTGTTTCGCTTCGTAATAAAACACTTTCCAACTAAGTAAATAAATATCATAACAATATATTTAGTGAGAAAGCATTGGACTTGCAAAATACAGTTTATACTTCCAACTGTCGATAAGGATGACCATTTTGTCATCCTTAATGATATTTTACGGAGGCGCGCCAATATAGCATTCATACTACACATTTCACAGGCCCACGATTTTTCTTCCCTTTCGATGGGAATTCCTCTATCTAAGACGGTTAAACAAAATATCCACCAAGCAAACTCCCTAGTGTTCAAATTATTTCATTACGCAATATGAAAGAAAGAAATATTCAGGAAATCAAGTAAACCGGAAATTCTCACAAGTTATGCGACTTCAAACTTCAACCGATCGAAAGAACATGTAGTCTACCTAAACGCTTAGATATTTCTAATTGCGTATCTGATAAGATTCTACATCACCATCATCCTACTACTTTATTTACAGATTATGTAATACACTGACCGTATAGCGAATCCAATTTAATAAGGAAATGCTTCTCTTCGCGGAATTACTTATCTCCTGCTACCTGCAGTTACAAGTTTATAAAACAAACAGAATATCACTTTTACTAATTTTGTTGAATTTGACTGCGTGATTTAATTATACAAATCGTTCACGTACTACTTATGAACATGCTATACGTGTTACGCAACGGTAAAGATAATAATAAATTAAACGTACTTGATATGTAAAACGACATGTCTTTGCAACTTCCTTACGCATATTACATGTCATTACATTTTCATATGTGAGTTTATTAAACCTCTCCGTTACACAAACTATCAATCCCCTCGATATAACTTTGTAATCAACTGGCAAATATTGATGTAATCGTTACTGCGAAAAACATTTGTTAAGCTGACGGCAATCATATTGCAAGAACGAATACATTGATTCAAAATGTACACGCATGGATATTTCTAAATATAATTTCGAGATTGTATAATTCAGTACGGTACTAGTGACTGATATACATTCACGCATAACAATACGAAATACAGTCTGGCAAAGTACTAAGTTAAAGGATGATTTCTATGTATATTTTCATAATCAAGTAGAACTTTTATATATTAAGTTATTAGAAATAAATCTGGACAACAGGATTCAATTGATATTGAAGGCGTTAGATCCTTTACAGCATGGAATTGCACAAGACTTAATAATTGGCCCCTTAACAGTATATGTTTTGTGTTAGAGTTGGTTTTGAAATTTTCCATTGAAATCTTTTTTTTTCCCCTTTTAGATTAATGCTCCAAATCATTTTCTTACAAATCCCCTCTAGTCGCTTTTCTTTGTTAAGTTTTCTTAGTTAAAATTGAATTTCTACATACTTCTTTCGAAAAATGTTTGTTGTCAAAAAAACATGTTGTTCTATCTCCACTCGTTTATTCGTTGTTACAGGAATGCCAATCCAACGACTTTATACTTTTTGTGGTTGGCCTAATGACGTTATAAATTTAGACTACTGGATTTCATATTAATCCATATCGATGCAAATGAGTGGAGTTTAGTGGAGTTTTAAATGCTTATTAACGTACACGCAATCAATAAAAAATACAATTTTAATGGCAAAATAAGTTAATTTTGCAATATATTTATTTAAAATAAGTGACAAAAAAACATTTTTACGTTTTGTGTACAATTTGTTATCCAATTGTTTGTTTTTGTTAATTGCATAATAAGTAGTGTGGAAAACACCGTTTCAATGATAATAACGGAGATACCAATAGCATGCACTTAATTTGGATGAGCCTGTAGCGTGCGCGATAAAATTATGGAATAAATTCTTTAAACTCGAATTTGTTTCTCAGAGAAATGTTCAATTTTATTAAATAAACATTTTTGCATCAATTTTTCGTTTTCCCCACCTCTAGTTTTCAAGTAATGGCGTAATCCCCCGTTTTTCTTTTATTTTAATAGATCATAGAAATTTCAATACTTCATATAACAAAATTTTCAAACAGAGATCATTTATAGAGTGAAAAGCATAAATTTTATTAACAACAAAAAATAAAGATAAATGCTGTTATTCAACAAACGAAATGATTGTTTCCTTTGGATCAATTGTTCGAAATGATATTCACCTGTTCATTAATTTTACTATTTAACAAGAAAGTCTAGCAAAAAGTAAAGATAAGTTTTTACAGATCATGTCACCGTCATATGCCAAATACTCCGCATATAGGATTTTAATGCTTGTTAGATGCGGCGATAAAACCAGAACCAGAAGAATTCAATGCAACATATCTCGAAAGAAATATCAGCCAATCAACAGTGAGCAAAATCGAGAAAAAATTTAGAGAAACTGGGCATGTTTAACACATTTCAAACAGGGCGTCCTATGTAACTGAATAAAGATGTGAGGATTTTGTTGTGGATGAAACTTAAGTTTCTCAGTAATCGATGTTACATGTACTACAGACAGAAAAAAAAACATCCTAACAAAATGCAACCACTGCAAGAACTGAATGAAGATAACTCTAATCGCCGGACGCAGTTTTGTAAGATAATGCAGGAATTATGCAACCGCTATCCATGCTTCATTCGCGAAATTCTCTTTTCATTTGAAGCCTTATTTTGGCTAGATGTAACAGTGAATCGACAAAATTGCAGCTACTGGAGTAGAAAAAACATTCTCGTAAAGTTAATGTGTCGGCAGCGTTACTTGGCAATAGAATCATTGGCCCTTTCTTCTTTGACGAAACTCTCAAAGAGTAGCGATATCTTGTTTTTTCAAGGGATGCAAATAAAGATGATCTTGACTTACAAACTACCGATGTTCGGTTTCAGCAAGGTGAAGCACGTGACCATTTTGCACGTCCTGTTCTCGAGTTTTTAAACATCTGCTTTCAGGATAAGGTGCTTAAGCAACAGCCAATAGAGTAGCTCGCCAGGTGCCCAAATCTTATGTCCTTTAATTTTTTTTCATAAAAAGCCAGAGTTTAGAAGATTTGAAAGAAAAATTTAGAGTTATAAATAGAAATTAGTCGAATTAATCCCAACGCCTTTTCGAACATTTGATCTAAAGGAAATGATCATTTCATTTCTTGAATAACAGCATTTATCTTTGCTTTTTGTTATTAATAAAATTTATGTTTTCAATTCTTTAAATGGCGTCTATTCGAAAAATAGGAAGTTCTCATTAAAAAAAAATAGTGATTACGTCATTATTTGAAAACTAGATGTGGGGAAAACTTAAAATTGATGCAAAATTGTTTATGTTTAAAAAGTAAAATAACCTGTCCGAACATCTCTTCGAAAAACAAATTGCATCAGATTTAGTGAATGTATTCTATAATTTTGCTACGCTGTGTGTAGTAGTGTTTAAAATTTTCAGCTGCCGTTAACGTTTTAATACCAACCCCCTTCTTTAATTCGATTTATTAAAGCATAACGTACATAATAGTTGAGTATTTGTAGATGATATAACTCAATTTATCATATAGTTGTATATATATATATAATCCAAAGCCTGTCTACCGTTAAACGGTGTAGGCAGTATCTCTTCTTCAGCTGTCCACAAATTTCTTCCACTTCGCCCTGTCCTTTGCTATTTTAGCTGCATCCGTCCATGTTACACCTTTCTTTTTCAAAATTTCTGCAATTACCATATTCCATGTCTGTTTTGGTCTACCTCTTCTTCTATTCCTTGCAATTCTTGCTTCCCATATTTTTTTCGGTTGTCTTGTACTGCTCATCCTTTGTAGATGTCCCCACCATCCTAGTTGTCTTTGTTCAATAAATTCTAAAATCGGCGTTATCTCTAGGTCTTTTCTTATGTCCTCGTTTTTCATTCTATCGTATTTAGTAACTCTTCGTACTCTTCTCAGATATCGCATCTCAGCAGCTTGTACTTTACTTTTCTGTTTTTGGTTCAATATCCATGATTCACAGCCAAACGTTAGGATCGGTCGGTAGATAGATTTAAATATCTTCATTTTTGTTGTACTAGATATTTCCTTTTTATTTATAAATCTACTGCTCATAGCATAATATAGTTTCGTTGTCTTTTCTATTCTTTTATTAATATCAGCTTCTTGCGACCCGCTTTCATCAATTGTAACTCCCAAGTATTGAAAAGTTTTTACTTGTTCTATTTTTGTCCCTTCGATTTGTATCTTCATTAATACTGGTTCTTCTCCTATTGCCATTACTTTCGTTTTATTTTTGTTTATTTTCATTCCATTCTCATTCAGTACAGAGTTCCATATATCTAAATTTAATTGTAGATCTTGTTCGTTCTTTGCCATCAGTACTACATCATCTGCGAATGCGCCCTCTGAGATTGTCACCCGCTGTAGGTTCATATATCCTATTGTAAGTTTTTTACTTCTTCTGGTACATTCTTTAAGTATTTCATCCATGTACGTAGTAAACATGACTGGGCTCAAGCTTCCTCCTTGTCTCAAACCTTCATCATCATATAGTTGTAATTAGTATAATCATATTCCGCGCAGCTTGTTAAGTAGACTAGAAAAAATCCTTCTAACAGTATTGTTGTGTAATAAGGTAATAACCGTTACGATATAATACTAATATTCAATAAATCAGCGTCTTAGAATAATGTCTTTGACCTTGGCCGTATAAAAAAACTATGACTGTTGATATCGATTTTCCAGCATGGCATTCATTAGGAGATTACAGCTGTATTTTTGTCAATGAATTGTATCCAAACTACACATCTAATATTACATGTGTATCTTGAAATGACATTTAACACGCGCAAATCATAAAACAGTAAACAACAAAAAATCGTTATGTTATAAAATGCATAAGATGAACAACTTTTTATGTTTAAGCTTGACAAATTAATTTCAATGCATACCTTTCTATTGTGCGATTATTTTTATAACACTGGATAATGTTGTAAATCCTTGAGTATAACCTTTTACTATTTTTTGTCAATAGATTATTATTATATATTATTGGGAGTGAGGTTAAAAGTCATGATATGCTTTAAGGCTTTTACCGTAATTAATAATGGAAAACCGATAATTGTCACTCACCGATTTATATCAAACTTTGTGGGTTTATACATCAATTTAATGTAAGAGCAGTGCTCATTTTTTATGGTGCCCTCTCTGGATATAGGGCACCATGAACGCAACACAACTCCTCACTATTTGCGTTAATACCTCTGAAACCATAGAAACTATTAACAAACACTTCGGCAAACTCTTTTTTTATGTAAAAGTGTTTATTTGCTTAAAAAATGCATTGTTATGCATGTATATTGCCTTTGCTCTGATCCAATTTGCAGAAAAAGAAATTGTTAACGTAAGTGTACTAAACGTTATCATTCAATTTGACATACATATATGTTATTGCTAAAGCGGATAATTCCGGTATTCCATGAAATGTATGTACCAGTATGTAGACGACTTCGCATCTTCTCTACCCGCAGATCGACTAGAAAATACCCCAAATAACTTTGATACCAGTGTTACTTTTACCGTTGGACTGGTCGCTTTCCCTTCCTCGACACCTTCTTAACTCGTTTCAACCACAGCGTCAGACTAGCGTGGTACAGAACCGTCCAATTCCAATTCCTGCTTGACTTTCACTTTAGTTATCCCACAAGAAAAACAGAATTAAGAAAATAAGCCATCATACTAACTTGAGGCAACGTAAAAGAATTTTGATTAGTAATAATTACCCTAGAAGTTTGGTAAATAGGCTGCTTTTTTCAACTGCTAGTTATCGGATATTATACCGGTGTCTGGAAGCGTTAATAGGGAGGAGGACACCAACTGGCAATTCAAATCTGCGCTATACATACCCAGTTTATCAAACAATTTGAAAAAAGTGTTTGAAAATGTTAACATTAAAATAGCATTTACATCTGCTATTAATGCCAGACAATTATTTTTTAAGTTGAAAACTTCCCTTCTGATCCAACAAAACTATAAAATTAATATTTAATAAATTAAAAACAATTTTTTTGATGCTCCATTTTCAGTTAGCATCAGTGTATAATTTTCATACTCGTCATGTCTCCCTCCTTTGTTCAGATAGTTTTTGTTCTTTATCAAAACAAATTTTGGACGATACTCGAACGCATTGCACATTCGCCAACAAGTATTTTAAATAATCGAAAATTTGTTAAAATGCATGTGTTTTGTGTACAAGTTTAATTTTTGCTATGTTTTCACAAAAATTTTACACGCTATTAGTGTTAAGTTATGCCTGGTCTACTGTGTAACCTTAATATTGCAAGAAGATTTGTCCAGCTGTGTATGCTGTAAGCGCCGTACTTTTAGGACAGAATTTTAGTGTAAATGTATTTTAATTTAAGGTAAATTTCCATCAGAGTTCGCTAAAAACTGGACCAATTGGTTAGCGTCTTTCTCCTGACGTACCTTGTACGCAATGAAAAAATACAAATTGTGCAATAATAAATTTAATGAATAATCTAGTACGCGAATAAAATGTTTTATAGAGAGATTGCTTCTACTAAGAAATTTATCATAGTTCTCCAAACACCACTAATTTTGCTGCTTTGGGTCTAATACAAAGTTGTCGAAGCAAGTGTTTTATCACATATTGTTTGTTTTCATTTTCTTCACGGCCTTCTCCATTAGCTTTATTTTCCTTATACGGAGTTCTCTACAAACTGCAGTCCATTATTCCACTTGTTTGTGCCGTTCTATTGTACCCAAGTAATAAGCATGTTTTCCACGTTTTTATTTTTAACTCCAGCCACATGCCTCTTAGACTTTCTTTTTATCACAAACTTCACGACTATTGTTCGATTGCATAATACCAGAAGCTCTAAAAAAAAAGAAGTATCTCCAGAAGCTTTGACACAATAAATTTTATAAGGTGGTGCTGACACACCATTTAATATCGTTATGTATTTTCGTATTACGTATATTTAATATCGTATGTTATTGGTTTCACTGCCACTCCTTTCTTTTTATACTTCTTCTTCTACTGGCACTCTTCACAGTTTTCCCGTAACTCTTCCTGTGTTATATTTTTATACTTTACCTTATTTAATTCTTTAACCATCCGATCTCTTTTCCAGTGTCCTATTGCAGGGTGAGTTTAAAAATAATAAAGCACATCAAACAAATCATCTTTAGTAACGTAAAAGACCACTTCAGAGTATGTTTCTTTCATCGGTACAATTATTTTTTCTATGGATTTTATTGCAAGGGCATTGTTCGGGTTATTTTGTACTGTGTATTATTGTATTAGATTAGGTAAATACATTATTTGCGTTTGGTTGCTAATACCCTCTTAAGTCTAAGCTTAATCTCTAATTTTCCGGCCTTTATGGCAGATCGTCATAAAACTATTAGGTTAGGGGATAAATTGTAAACCGAAATTAGTTGAACTGTTTGAGGATATGAATAAAACTAAATTATTTTATTAGTCTGGAATTTCCAAAGGCTCTTCAGGTAATTTCGGTGACGAATGAACATGCCCGTATTTCATCCCTACTATTATAATGGTTAGTAGTGGGGACACTTACATATAAGGGTTAGATTAGGTTGTCTTAACAGTCCTCTCTACAAATAAAAACACAAACAAATGTAATCAGATGTTTTCCTAGCTACGTATAATCTCAAAAGTGTAAAAACTCCAGCGCACAATACAAAACAGGCATCGTAATGTTCAATAAAGTTATATTATTAACAAAAGAGTCAATATCTTCACGATTTCTAAGAAAACAACAGTCTCGTAGCCTTTCGATTTTTAGGGATACAGAGTATGGAAATATTGCCTAAGAGCCTTTTTCGATGAAGTACTACAGAATTACAGAAAGAAATTACAATCTGTAACTCATAATCAATTATCATGACCAAGGCTCTTTAGTTTATTTCAATGTGTATGGTGTAAAAGCAGAACAATCACTATATTTTGAAGATCCTGCGAGCTTTTGCTTTTTATGCAAATCACAGACTGCACCGCAATGCGATATTTGCAGTCAACCCGAATTTATTAGATGCTGGTGGTGCAAATAGCGTCGTAGGACATTTTCAGGAAGATGGTCAGTAGTACTAATTATGTAGCGTAAATCAACTGCCCATACCGCCAATTTTATTTATTTTATCATGATTAACAATTTGTACGTACACTGTGTCTTTCTAATATATTTCCACCATTGTAAGTGAACACTAAACCCAATCAACACAAAAGTATCGGCAACCTCACACATTTAATTAGTTAATCCGGAACGGCCGTTTCGAGTATTCTCAAATGATGACCGGTCGCGGGTTGAGAATGTGGATCATTCGTATCCTCGAAAGGGCCATCCCGGAAACGTGTGTGATGCGGAAGTTGCCGATACTTTTGTGTTGATTGGGCTTAGTGGCTTTTTGCAGATAAAACATTTGTGTTTTAGTTGCTAGATATATCGTAGTGGCAAAGTGGATTTTTTCACAGCAAACTTAATATATGTATTAATTTAACATTTTTCTTTAGCAAATAGCAATTTTTACAAACAAAAAAAGAGGGTGAGGGATTACCCTTGCAAATTACTTGTAACACAGTTAAAGGTTATCCATAAATCCATTAATAGGTTCCATAGTTCCAGATATATTGCCATTAAACTAGTCCATAACCTTAAAAAATTTCATTTAAATCAATGACCATGAGTTACCGGTAATTCCCTTGTAAGTCTATACTGAAGGATTAATAAAGTAATTCTCTTTTCAATTTGAATTTTTTTCTTGATTTGAGCATTAGACCCAAGTCCAAATATATCCTTTTAAAAATAATTCCATTTATAAAAAAAATCAACATACAAAAGTTTGATACACTATACTTAGTAATAAAAGAAATAACAATTTAACTAATTCAGCAACCAATTTCTTGTAAAACAGGTCATAAAACGTATTTACTCTATATTACCAGTCGGATATTGCAAATTAAAGTCTATCATTCTTTCCGACACCTTTGTTATATCTAAAGATGAAAATGGAAACTGAAATAAGTGTTTGTAATTTCTACAGTCCCAAACTCATCGTTATGATCTTGCGTAGATAGTTTTAAAACGTTATTTTATTAATTATTTTCCACATCTTTGATTGCTGTTTTAATTATTAAAATATGCATTATGCGATGTTCCTTTTGACGACAGCAAAAAATCATTTGTTTATTTATGTCTTGCCATTCAAGGTCTAACGTTATTCTCTTTAATCGGTTTATAGATAACAATCGTGCTACTATACATCAGGTTCTAACTTTTGAAAACTGCTTGTTTACGGCAACACCTGAATTTAATTATTAACCTGTTTTTCGTTAACATTAGGAATAATTTTAACACGTCAAGGAATAAATAGAACGAGAAGCTGTTTCGTGAATAAATTGGGTTATGGCAATTATGGTTTTGGCATGATCTGTTGTCGTTCTATATAGGTATGTTTATACTATGGCTAATGATATTGTCAAACGATTTTTTTTTATATACGCCTGTAGAATTGGATTCTTAAACACGTAATTAAGCTAAATAGACTGTAACATTAAGCATTTGACAATATTACCGATCTACAAAACAGCAATATGCATAATTTGCAAAGTAACCAATAGACCCAAAAGCTAACTAGTATTTTGTTCATAGCTTATAGTGAGGTTGCTCGTCCAGTGATAACGCGACGGATGTTCATGATGTTCAAAATAATATGAAGCTGTGTGAAAGGTGTAGGCAAATACTTAAAGACCAATGACTTTTAACATTTCAGTATTATAACATATCACTGTTATGTTTTTACGTACAAACACTCAATTAAATTTGAAAGGAATTGTTTTCATCACATTCGAAATGACAGCGGAGTGCCAGTTCACGGTAGTACATCATTTCAAAAATCGCCCCAATATGTTTATCTATCAGTATTTAATGCGGTTTCCTGAACACATTACGCCAACATGTTTAAAAGCTTTTAAATCAAAACTAAAATAATTTTTATGTAATAATGTATATTATTCTATGGAAGAATATCTGAATATTTATTAACTTGTCATTGCAGTTGTTTGACCTAACCTTCATCATTATGTGAGGCTAAATATGTTATTATTACTGTTAATTTTTACGTATTTTTAAAGCGATTAAATTTAATTTTAAATTTGAAAGGCTGATAATATTCTAAAATATTAGAATAAATGAGATGCGGAGATGCACCAATTTTATAATGAGTTACAGATATCATTTGATCCGTTGGTAACTCCTACGTATTTCGAGAAATATTTCAGATTTAAATCGCGAGAAAGAACATGAGAATACGTATTTAGAAATTGTCTTTAAATGCAAAGGGTCAGCCTGTATCTACATTCACAATTTATATAATAGATATCACGAGCAACTAATTGGGTGTTAAAAATGATAGTCTTTTAAATTATTAAATTTAATATGTACACAAAATTGTTTATTGTGCTATAGGGAGATCGTAAATTTTGCTTATTTCTTGGGATTAAATTTACTCGAAAGCTTAATGCCTAATTACATATAAGATGTCCATAATTTTTTCTAGTTTTCACACAAACCGCAACACATTCATTACAGTGTCTTTTTAACACATTACATACGCCACAAAGTAAAATTGTAAAAATTTGTACATTTCCCAATATATGAAATATTGTATTGCAAACATTTTATCCTATTATACTTTTGTTCAAACCATCTAACGCTAATTAGATGATCAAATAACATTGAATATGGCCTATTGAACTTTTTTCTTACCGGCTCCGACTGCTAGCGCCACGTCCTGGTGGTGGTACAACATTGGACGGGGTGGTTACTGTTTTATTGTGGGCAGCATTTCGCAATTGTGAACTGGTTTTGTTTTGGGCAGCAGCCGCGGCGGCTAACTGTCCCGCGCTAGTCCTTGGCAATCGGGGAGATGCTTTTTGAGCACAATTTGCACCCACGATAAGCACCACGAGCAGGTACCACCCGGCACCTCTCATGGTTCTAACTGTCTCACTTCACTCGAACGCACTTGAACCACAAGAAAAAAGGAAAAAGTATGCTATGTTTTTTCAGGAAAAAGATAATGCTGGAATGCTTGATTTTTTTTGGATTCTTCGCAATATATTTTTTTAAAATTTAGATTAGAGTTAATTGTCAAATATGTGAGAGTATATCAAAAAGGGGTTGTGTATAAAAATTAGTTACGGAGTCACCCGCTCTTTGCGTTGTCGCACCTGTTGTCGCTGGTCTGAATGGTAGTATATGTGCTACTGACCGAACTCGGCCAGCCAGACACTCCAAAGCTAAGAAAGAACTTTCACTCCTCGTTGTAGCCGGCGTAGAGTGAGGCAGGTGCTCCGGCTTATTATCGGCGTACGTTTTGTGACCATGTTCAGAGGTGAGGACCCATCAGCTGTGCATACAGACGCAGGTCAACGCGCCATTACTCTTCTTCTAAGCACATCTCCGTCGCCGATTCATTCAAAAGAAGAGATTCACTCGCGTGCTCGCATCCTAGGTCGCGTAGTCGTCCGTATACCGTTTAACATTAGTCGAGATTAAATCCACCATTTACGCGTTTTTCTATAGCCGCTCACCTTGATGGTGTGATGCACTACATTTTCGCGCTGCGCTTTTATGTAATATTTATATGGTTCTGTAATAAATTTAATATGTATATGTAGTTGTAAAAAAATATATAATTATATATTTGGATAGTTAATTACTTAATTCTAGTGTCATTTAAAAATTTACACAAATAACACAAACGATTTATTTTTTTTAATATAATAGTATACTTTCCCTGTTTTAAAAGTTATTTAAGATATTATCACTTAAAAGATTAATTAAATTGCTTATCAAAACAGTACGTGTTTTGTGGCATAAATGACAAGAGATTTAAGACTAAAAATATATAGCTAACCACATGTCGAGTTTTGCGAGAGTAGCCCATAATTATTATCAATCCAATGAAATTCCGAAGAAGAAACAAAATAGAGATTTTTAATGTCTTCGATTCCACCTTTTATATTAGACATTGTTTTGTAAAATTTGCTTACATCTAGAATATTATTAATAATGAACAGATATATGTTGTTTTATTCATAAAAATAGTTGATTATTAATGTACAGTATGTGTACATTGTACGAATATATAGAATGAATACCTACATACATATGTACGTGGGTGTTATGATAAATATCTACGTAAAGGAAGACAACCCAATTTTTTTGCATTTAGTAAATCTATTTCTCAGCATAATCTCCTTGTAGTTCTATACACTTAGTTCAACGGTGTTCCAACTTTTCTAAGCTATTCAAATAATAGTATTTGTCGAACTCTGCAAAATAGGCCTCCGTTTCACCTATGACCGCTACATTTAACGTAAACCACTCTCCGCCAAACTATTTTTTAAGTTTGGAAGAAGAAGAAATTCACAGCGGGCAAATCTAGAAAATATGGTGGATGGAGCACCAATTCGTGCTAGTGCTGTCGCAATTGCTGACGACGAGGCCAGGGCGTTATCATTTTGATGAGACTAAACTGGTAGAGATTAGAAATGCGATGCTGTGTTCGCCTTCAAAAAGCTTGAGTAGACTATCAGCACGCACTCAGGTTTCGTATGGTAGTGCTCAGAAAGCGATAAAACAGTTAAAATTTCCTGCACCGTTCGCCGTGTTTAGGAATTGAAAGAGCCGGATAAACAAAAGCGCCTAGTGTACTGTAGCTGGTTTCGGACATCCGTTGGCAGCCGTGGAATTGCGGTGTTTTCTTCGCAGATGAGGCGAGGAAAACACAAGAATTTGGTCACCTGAAAAACCTCGTGTCTACTATAAATACCCCTTGCGCAGTCAGAAAATTGGGGTGTGGTGTGCCGTATTACGTCGTCGAATAGTAGGCCCTTTTTTTGAAATTATAGTAAACTGCGTTGTGTACCAAGACATCATTTCAGAATTTATGTCGTTGCTTGAAAACGATGAACGTGATTGTTGGTTGCGGCAGGACGGGGCCACATGTCACTCGTTCAATGAAGCAATGCATTTCTTACGCCAGTTTTTTGGTAAGCGTATCATTTCTAAAGAATTATGGCCCACGTTCTCGCGATTTAACGTCTCCAGGTTATTACATTTGGGATTACCTTAAAGTAAAAGTTTACAAAAACAGGCAACACATATGGAGTGAACTGAAGATTAACATAACAATAAAAATTAACAACATCTGTGTAAACACGAAAAAACGAGTTCGTTCATGCATTACTGAACAAAGCAGCCATTTCGAGTATATGACGTAAAACTTGTAAAATGTTGGTGGAAGCATTGGGTAGATATATTTTTAATTTCAATATGAAGTTATATTTCATTTATTAGTGACAGAAATTCTATCAAAATCTGCTTTATCGTCGCCCGACACATTTGTCATTTAACCTATTATTTGTGCTACAAATAATAGGTTATAATATTTTCAAGGTTTACACAGTTTTCAGTTGAACCCAGGTGTATTGCCTTGTTTTATATGGACAAAAATCGGCGACGTACATACATCAACAGTTAAAATAAACAAAGTGTATAATAGAGAACGCTCACTCAGTAGTACGGTTCTGGGATCGTGAGGGCAGAGTGAAGTGAACGGACCATAGATAATCTGCCTACTATAAATAGCGCACTATATGTAAGTGTGTCAGATGATGCCCTTTAGCGATATGCACTGCCGAACTAAAGCGGCCATTTACAGAAACCGACCAATTTAGAATTACACATATTACCAGAAATCCTTATAATCCCTTTCCCTTTCAATTTCCCTTTTAGAGTGTGTATTAGAATTATACAAACTTTGAAACAAAATCTGAAACATATAAATGTAATTTGGGTATCATTAAAGAAAAAATTAGAATATGAAATAATATATGTCTGGGACACGTGAATATTTCGATGAGGGCACGCATTAATTATTAAGACACAAACAAATTGACATACATTATTTACAACATTTTGGACATGTTTTATCATTGCTATGTACACTACCGTCCATATTAGTTCGGACACCTAGTAAAATGTTGTAAACTCTACTAAACGATAATATAATTGCGTTTATATATAAATAACATATTTATATCAGGTCCTTTATGAAGTTTATAATCAGTTGTACAGGCAAACTTCCAAGAATATCGATTAGAGAATGGTTAAAAACCATATTTTATGACCCAATATAGTAATTTTCAGAATTCATCGACACAAATACGATTATTTTTGAGACAATACTGCAGGTAATAAATTTACAATACTCTTTGGGGAGGGAGCAGGCCACCCGAAAGTTTATTGTGTATTGATAAATGCTTTAGTTTCTAAATAAACCTGCTTGTGCGTGCGTTAGTGTTAATAGCGTATCTTTTTGTGTGAACCTGATTAAAGTTATTAAAATGCCGAGAGGAAAACCGACAAGTTTAGAAAAGCGCTCTGTAATTGTTGCTTTTCGTCAAGAAAGTTATTCAGTGCGTCAAATTCTCGAAAAAATACAAGTTAATAAATCGACTCTTGATATCATTCGGAGACATCAACGCACGGGCAGTTTAAGAGATCGGGCACGTTCAGGTCGTAAGAGAACAACAACTCACGCCGACAATGAGCGTATAAAATTGTTGAGCAAGCGAAATAGGAGACTGACAGCACCAGAAATCGCCGCCGAAATGAATCGCGACCGTGCAAGAAAAATCTCTGTTATTACAAAAAGAAGATTAAAAGCTGCAACTCTTCACGGCCGCATTGCAACAAAAAAACTCCTGCTTCGACGGGGAAACAGGCAAAAACGACTACAATGGGCAGAAACACATAGAAGCTGGACAGTGGATGATTGGAAAAGGGTGCTATGGACTGATGAGTCAAAGTTTGCGGTGTTCGGACAATCAAGGCGCGTTTTTGTAAGAAGAGCAACAGGCGAAAGAATGTTGCAGGATTGTGTAGTGCCAACTGTCAAGCAAGGAAGAAATTCTGTGCTTGTTTGGGGTTGTTTTTCCTATGCCGGTACAGGAGACTTGAAGCGAATCGAAGGTATTTTGCGAAAAGAAGGTTATTTAGAAATACTGCAAGAAAATGCAATACCATCAGGGCAACGTCTAATCGGCGAAAATTTTGTATTCATGCAGGACAACGACCCCAAACACTCAGCAGTGATATGTAAAAATTTCTTAAATGAAGAACAAGATAATGGCAACTTACAAATAATGACATGGCCGCCACAAAGCCCCGATCTAAACCCCATCGAGCTGTTATGGGATGAATTGGACAGGAGGATCCGAAAAGTATGCCCTACCTCCGTAGGCCACTTGTGGAACATTTTACAAGAGGAATAGACTAATATGCCAAATATGTAGAGTTCTTGAAAAACTAGTGGAGCGGATACCTCGGATTGTGAAAGCTGTTCTTCGCGCAAAAGGGAGTTTCTTTGATGAACGGAATGTTTAAGAAGTTTTTGTTTATTTTTCGTTAGAATGACTTCTTTTACGTTTATACTTTAATTTTAATTGCTATTAATAAAATGTAATAAAAATTCTAAGTTTTGGAAAAATGAGTGAATATTTTCTCGTTTTTTTTTAAATTTATTTGCGTGTCCGAACTAATATGGAGGGTAGTGTATATCTTTCCCTTACAGAGTTCTATTAACTGCATTTATCTGATTATAAATACAAAATATTGAAAATTTGAACAGATGCAACCAAGTATTTCATCCACATGATCGCTATATTTAAAATGTCTTTTCAAAATAAATAAAGGATTGAAGAATAGTTTTTAAAAAGACATTGTAAATGATGAAATATTAATGCAGTAAGTGCATTATTGTTGTCAAAAGTTAAGTGTCAAATTCTTAACATACATGCAGAAAGAAATCGTTTGTGGGACACAGAATCAATCTTGGTTACACAACCAATCATGATTATGGACTTCATAAACATAAGTGGTGAATGGAATTTATATCTGGTGGAACTGCTGTCTTTTATGGTATTGTTTAGTTGATTGACCTCTGCACTCCAACAATTTTTTTTTTCTTAGTAGAATGAATGGCTTACATTTCGCTTATACAACACCTTTTGAATTATTGTCGTTATTACATATTTACATTTCTATGGTCCAGTAACTTCTGAAGTATTAGATCCTTTCGCAGGTAATTGCACTATAATTGGAGAATAAGTAAAACAAAGATTGTTGCTATGTAGTATGTATTTCGTCCCACACAAATTTATAAACTTAATTAACGACAGACGTATAACCTATTTCCTATTTTTCGTTTTAGTTCTTTCATTCGATTGTTTGTTCAATTAACAAGCACTTATTCAAGATGTAATCTATCATAAATTTGCATACCTCTTGATTTGTGTGCATGAAGAATGCATGCATATGTATACTTGGAAGAATTCGTCGTACATGCAAATTAAGTTTGCGTTTAATTAGACAAGGTAATACATCAATACTTGTAACTGAATAACTAGGTTGAAAAAGGTAAATATTTTTCGTTTAGGTTTTCAATACATTTCGATGCAAAGCACATCTGGCATCGCGGTAGCCGATAACTTATTTGATAAATTTATTGAACTGACATTTGTATCAACTACTAAATCATATGCACGCTGTATAAACGGACATTGTACAAGTAAATCAATAAATTACTCAGGAATATTGGCATGTGGCATACCCTATTGCAATTGTTATTTGGTTGCTGTACATTATAATAGACAGTGATAAATTACGATTCTGCTAATTTTTCAATGTGACATTTGTTCGTATTTGATCAAATAATTACTTTTTTGGACATTTTCAATTCTTGAATAACATTTACGTATTGATGTGAATGCGATGGGACAGATATTTTGGATTTTTTTTTGTTTTCTAAGGATTCACAGACAAACTACAAACACAGTTACTTTAAAACTAAAGAAATGGAAAAGTTTCCATATGGTGCAGACTTTTCAGCAGACATATACAGAGTGCATATTAAATAATCGTAATGGTCTTCATAATAAGAAAAATCTCCTACTTGACCCTGATGCGATTAAAAAAGACAGTGTCGAACTTTGCCACAGTCAGGAGCAGGCTATCTTACAGAGGCGTATATAATTACAGAAAGGAATTAGCACAAATAATTGATAAAATTGAAGAAAATATCGTCGTGGAATAAGTTCGGTGGCCAGGGCATGACTACAATTACAGATCATTGTAGGAAACTGCTTCTAAAGAAGTTTACCAGAAAACAGGAAAAAATGCGAGATCAACTTCTAGCAGTATATAAATATAAATAGAAAAGGTTTTAAAAGGGATCGTTACGCTTCTTCCTTAAAAATCCAGCAACTGGTATCTCTCAATTCAAAGACAGCATTTTAGGCGATACATTCTAGTCTGTACCACGGCGAGGATAGCATTCGTTTTCTTCAAAGCAATATTACTTCAGGAGCAGTCGTTGTTACCATTTCAACGTTGAATTGCATATAAGCATAGTATGGAGATCAAACTTGCGACCGATTTGCTTATGACAAAACTGAAATAAAGTCTCTGCACTAGAAAGATTGTTAAGAAACAAGGAACCTGCAGCTTTGAATAACAAACCCTAAAGCTTTTGAAGCTGATTGTTGTCTACGTGATTGGAAAAGTTTAAACAGGAATGAAAGTACATATCAAGATCTTTAGCAAGTTCAACTTTTCTCAAGATTTCACGTCCTACGGTGTAAGTAGATTTTATGTAGTTAGAAAATGGTGGTAAATTTAATCCTGAAGTACCCCAGATGGAAAACAACACTCCAGCGTCTTACAACCATTATCAAATATAGATACAACAACAGTACAAACGAGAAGGCACATTGCAAAATGCAGTTTTTGTGTTGTGTTTATCTACAAACAATATAGATTAACTGAACGTGTCCTGCCGCTGCGTTGCGTAAGATGCAAGATACTTCTCTGTAACTATTGCATTTTGAATTATATCAAACACTGGTTTTCCAAAGTATCTCCTCAAACGCAAGTTTGTAACATAACTTAAGTTCGAATTATTATATAATATAATTAATAATAATAATTGTAAAACATGGGTACTATTTTAACTGTAACAATAAAATCATTCCATGATGGCAAAAACTTGTTGGAAGTTAGAGCTAATAACCATACGATTTTCTCATGTTTTTCCATTGGTGAGGTTAACGCGATATATGTTTATGAGACATTCACTTCTATAAGATATTGACGTTCATTTTTGCTATCTTCTTCATAATTTTAAAAATAAATGTTTGGAGGATATGGCTTCAACCGTTAAATAACCAGAACTTCAAGCAAATTACATTCTAAGGGTACGTAGTAGCACAACATAATTGCGAACAAAAGAACTTTGTTACAGACAATAAATCCTATTCTGGTTGCCATACTAGGTGTTTTATTAATGCATTCATCCAACTCGAGTGCTTGTCATCAGGGTGCAATTTTAATAAATCTATATAATCATTGACGAATGCTAGAGTAGCATCATTATTGCTAGCATGATAAGCTGTTGAAGAACGCAAAAGGCTAAGTTACAATTAAAATTCTCATTTGAAGCAATGTTTAGTTGCAGCTCATCAAATAATGTTACGACGCAGGATGTAGGAGAAAGTACTTCGCTTGGGATTAGGAAAGTAGAGTTGTGACAAGAAAGAAACACTTCAACAAAAAATGTAGTCAACAAAAAATTCAAAAATTCAGTATTATAATCCTCAGCTTGCCAAGTAAACGATTTATAATTGAATTCAGCCCAGACACTATACTGAGAGAAAGCCGGTTATTGATTCAACAAAATAATTATAACACTAGCAAGTCGTTTGTACAAAGCGAAACATTTTTTGTTGTTCTTTTAACAAAACACGCTGGTTGAAGTATTTTTGTTAATTTAATGCATGCATTCTGATAAAATAACAACAAAGAAATGATGTACTAACACTAGCTGTTCTTCCGTCAAAAAAACAATTGCGTTAACAAAAAGAAATCAACTTTAAATTTATATTGCCGTAACTGAATTGAGATTGTTAAACTGACTGATATTGTTGTTCATCCGAGCAAAAACTCTCAATAAAAGAATTATTGTTGATTTAACAAGCGACCTTCTCTGTGTGTATTATTTATTGTTTTTATTAAACACATCCTTGTAAAATAATTGAAAATGTGTCTCCCCAGACAAACGCTTCCTAGAAATAAACTAAATTGCAGAACTGAATGCCTAAATAATTAAAAATGCGCGAGATAAATCGGAAAATATACTTCAAGCCAAGATGCGCGAGATAAGTGCTAAGATAGGTATACAGAGCACCTCTTTAGAATGTTTTGAACACCAGTGTACAAACTTAGTTTGCAAACCTATAATTACATTTTTGCCGCGCTATTGAACTCGTGCATAGGCAAATTGATTCTAATTGATACATGTAATTATATATTTTGGATAACTTTTATATCAATCTGTATAACCCATTTAAATTTAATTAGCCATTGGCATATCAAAATCGACTGACAGTTGTTACTTTTCACAAACTGACTGATATATCTACACGCAACGTACATGTCGAATTAAGAATTATGTAACGCGAAATTTCTATAAATTTTGTCAATCCTAAATATTTTAGGAGACAAGTCTTTAAAACTAATAATCTGAACAAGTATATAAAAGAAAAAAGAGTGGAAACTGCCTAGTTCGTGAAACGCGCTGTTTAGACACAGAATCAACTTTATTTTATGGAAAATATAAACATAACTCGGTGTTAATACACTTGCTCATAAATACAAATTTAATTGTTGATATATTAAGTCTTACCCATATTGTGAGAAGCTATTGCTGTCTATAGCTATCGACGTGTACCGCCAAATAAAGATTGATATAAGAAAGTGTAATAGTATTTACACGTCTTGTAACCGGAACAATTGCAAGTGTTCCAATTTGATACGCATATGTTTTTGCACGGTATTACATTAGAAGTGCAACGAATTAGATTAATGTCGTGTCTAACGTCGAAAATTACTTTTTTTGTAACACATAAGTGGTTTTCATTAATATGTATGTATATCGCCTAAGTTAGTTGTTTTGCCGCTGCGCTGCCAGAAAAAAATTATTGACAAACTGTAACTTGCTATCGTCAATGTTACTTCCTTTAATTATTAACTATTAACTTATCCATTGTTCCTTAGGTATGTAGTAACTGATTGTATCGACACTTAGGGCGAGATGCCAGAAACTAAAAAAAATATTAGGCGAATGCAGAGGAAAAGAGAACTAGAGAGAGAACCTATTGTCATTTGCGTAAGATACCTACACATTCAACGACCTTATTCATATTGTTATTGGTGTTAGGATTATTGAGGCGGGCTACGACACCTTTGGTCAACGCGGCTTTCTATTCTATCTATCTATTCCAACAGTAGCGAGTTACTCAAAAATATTGAGTCATTACTTATTGGGCATGTACCTGAGAAATAATTTTGAAGAGTGAACTATGGCCAAACGCTACCGTGGTTATCTTGTTTATTTATGCCTCATATCATCTTTTCTCTGGCGCAAAGTGTTTGACAAATTAGAATAACGAAATATTTATAATTTAGTTGGCAGAAAACGAAAAATTGTACGCTTACCCTGGGACGAAAATATTCGTAGAATAGAATTCGAGAATGTGAGGAAATTATATCTTGCCGAAGCCTCTCCGGGACCCAAGAAGGGCTTTCGCATATTGCTGTAAACCGCGTAAAAGCACCATTTCAATAATTTCTCGATGTTGTCTATTCATTTTGATGGAATCAAAACCAATCAATAACCATCAACCTTTACTATAAACACTGCTTGCAGAAATTAATTGACTTTGGCAATCTTCCAAACCAAAATTACGAAATTATGTTCTGGTCACACTTACTTTCAACTTGGTACGTCCGAGAAACAGCACAATGAACGGAAGAACAGAATATGCCTCGCGCCCATAGTCCGCCAAATATATCTCAAGCTAGGTTTATTGAAACATTTTGGGTTTTGTTGATTGAAAAGGTTTACGAGAATGGCTGGGAGCCCCAAACTAGAGATTAATTAAGGAACAGAATCCGAATTAAACATGCAATTGACGCTGAATCTTGCTAATGCCGCTCGTTATGTAAGGCGTCAGAGCAAAATTGCGTCAAATTTGGACAATTGAGTGTTGTTTGGGTTATCTTTAAGAAGCTTCAAACTTGTTAATTAGAATATAAAAAATTTAATTCATTAATACTTTTCCTTCCGCCAAAACTTTCGTACTACCCGTTATGTTTACTAGAATAGATGGTGACTTCTGGTGGACCCCAACTCTCTAGGATCCTATTTCTTGAATTCAGCGGATATTAAGAACGTTAAATAAGTCGTTTCTAGATCTTCCTCCTAACGTACGTAAGTGATATTTTCTTGTCTTTGGCGGCCCTAACATGAATGATTTTGTCGTGCTATGTTTTGCTAGTATGAGGTCCTTTATCGTTTCTTCTCATTTTCTACTTTCTGTTATAATTCAATATTCTCATATCCATTTGTATAAACGCAAGCACTACTAACGCAATTTATGGTCCAAATGCTTTACACAAACTTTTAAAAAGAATGTTTTGCACATAATTCTGAAAATATAGCTTTAACGAATTTAAAAAATATGGTGTTTGTTGAAGCTTTAGGTCACTTTTGCTTATCCTTACTCTATTCATTCTTGAGAGCTACATGGGCCGTAATCAAATAGTACAGTGAATGAACTATGCATGTCATCTTTCAATAGTACTACTTTTTAGGTAGGGTACATATTCAACAAGATTTCATCTTTAACTGTTACCTTAGCATCTGGAGGAAATCTCCTTTAACTTTCGCAACCTAAGCTAATCTGGGATCAATTTATGATTACAATTTCTAACAAAAGTAAGAATATTTTTAAAGAAATGCATGAATTTTTAGTATTAATCATAGCTTCCACAAAACTTCAGTGACGAATTTGAAGATTCAAATTGCATTTGATATGTATTGACGAATCTTACAAATTTTAAAACATGTTTATTGTTAAATATGTCAAAACATAATTTAAGGTTTCAATCTTGGATTTAACTGTTACTGCGTATCTTGCTTTTACCGGTAGGTATTTATAATTCTGCTATACCTGAACTTATTTAGCCAAATTGCATCTGAAGTAAATGATATATACATTAAAATTATCTTGATAGAATATTTCACCACTTTCGCTTAAGGCAATTTTATCACTTTATATCATTGAAAGATTGCTGTTATTGGCAATATTAATTTAAAAAGCGCAATTATAGTCGTACTATACGTCAAAGCGCAGATTTTCTATCACAAGTAAAAAGAAACTTGCGTATATGGCCTTCGATTTTCTCGTGAATTTATGTCGAAACATTTTTCCTTTTCTAGAATACCCTTCGTATTGCGCTTATAGAAATCTGATAGTCATGATTTTTTTGCCCATAATTATTGTTAAGGCAAATGTTGACAATAATACTAAATTCGATAATAGCGTTCATGTTACAAAAAGTTAAACGATTAGAATATTATTTCACATTATTTGCCCGTAATTCACTTGCAATAATCCGCGATCGATCGCCTAACGAAATATTACCTAACGTCGTGCCTAATCATGAATAAATATTTAATTTAGCCTTCATAAACAAATATAGGGCCTATTCGTTGCAACTAGTGCGTGTATAATCGGTGGGTACCATGTTATGCACATCAATGAGAGAAAGTTCATTATTTGGTCGGAGTATGTTTTTCGAATGTAGGCATATGAGATTGACTTCTAATTATGTCCATTATTCGCGACAGTATACCATCGACTCTATTTCAAAATCCAACACGGTAATTGTGTATTCATACATAAAAAAGAATCTTTGGTAAATAGTAGACGACAGCTCTGCTTCGGATTTGCGTGCCTGGCAAGTCATTATCCTTTCAGCAACGATTAGTCAAATAATCAGAACTTGTGATTAAAGTTTAGAAGGCTTACGGTATTAAACAGTTGTGAATTAGAGAAAAAGAGGACGTTATTGATTTTGAATATGATATAACATACGTATGCTTCAGGGTGTGAGAGAGAAAGCATTCAAGTTAATTTATAATAACATATATTAAATCACACTGGAAACCGTGAATAACACTTAGCAAATTATAAATATGCAAAACGTCACGGTTTCACTAATAACACCAAATGCAATTACAAGTTAAGGTCTGTATCGTCGATCAATGATTTCAAAGTATTTAAATATTTACGTAAGTGCAATAAAAAGTTTAAAGTTGTAGTACATACAAATTGTTGAATATCATTTAACATTAGCTCCTCTTCAATTCTCCAAAGCAATGCTTGCGACATGTCCAGTACAACTAAATAGGTAGACAGTCGTGAACGAACAACTTTCATTGGATTCGGTTCGGTTCTGGAAATACCCAAACAGTTGATTGTTGTTTAGTTTCCAGCTAGCAAGAATACATCCAACTTTCGCCACTTGTTACGATGTTGCATACGGATTTTGGAGTTCCTCCGTTCCAATTTCATCACCATTTTCTTGCACCAATTGATCCAAAGGATCACCATACCATCGATTTCAACTTCATTTCTTCTCGTGAACCGACCTGCCACGTTTTTATCTCCTTTAATCGAGACCACCATCAAACAGCTACCTTCTGCTTTTTGATTTCGTGCCAAACTTTCGGCAAATCTCCCTGTCTGAATTTATACGAAACGCTTTCGGTTAGAACGGTGTTCATTATTATCCCGAGGGTGGCTGATATGGTTTGCCACTGCGGTCTGATTTGGTAACTGAGAGAGATCGGTATTGGTGCTACTTGTGGAGTTTCCGGAAAGGATAAACCTTGTCGGCCAGAAGGCCAATCCAAGCGAGAGTACCTCTATGATACTCTATTGACTCCTGAACTGTTCATTCTGTATACGAGCGACATCTCACGAGTCACACAGGAGCATTTTGTATAAATACGCTTATGGTACGGCGATTTATACGTTATCCAGGAGTGAAGATCTTGTGGTCAGACAATTCTAACTCACACTGTAGAAGTGATAGAATCACTGACCATACCTGAGTAACTAAACATTTGCGCACGTTGTAGAAATCGAGGTAGCAAAATATAATGCGCAAAACGTGATATCTGCGTTGTAGCAGGACCACCTGTATATTTATTCTAGCCAATAAAATTAAAACTAACGCGTTCATATAAATGGGCACAATGCGTCTAAATGAATATCTGATCATACTTTGTAGACAAACCAGTAAATTGTTGACATGTCTATCTATGAATGTACCAGGTGCACTACCGATATACCTACATGTATAACACCACGACTAAGACTCCATGTTATAGTTCCATTCTTTTTGTCGGCCCCGTAATTAATGACTGAACAAGTTAATGAATATCAATACCAAATAGGAATACGGGCAAACCTTACTTTTCGTTCTGTGTGAGTAGGCACATTCCAAATCACCACAAGTTGTGATTGCATAATATTATGCATTTGAGTTTAACGCCGATTTATATCTATTATCGCGAGCGAACAATCCGGAGACATTTATTTTAATAAAAACGCCGGCAAAATAGCGATATATCTTGCAAGTTTCCACATTTTACGTAATATACATATATATGTACGTATATAAACTAGGGCTACACATAGTATATAGTTAAACATCGTACGCTTGTGTATTCAGCTCCTAATGAAGGGTAAGCCCTAATATTTAGCCATGAATTCCAAAAAAAATGTGAAAAATATGTGTACATGTACAGTAAAAGAATTTAATAACCACGGTGTTTGCCAGTAAAGCATAAGATATGAGAATGTAGTGACGTGTACCTCAACTTTAGGGGATACCTGCTCTATTATGTTCACTTTGAGAAAAAAGGACGGGGAACGATTTTTTAAGAAAAGCGGCGCCACTGGAAATTATTCTTTATAAATTAATTTCAAGTTCTCAATGTTTTATAAGAAAAGAAAACATTTTTCTTTTATTTGTGTTTATACTTTAGATTTTGTATTATTTTTGCACTCTGAACATTGAAATGTGTGCACTACCGGAAATGCTTGTATTTTTTACATTTTACTTTAACTAACGGAACGTGTATTTTATAAAGAAATGCATCGTATAGTCTAACAATAAGGAAGCCTTTATTAACTGAAGTCTTCAGTGTCAATGCCACTAAACCAGCAAACGCTACTTATCTATTTATTTATGCTATGAACGCAAACAAGTATAACTGCAATTTTTTATATAATGCAAACGGAGTTATGAAAATAATTATATAAAAAAATTACGGTGGTACACGGGTTACATAAGCGCCATGAATATATAGTTAAACATACCTTGTATGTTCATAAATTATAATGAAATGAATGTAATGGGTGTGTGCGATGCTAAGTACAGTAAATTCCGTTGTTTTCCTGAAGGCGACTTATCAGGGCGCAGCCTGAGAAACAAACGCTTGGTTTTAAGATTGCATTAGAGGTAGTTTTATTTAGAGTCTAAGAAGGAAGCAGAAAGCTGTGTTCCTCAAATTTGGTAAACAACGACGCTAACTATGGTGTTTATTTTTCTTTGAGAGAAAATCAACCCCAAGCTAAGTCACGCTTGCTCCGTATATGCTCCCTTAGAAAGCTACGCGCGAAGTTTAACATTGAGAATAATCAGTAACAATTTTTAGTAAAACAGCAAGGACAAGTTTCACATCGTATCCGACTTTTTGTTAGCACGGTTCATTAAATGTACTATGATTAGATGTTCAAGTTATTGTTGAAAATGTTCTCCCTCAGCTGCAATATAGGCTTCGCATCGTTTAACTACACGAAAACTGTGTTTTATTCAGCCGCAGAGGTCTTCTAAGGTAACAATCATCGTAGAATAAACAATATTTTTTAGGTGGTCCCACAAAAAAAAACAAAACAACAGCTTGCAGTCTGGAAAGCGCGGTGGCAACTGGCCCTTCTTTGCCAATCTAACGATTCGAAAAATTATCATTTAAGTACAAGACTGAAATATGGTAGAACAACGTCTTGCACGAATCATAGGTCATGGCGTGTTTCTAACGGAACGTTTCAAGTAAGATAGGTAAAGCATTTGCAAAGAAATTCCTGTAATTTGACCCATTTAATCAGTCTGGTAAAAACATTTGCTCCATTAAATAATCGCAAACAATGCCAGTTCAAATGTATAAAAAATTTTGTTTAATGTGTTGATTAATCTATCTATAACTAATCGCGTGAGAATTTTCTTCGGCCCATTGATGATTACTATAGAAATTAAGAATTGCCTCCCTAGAAAAGTTTGCTTCGCCCATAGAAAGCACAAGATAGCATTCGTGGTCGAAAATCAGCATTACCAAGACTCTGCACTCGCTATATATGGTACCGGTACAGTAGCTGCTCATGCAGAACTCTCCATACCGTACTATGCAAAGCACCTAAATTTCTCCGTACTGAAATAGACAGACATTTACATTGGCACATATATTTCCATAAAACCAAATGAACAGTTACTAGTAACTGCCTAGTACTATAATAGAGGAATCTTCATGAACTGAATCTAAAATTTGTTCTTCCAATTGCACTGTAGGCCTTTGTTTAGACACCCAATAGACGCAGTTCCACAATTCTGAAAGGTAGTTCTTCTTTGATCCAAATAACAAATGGCTTGTTCCCTATCTATGTTTATAGTTTACCTCACTTTGTTAGAAAAACGAGCAACATGCCAAAAGAGATGAACACATGAAGTATTACCAAGTCAGTAACAAGGCACCAATAATTATCTTGAAATTATTTCAGTTTATTGTTGGTGCAGTGGAAATACTTTAAATAGCTAAAGCAAAATATCATTTTTCTTAACACTAGCCTGGATAAGCGAAATATGGGTCCTTCTGAATATATCTTTTCAACCGTACTCTGCTCTAGTTACACCACTTCCATTTTTCCTCCTTTATTTTTGGAATTCTGCATTGGAACATTTAAAACGAACATGTACCTTATAATATAGAAAGAATGCTTTCTTCAATGCAGCATAAGTTACTGCTGAATTATATAATATCTTTCATATGTTTTAATTTCTTTGCGCAACTCACTTATTTTGAAACAGCATCATTAAGCTTGACAGTTTTATAAAATATCATGTTAGTGTCTCAGTCTTCGTGGTACACAAGTCCTGCGTTTTCGCAATAAAAAATTATGACTTCCTACGACATTCCAATATTCGCAGTACGAATATTATCCTCAAAAAGAAACTAGAAGCTGAGAGTAATAGCTCACCCTTTATTTCATTCCTGTACCGTATAACATGTCCTACCAACGTAATAGCGTATTAATATGATTTATTGCTGTTACTAATTGAAATCTGTGTGTGTTATATGGAAGTTCACTTAGCAAAACATAAAAAGTTATTCGTTTGATTGAACAAGTATCGCCCACTTTTACTTCATGGTAGGATATAGAACGCAGCGAGATATATCTACTGATTCAGTAGTGGACTTGTTTATTGGCACTTAATTAAACTAAGTCATTAAATTACGAATTTTTCGATTCCGCAAATTGACTTCGAAGTATTGGGAAACACTGCGCTAGAAAAAATAACTGTTCTAATTAGGTACATAACGAATGAATGCGTTACAGCAGAGCGTGGAACAAAATAGAAAAAAGAAAAGTATCAATTAATATTACTATCCTTATAATGATAAAGAAACGGTACATTTTATTTGTGAACCATACATTTTAAACATCATTTCAAGGCAGTTATATCTGTCGAGTGAAATAAAACTTGTGCTGATTAATTATAAACGCTACAAAGAAGATTTATATTTAAATTAGATTTTTAACACTAAATTTTATTAATTTCAGGTGATATTATTTACTCTTACACATATTTGAGGAAGTACATTGCAAAATGCAGGTTTTGATGTAATTCAAAAAGCACTACTTATTTCTTCATGGACCCTTGGTATATTAAACACACACACAGACACCCACTTTAATCGATTTAATTTAGCACATTTGTGCACCCATTAAACACAATGTGAGGATGCTTCAGAATTTAATCATGGATGAGTTTGTTATAAATGAAGTATGTAAGAGTGAAACTGGGGAAATTACTAGTTGCCTTTAAAGGTAAGATAAGTAGTGATTATTAGGATTAGTATTAGTATTAATGGGCAGAGGCATAGGAGCCTTTGGTCACTGCGACCTCAGCAGATCTATTGTAACAAAATGCCCTTATATATGTCAGAGATGTTGGAGGCTCTTAATAAACCTTAACATTATTCTAGAATCTTCGTCCCTCAGTTCAGTAGGCGTCAAGAACAGTTTGCTGAAATATTGTTGTCGAGTGCGACTGATGGCAACACAATTACATAAAATGTGTTTTGCCGTCTCTAGATAAAGACGTCACTTATTTGATCCTCAGGTTTTCCTAGATTGCATAGGTCATATTTTAGGGCTGCATGACCTGTTAGAAACCCCGCCAGTAATGTAGGGTCCCTTTTGCTGAACGATAGCACTATTCTTGTTGTCTTAGGCGAACCTATAAATGCTTTCGCCAGTCTTTGTCCTGGAACATTGGCCCAGTACGAGGTCTTTTCATCGTCCTCCATACTTTTATTATATGTCTGATGTGGTTCTGGTGTAGGCCACGGAAGAGGCTAGGACCAATGAAGGGCATGTTGGCTGCTTCCCTAGCCAGCTTGTCGACCTCTTCGTTGTCTTCGATCCCTTGATGGCTTGGGACACATCGCATGGTAACGTGGTTTTTAGGTCCCAGTTTCCTTAAATTGTGTATACGTTCGTGAATCAGACCAGATTCGTATGAATAAGCTTTAATGGCCTTTAAAACTGCCTGACTGTCACTGAATATACTTATGGTTGCGCCTCGTATCCTTGTCTCGAGGTTCTTTAATACCCACAAGTTCAAAGCAGAAATCTCTGCTTGAAATCTGTTAGTGTGGAGTCCCGTAGACATTTTAAGGTGGTAGTTAGGCTCACTAATGCCTATACCTGTTCCAACACTTTCTATTCTTGAGCCGTCCGTGTACCATGCCAGGGTACCTCTTTTACTTTGAAGGCGGCCGGACGCACATTCCTGGCTTTCAATGATCACTTTATAGGGCTGATAGATAAAGTGTGATAGAATAAAGTAGTGATAGATGAATATTAGTTTAACACATTAACATATGTATCTCGCTGCATATGTAGCTGATAGTAACTCAGATTCTACGAACAATAGTTCTTAACAATAATTATGAGTATAATTTCCACGCTCTTCCTGTTTGATTAATGCTAAGCCTCCAGTCGGGGTGAAACTCGTCGCTCCGAAAAGCATTAAGTATTGGCCGTAATAAAATGTTTGCAGTAGGTCTTCAGTTGGTTTTATGCAACTATGGATGCTAGGCAATTTTACATCCAAATTTCATTTCGAAAAAAGTCTCAGGCTTTTTGGTTATTCGAGTTATTACTTAATTCAGTGAACTAAATTTCGCTTCAGGTAAGTTACTTGTTCTTTTATTATATATTTAAAAGCCTATTACTGCACAATATAATGTAAAGTAAATATTATTGTTGTTACAAAAAAATGGAAATAAAGGTCCGTCGATGATATTTTTTTTCCTTTCTTGTAGATACGAGCTACGAAAAGGACTCATTATTATAAAATTGTCTTGTCAAAGAATAGCGTTGGATTTTGTCGTAGAAAGGTGTAGTAATTATCCATACAATTTCTGATATTCTTTCCCGGCAAATGTTTGCATTAAACTTTTGGTAAAAGAATAAAATTGAGTGTTTATCTTTTTTGTTCTTTATGTACTCATTGAACAAATTAATGAAAATCTGTTAATGTCTGATTATATTGTGTACACTTGAGTATTTGCTAAATGGCCAAAGCTCAAGCACCCACCATGGCAAATGTAAAATATTCGAGATGTATTGGTACAACGTCGTACGGTCAGCTTAATATCCATGACGGTTAACCACAGTCGGTAGAGTATACAAAACCAATGGTGCTTATCTAACGTTGGGTATCGATTAGCTCTAGGTCAGCAAAATCAGTTAAGTGTTGGTCAACAATCGGAAAATGATAATTAAGCTACGTTCCGCAACAAACACTTAGCCGACATAAGTAAGTCGATGTTGAACCAATTCAGTCAATATAGTGTCAGTTAAAGTTGCCAAGCGTAAACATGTGACGTAACAGACAACAGTGTGAGAATTTTCAGGAATGTTCGTTAAAGGTCGGTACACGACAAAAGTTGATAGTTCGTCCGAAGATCAGGTAGATATGCAAGAACGTTGCAAGCCAATATTCGGCCAAAAATTTTAAATGTTCATACTTTCACGTAATGTATTGGATTATTCTTAAATTATATAGAACAATAAGATGAAACTGAATTTAGGAGAAATAAGAATTATTTTTATAAACCATTCTATATTTTCAAATATTTTAGATAAAATTAAATAAATATATAACTTTCCGAATAAAACCAATAAATGCCAATGCTGTTATTTAAATTCCTTCACTTTTATGATCTACATTTTCGTTATAGTCAAGTTGTACTTGAAGTGCACTAATAGAATCCGTTTACATGCGTAAATGATCCGGAAAATGAATTGCCTTCGTTAATTAACGTATATTTCATGACCTACGTTTACAAAATAGTAACTAAGCGTGATCTATGAAACGAATCCCAACGATACATTCTCTAAGGTTGGCGTATAAAAAAGCTGAAATACTTAATAACACTAGCACGGTTACACATATATACGCCGATGAAGGTTATATAAATTAGGAAACTGCGTATTTTCATACTGAATGCGAAATAATAGTCGTCAATGAAGGTAAAGGCATTAAATTGAAAAGTAGAACAATTATTGTAGCCTAACTTATCGGTAGATTTATAAAAAGCAATTTCCTACACGCTTTAATTAATGCGTATGGAAAATAACATTGATGCTTAAAGGACATCAGTACGTGTTAGGAAATTAACAATGAACATGGACAGTAATACCGTGTATGTATAAACGCAATAGGTAATTGTTAGTTGTATTCATACGAAGATATTTAGGCATCATTTGTCACGCAAATAGCTTCTTTTTATTCCTTCTAGGTGTTGCAAAAATACTTTGTAAGTACCTAATCAGTAACTCGTGACGTGATATTGAAGGAGTATTCATATTTGAATTGCATTTGGGAATATTTTTTTGGTTTGTTGGATTTAAGGAATCCAACTAACGAAGGATGAAGCTCCAACGACAACTCAAATGTTATACACTTAATCAATCGACAGATATAATTCTTAGTACACCGGAGGAATTAAAAGGACGAAAAAACCTTGAAAATTACGTTAACAAACTTCAATTAAGGTTACAAAAGATGCAATAGATAATTTAGTAAATTCCAAAATTATAAAAAAAAATAAATAAGTAAAATGACAACGATAATTATATGTTTAATGACAAGGTTTTATTAAAGAATGAAGTAGGGATTAAACCTGAACTAGTGTTATAAGGAAGTTGGCAAGGTGGTGAAAGAATAAACGAATTTTGGTGTTAAAATAAAAGACAAAGTATGAGAGTGTATACAAATAGTCTAGAAAGACATTTAAAGTAAGTTCGAAAGATATAAATTATTATTCGTTTAACAAGTAAAAAAATGAATGAAAATTGAAATATAATAACAATTACATTTTTCTTCGTTACCCAGAGGATGTCAAAAAGACATGAACTGACATTGCTTTGATAGCCATCGCACGTTGGAGTAACGTTCGCTAATGTTTTACTACAGAATAGCAAAACAAGAAGTGAGCCCCCAGTTCACAGCGATTATAATAAGTTTATCTTACATTAGCTCTTTGCACATATGGTATATAAAATGTTATAAATAAAACACTGAGAAATTGTATAAAATCTTTCGTTTCTTTAACTTAAAAATATTTTCATTTCTAAATGAATATGTTATATTATTAATTTATATTTTGTATCATAAAAAAATATTTATTCTTGACCAATTGTATTTAAAAAAATATGCCTTCAATCACCGAGTCAATTCAAGTAATAAATATAATGATTATGTTATGAATAGGACCTGCTTTTAAAACTTCAAACAATAGCGCTCTTAATTTTTAACATTAATGTTGACGTAATTAATTACATCTTGCGTATTATAATAAGGAAGCGAGGTATATTATACATGAAAGAACAAAGGTGATAGTTTCGATGAGTTCATTCCCAGTTTTCTATTGCTTCACATTAATATTACCACATTCACTTTATCCACGATATAGGTAAAGAGTATGTTTTATGTCATGTAACTTTATGTTTTGCAAAATAAACATTTATAAACATACATGTAATTATGTGGCGATATAGAACTGAGCCAGAATTTATTTATAACGAAATTTGTATAACTGCAACTCCTTATCTGGTAGTGCTATTTTATGTTAGTTCTAGCTGTTTTTTAAATCGCAGGCACGTATGAAGTTGTAAATAATATGTTTAAGGTAGATTACAGTAAAATTAAACTTATTAAGCGGATAATGACAGACACTACTGATAGTATTTCAAATGAAGGAAAATGGAACGAAATTGCCCTGTGAACTATTGAACCGTATCTAACAGCATCTGATTTATTAAGCACAATCGACCAAAAAAATTCCTATCTGATACGGCTTAAAAACACAATACGATATTATTTAATACGTTGACCCAGTTCCTGAGAAAATGACTGAAGTGTAGCCAATTCTTTTTCTTGTCTATCGTTCGATACCCCCTAATTATAATGAGTTCGCTCTCGGTTAGCGGATTAGCGTCTGTGAATTTTGTAACGGATTATTGGGCAATATAATTCATTCATCGTAATGATCTTCGTATCTGTATTAGACTTTATTACCACTGAGGAGCTTAGTGGCGGCGGTCACACTATTGTGTTTTTAATTTTGTTACGCGCTCATGTTGATATTCCTGATTGTTTTTCCCTCCCGAAAGAATTACGTATTGTTTTTAATAAACAACGTTTGTATTTCCTGTAAAATGATATAATATAACCTATATTCTTGCAACTAATGATTACGACATGTTCAGTTGATAACTCTCTCTTAGTACTTACCTGCAAAAATTAGAAGAAACACTGCAGAAACGTCCAAACAAATTCTCATGTACATATTTACATATGCATAGTACATGTAGAATATGCAAATATCTTAATAAGATTGCAGTGTTTGCATTACAACAGAGAAAAACAAACAGTAAATTTCTTGCTAATTTGACAGCGTTCAGTTGCAAATGAATCACCTAGTCGCAAGTGGAACAGCAGAATTAATTGCGGATATGCGGAATGAAATTAGTTTCCGACGTGCCAAGCTATTCAAGTTTTATTAGTGTGAAGTATGACGCTAAAGTATGGTATGCCAAAAAATCGTTTTAACCTTCCCTAGGCACCGTAAGTTTTTAGGTATAAAAAAGGCATAGTGGGGTCAGTGCTACCCCTTATTGTGACAGTATGTTTTTACACAACTAAATTTTTTTTTAATTCTTATATTATGTACAGGTGATCCAGCCTTAAAGTAAAACAAAATACATAATTTAATATATTTAAATAAAATGTAATTTGTTCAAAACGTAGACAAAAAAAGATAAAATTAACACAACCTCTTCTTTGGTAACATAAAGGAAATATAAAAAAATATAACACAGTTTTGTTGGATAACATTAAATGCTAGGTCCTCATTGTTGCCAAAATCGAAGTAACAAATCAAACAATTCAAAAAATAGGTGTTAGTGAGTGCTTTGAAATATATTTTTTTCGACGTAGTTACAACACAAGGTTGCTCAATGGTCATCACAAGTGGCACGGCTGCATTTGTCACATGTAATTTTCGTTTTTCTGTCTCTTTCTCTAGTACAAAAGGCACATCTTACTCGTTTTGCTAAAACTGTATGTCGTGGTATAGCAGTATCTGGAACTTCCAAAATATCTCAAATATAGGTCCTACTTAAAGTTGGTATTTGTCATTTAACATTTAACAAAGGCACAATTAATTGGAATGCTAGTTCATTGAGGAATCTTTCCTTATTCATTTTTATATCGTTGGGAGCAAACTTCAACAGAGCTGTAGCTTTTATACCAGTGAGATCTAATATACCGCAAAAAATCGCATTGACCACCTTCGAGTTGTTCGTGCGGTGGTATAGCTATGACACAGCTTATCAAAAGTATCAGTACCGCCTTTGGTACTGTTGTAGTCCATAATAATCTGTGGGTTTCCAGTTTCACTATATATTTCTTCTGAATAGTGCATAGTAGGTAATAAGATAACAACTCTATTCCTTTTTTTTAACAAAAGAAACGAGAGTTTTGGTGTCACCAAATGAAAATTTTGATAAATGCTCCACTCTGCCATCAAGAAAGGAAGGAAGCAATTCTCTCTTATTTTTTCTGAATGGCAATTTTATACTCTTTTAGCATTTTGTCGAACAGTTCCACAGAGAAGAACCAGTTGTCGACAGTGATGTTCCTATTTGTTCCATGAATAGGCTGAGACCATGTCCTAGCGTCATTTAGCATAATAATTTTTATCCCATGTTTGTCTGGTTTCGAAGCTAAATAAATTCGAAACGGACATCTACCTCTATATTCCATTAGCTGCTCATCTATGGTGAAATGAGTGTGGGGTATAAAACCTACGACAGTTCAAACAAACCTGTTCCATAACTCTCTAGTCGGAGCCAACTTATCATTAATTCGACGCTCTGGTCGAATATAATTATCATCAAAACGTAAACAAGACGTCAAAATTTTAAAACGTTTTAGAGACATTGCCGCCCTGAATAATGAGATTCCGTACCTATTTGACCATAATTCTTCGGTATTAGCAAAAGCAGATCATTGATAAATAGAAAAGTCCTGACAAATAGAAAAGTCCAATCAATGCACGAATTTCCAGGATATTTGTGCTGCAGTGGTAAGATTACAAATTTTCCTCTAAACTAATATTTCGTGCAACTTCCTCGTTTGTGTGAAGTGTGAGTAACATTATACAAAATCTCTTGGTGCAATCAAAGTGACCATGCCTCTAGTGGAGTTCTCACATTCTTGGCATCACCTTTGGGCCCTGGCATAAAAGAACCTATGTTTTTCTGTGGTCGTCTTATCCTGTTCTCAGGCCGTCGAGTACTCCATTTATAGCCATTTTTGTCTTTCTCTATTGCTAATCGACTTACAGACGGGTGTATGTCTTGTAGCAACTCCTCATCGCTTTGATCACGCCCAGAAGCTTCTTGTTCTTCTAATCGGAATCGTCATCTGTTTCATCTCCGCCGAAATAATCTTCCTCATCTTCTTGTAAAAATAGCTTATTTGCTTGGTCTTGTAACTCCTGCCCAGTCAAAGGACGATGCCAATAATTACTATTTTAGCCATACTGTAGTTTTTAAGCTAAAATATTATGCATATGTTATTACTGAGTAACAGTAATCAGTAATTAATTTAATTAATCAGTAATTGTATCAATATCGTTTGTAACATTTCTTTATTCAACAATATGTTTAGCGCCAGTACAAGTGCATACAAACAAAATATATACTCGGGTTGAAATCGAATTCGCTAAGACAGTTTTTATGCTTGGACGGAGAAAAGTTTTCTGTGTGTAAATTCTACAAGGAAGGTAGGCTGAAAAGTTTCCAGCTCCCTTTTCACCAAATTCATTTTTGTCTCTCAATATCGTCTCCTTGTAAATCTATACATTTTTCACAGCAACGCTCTCTTCTCTTTAATCTGCCAAAAGAGTAGTCGGCATCTTGTTGCAGAACAAGATGCCGACGTTTACGAATATGATGGCCTCCTCATTCGATGAAAATTTATGTCCTTCGTACGAAACTTTGAAGTTAGGAAGTTGAAAAAAGTCGCCGATGTCCAAATCTGGCGAACAAAGTGGAAGAGTGCGTTGTCTGGGAGAAGAAAATTTTATTTTTTTCAAATGCGGCCGTTTTACACAATTTCTATCTTCATCTTCAGCTTCAAGTAATGGTGCGTCGTATGCCCCCGATATTCTTTTTCCTTTTCTATTATAGTCGATTAACACAATTCATTACTATTCCAAAAAATAGTTGCTATCGCTTTCCCGGCCAATGGAACAATCTTCGCCGTTTTTGCGTCTCTACGGTTTCGATTGTGCCCTTGATTTCAGGAGTCTACTGGTGTATCCAAGTTTCACCCACAGTTATTAATTGAAGCCAAGACCCCGACTTGCTTCGCTTAACTGCATAAATAGGACTTTGGAAATGTTAACTCAACTCCATTTTTAGTCCTAAGTGAGCAAGCGCAACAACCAACACACGGTTAGCTCTCTCGTCTCAAAATCTTCAGTCAGTATATAACAAACGCGTTCTCTAATACCCAGTATAACGTAAATAACTAACAAGGAAACAATCTACACATAATATATTTACAAATGATTGTAATTGGTTCCTGAAAGTGTAAGTGGCGTCACTCGTATGTACGGATCCAGCCACTGCGGCTATCGAGTAAAAATCCAATTGCATATATTTACGAGGATGTTACTACTTAGACACTTCTTCACTGGTCATCTGATTAAATACGCAGACCCGCCTCTACTGTTACGTTACGCAACTCTAAATAGGCACGCAACCTGACATATCGCGATCAGATACGGATAAATCTCGCAGAAGTTTTTATAAAACGGAAATGATAAATTTGTGTATATCGAGGGTACGGGACAGGTGACAGTGGCCATTAGGAACGGCGATTTCTACAACACGCCATTCGATTCGTGAATAAGTAAATGTGTTTTCTTACATATAGGCTGTGCTAATCTAGTTGCATTTACTTGAATAATTGTTTTGCATTTTAAAGTAATTGCTTACAAATCATTACCGTCAAGAAGTAAAGAACCGTCTGTTGTACCATTCAAGTCAAATGTTTAATCTATTCATTTGTTTGGCAGTTGAATAATTCGCTCGTTTTTCTCAGAATCATTTTCAGTAGCTTATCTAGAACTCGAACATTGTCAATTGCATAGACTACTATATACCTAATTTATCTTTCCTCTGTCAGCTTAAGGCAGCGTTCACTTAGGGTAGTACGAAATTAGTGTAAGAATTTGGCAATCAAGACAATCATTTGCTTTGTAATGCACGGAGTTGCAGAGGCACTTTACATGTTATTAGCAGTTTTTGCAGTAATCATGACATGCAAATTCAAAAACAAATGCAACAAATAATATTAAAGTTTGACGTATGTGTAATTTCATGTTGCACTAATTTTGTGCTACACTACATGAACGCTCGACAGAAACCCTAATAATTCATTTAAATTTCCGTACCTAGCTAATCTGTGTGAAGTTAGCCCCATTTTTTCTTTGAAAATCGATTACGATCGAGTGTTAGGTTGTTCTAGGTTTGTTCCATATTGTTCCAAAGTATCTCAAAAAGATGTCAAAATTAGCATGAAAAATTTAAAAAAAAACGGGATTTTAGATCAACCCCACGTTTCGAATCGAAATTTTGGGAGATTTTCCAGGTTCAGAGATGCGGTTCTGAAATTCCGAAGAGATGTTTAGATCAAGTACAACAACCTGGAAAAACATTCAGAAGTTTGATTTTCAAAAAATACTTTCTTTTTTAGTTTTTCGGCCATATCTTTTGGTACTTAAAAGATACGGCTTTGAAATTTTGGAACAATGCTTAAAAGATTTAGAACAACTAGAACAACTTGGAACAACTGTCACAATTTATTTTTTCCAAAAATGTGCGGCTTCCCGGAGCCGGATCTGTAGAAAACACAGGTCTGAAATTCTGGGACAATGTTTAGAACATCTACCTGGAAAAACCTCGAGAATTTCGATTAAAAAGAAATGTAGAGCTGAGTGAAAAAGTTGTTTTTTTCAATTCTTTAGACCAATTGTGACTTCTTTTGAGATACTTTAAAACATTGTACAACAAACCTAGAACAACCTGGAACAACCGCCAACATTTTCAATTTTTTAAAAAAGTGGGGCTAACTTCAGACAGGTACCTATTTATATACACCATTAGTTTCCTTCGAAATTTATTAGTAAATATTAAGTTTTGCAGGAATACCTAAAACATTCCTATATCTGAGATCGTATAAATTGCAAAATGGATTCCAGAGACTTTTTGAATAATGGTCTCTCTATAAATATTTTTCGCGTCGTCTTGAGTTATGTTGTAATGAAAATTAACCGTAAGCGTCTTCGCAAAAGGTTCTGCATAAATTTTAATAAAGTTTGTGTTCTTCTCTATCATTGAAATCTCCAGCATTCAATAACTATTTTTGAGAAATCGTTGATTTTGTTTCAATTTTTCTGATCTAGGGATTATATCTTATAAAATGGGATAACTACCAGCAATGTAATCAATCAAACAGACGTGTACGAATTGGAAATAAGCAATATAATTAAATCAAAAAGCATGCATACGTAGCTATACCTATGCATATCTGTTTACGAACGAATTATTAAATAAAGAATAATAGACATCGTTCAATCGATTTTATACAATGTTCATTTAATGTCTTTCTGTCTAACTATATCGTCTAATTACAGCAGATGTGAGATTGGCATGCGTCTCGTTATAAATCAACATGTTTACTGTTGCTTTATGTACGACATGGCAGAGTTACGTAAAATTGGCAATGAATTTTGTTTCTAATTCGTTTCGATAATTTTTTTCAATTCCTGGCAGCCAGTGCATTACTGGCAGGTACGCCTTACATATACCTAACACAGTATACTTTTACTTTCAAATGCCTTTGATGGCAACCACCTTGCCATAGATACATTTTCTAGTAGTGCTTAATGTTTCCGTTGCGCTGTGTATTTTAAGGTTGAAATTGCAAAATACTTTTCTTTACTAAGGTAAGAAAAAAGGACTAGATACTGCAAAGTCATTGCAAACGTTGTTAAACGAAATCACACATAGCTATGCTAATAGGTGAGGCAATGCTTAGCTTGTTGCATTTATTTAATCTGGCAAATATGTAAGTGTTCGGTTACCATAAGTCTTTCAACTTATTATTCTATAATTCTATAATCCAGACGTTAATCTACAATATGTATAGCACGCACGTATGTATGTAGATATATACCGCTGGTACTTGTAGCGTATATTTACGCAGTTGCAAATATAGGGGCTCATTCATGACGATGATCTATTAGACGCATCCCTCAAAGTAATCAAAATACCTTTTTGAAATGCAGTTGAAAAGAATGTTATTAAGAAGTTTACTCACAATCAGAAAAATTATTAAGCTTACAAATGAACAAGGAAATTTCGCCAAACGACTGATATTAAATAAATTTATAAGCTCAGCATGGTAACATTTCTGGTGACTAGCTAATATTCATAGAAAAAATCTAGTTTCCCTATAAAAACATTTCTCGCTGTCAATTAATTTGAAGAATATATTGTCGAAGTATTTCTCATTAATAATTGATTTTTATATGGAAATATTAAGATGTATTAAAAAGTAAAAGTAACGGTTAATTTTGAGTTTTGCTGTAAAACACATTAGGAACTATCATGAAAAATTACTACAGAGTTGTACAAGCCATAAATATGGGCAAGTGCATCCCAACGCGGGCAAATCTCTATCATATGATAAATATGAATACCATATCATATTTTCAACAACTAGTCATCTTTGAATTTATATGGCAACAGCCTTTTATTTTGAATATCAAAATATGCAATTTATATGAAAATATTTTTGTATTTATTTTTCTCAATGTTTTAAAGTGAAAATATCTTAAAAAATAAGTTGATAAGTTATTATCACTATTACAACATGGGAAATTGATATTAACTTTGTTACTCCCAATAGGATATTCTATATACTATAGATTCTCCACACAGCCCTCCTAAATACAAATTAAATGATATAAATGGGTAAAATAAAACTGTTGAGGATAATGGCATATTGTCTTTAATTACTATATTATGTTAATTCTATCGTTTCGATGGACAAAGCTTTCTTCTCCAAGAGAAAAAAAAATCGAAATTTTATTTTCGTACGAAAAATAGACCACGATGCTCGAGAGTTTTATTTTTTCCATTTAAACCAAATTAGGCCAAGAAAAATACTAAAAAATATTGTTAGATGATATAGCACATCATAGATGTAGGAGGTACCAACTTTAAGACATTTTTTCTCTATAAAATTTGAAAAGTATCAACTTCATTTCATTTCGCGGCCTGGTGATTTGTTGGGCTGACCACTTTCCCAAAGTTATTTATTTTACAGCAACCTGGCGTCTTAGTAATGCCACCTTGTATGTTAACAACCAATCGTACCATAATTTGTATTCATTTTCTTTAATTAAACTCTAGTATGACACTTAAGCCTTTATTCTCAAAAAAAAATTAAGTCGCAATGAGTTGACATATTTTTTGGCATTGTGTCATCGCTAGAAAGCTCAAAGTCATTGTAACCTGAAAAAAAAACAAAAAAGTTAAATTTGGGTTTTTCTTTGCTTTGTGCCAGTCATTGGTACCCAGCTTTATTATAAATTTTAGTTTAATTATTTTTATTTAGAATTTAAATTGGAATGATATTTATTCACTAATGTTTCTTTATTTTCAAAAAACAGCCTTTTCGAAAATCAATAAATAATGTTCTCTTTAAATGATTTTTACAATTTTTTGTTGAAGACCTGCTAATAAATTTATTCATCTAGCAACAATCATTTACGCCAATATCCCAAATATGAGATACAACTTTTTTTAGGTTTACAGTATATGTACTTAATTGAATTCTTGTTTATACTATGTTGTGTTGTGTTAACTCCACTTACATAAAAAATTCCAAATATTTTGTGTCATGGAGTTCAAAAAGGACACGTTCACTATTTTTAGTACAGACCCTTAATTTTGAGTATTTCTATGCATTCCAAAACAAAGGCAAGACCCATTGCATGCCTAAATTCACTGGTTCCGCTGTTATTTAAAGAAATTTATAAAATTACTATATTTTCTACTGAAACGCAACTGAACTAACGAGGTAGCTTCGATTTTTTTTCAAACTAATTATAAATCGTGAATCTGATTTATACCGTGGAGTCCTGAATTAAAATTATTTTGAATTTCTTGAATACTATGAAAAGAAAAAGCAACTGGTACAACAAGTACTAAAAAAGGGTATTTCTGCAATGTATTGTTTTCCATTTCTTTTCCCATAATTTGGACTGGTCACTAATATTTCTATCGATAAGTTAACTCACTTCTTTTTATAAACTACCCATGAGCAAACAATTATTCTTATTCATCTCATTGTCAATGAGATTTAAGTGTTAATTATTACATGTGATTGTTTTCATTCTATCCAGAAATAAAATAAATTATTATGGAAGCATTTACATTACCTGTATTACTTGTGGTAGTACAAATCACAATTCATAGGAAACTATAACATATTGTAAGTCAGGTCTTTAAGGTCACAACTAGTTTGCGTAAAAAAAAAACGTAGTAAGCGGTAATTCGGTTGCTTTTATTAGAAGAGATCGCTAGTTAATTTTTTCAAAAAAATTCGGTATAGAAAATGAAATATATTTTGTTTTTAATTTTTGAATTGGAATAAGTAGAAGTCATCAAACGTAATGGTAGCCATTCAAACAGATTTACTTTTTTCTAATTGAATATGTCCATGTTTGGACTAGATTTTCGATACGTTTTGTATAACATTACACATATAATTCAAAGATAATTTGGATAACTAATGCAGAAGAAGAATTATTGAAGACTAAATTAAATTTTCCATTTGTTTCAAAAGGGAAATCATTCTCCACAGTTGGTTCATAATGTATCCATGATATTCTCATTTAATTTGCAGTTAAGAGGACTATGGAAGGAATACATAATATACAGGGTCTTCAATTGCAAATAATAACGTTGATATTCGCTTCCGATTTAAGCAAAAGGCCACCAAATTAAATATTCCTGGGAAATAGATCCGTATTTATAATGTTGTCCGTTAAAATGCAAACAGCAAAATTATTTTTAGAAATATTCAACTTATTTCAGGCTACAGCCAGCTTCTTGCGTTAAAAAAGTAAGGAGAGAAGTCACCTACAAAAGAAGGTTGGTAAGTCTATAAACAAGTAACTGTAGTAACTGTATACCATACATAAGACTACATACTACGTAAAGGAACAGAAAGTTATTGTTTCATTACCTGGCGGGTTCCAATGGAATCTATCAACCTTATACGTCATTGAAACCTAATTCAGTTTTACTACTAACCATTTCTGAAACTGAAAGGAGTTATATTTAATAGCTCATGTTCGATCATGCGCGAAAATTCTTTTACAACAAAGACCCGATAACGAAAGTTAGGTAATGATTGTAAATCACGGTTTTCGAATTGTACAGTCCAACGTATACGGGAAACGTTCAAGTATATTGGTTTTTCTGTGGAAGGTTCGCCTCTATAAATTGTAATTCCAGAAGCATTTTATTCAGGTTGCACATGTGTTATTACAAGTCGATTTAATATGGAATAATCGAAGGGATATTTAAATTACTTGTTCGGTAATGCGTTAAAAATTGTTAAAATTGTAATAATACTGGAATTTCATGGACGCAGACGACAAATCAAGTTCGTATTCATATGCGTCTAATTCAACTTAACGCGCTTACAGCAAAGATTAAAGGAACCGCTTCTAGAATTAAAATTACTTGAATATTCGAGTAGTTTATCGGAAAATTTATAGGAAATAAATTACCCATTTATGTGAGAATATGCAATTTGAAAGCAACTAATGTTAGTAATGATAATACTTCAAATGGTTCATGTTCTTACTTAAGAATGTAAATTGTTGCAATATAATAATATAAATAGAATTTGAAATTATATTTATTAGTATTTACTGGTTGTTATTTTAGCATCTAACGTTTATAAATCATCGATAAAATTCAGCGGACAAATATAGAATAAAAATTTATAGATTACACTTACAGTTGTTACAATCGCATCAGAACGCATTAAAAAAATATTTGTGTTATATGCTCGCTGGATGGTAAAGTAGGGATGAGCTCAACAATATGGTATTCTTAATTTTAATGTTTGCAGATAGTTTCGGAAAGGACCCATGCCAGAAATAGACGAGACTGAAATTAGTAAGTTATTACCTATGTGCTGCGGTTTTAAGATGCATATACAATGAAATCCCTTTGAAACGGACACTTCCTTAGGTGTATACTTCTCTTTAACGTATATTTTTCTAGAACCGACGTACCGGTCTTCATTTATTAATAAAATGTCCTCTTTTTAAAATAATATACCGCTTTTCTTGTGGCCGAGCATTATGTTAAGAATAAGAAAACCTGGTTACAATCTATCTTTAACCAGAGACTTGTAAACGATGCAATGTAAGTAAATTGTCGAAACAAGAATGCATGGTTTCAAAAGCAAAAATGATTAATTATTAATAAAGCACAAAAGCAGAGTACCTCAGTTTCAAGATTGGTGAAATGTAAGCGGCAATAACAATGGCGAAAAATATTCTGTTTCATCAGAAAACTGTTTTCAAAGACAAATTGATTCTTAGAGCTTACTGGAAACCTGAAAGGCGATACATTGGAACTGCAAACTACATACCACAAACTAATATTGATACGCTCACTGCGTAGTGTTCTTTAATAATGAAATAATCTTCACTCGTTTCAAAATTCTCATATATTAAATTATACGATCAACGATATTAGCTAAAAAAGGGGTTACATTTATCAAGGATTTGCGAGAAATTTCTGATGAAAAATTAGCATTTAGTCCGCATATTCATAATCTGATTTCCGGCTGTTGTTGTAATCTGAGTTTCATTCTTAGACATTGCAAAAACTTTAATTCTCATAAGCAGTTTGCTTCTGGCATAGATTACAACGCATCAACAGTACTGCATAGTAGTTGACATGGTGGAATCCGTTCAATGCATATTTATTTCTTATTTATTTAAATTTAACACAGGTGAAATGCCTCCGTACAATCCAAATGATGAGCTTAGGGTTTATTTGAATGAGCTCCTTATGTGCTCCAAGGAAAACATTTGATTGTTACAAACAAATTTTAAACGAAATGTTATTGTTAAGAAATAGTAGAAGAGGAACATTTTAGTTCCTAGATGCCAAACAGAACATTATTTTGTGCAAATGCATGGAGTGCTAAAGTGTCTAAGCGTACACGAAACTTTCAATCGGGGCATGTTTCTCGATCCGAATTGTTGTTCGTCTTAGACGCTCTTTACTTTATATGAATTTAGAAAACACAAAAAATGAAGAGTTTAATTAAATAAATCATGTGTCCAGCTAATTGTAAAAACGTCTTTGTAGACAGATGCTTGAAAAAGTGAAGACAACACATGCAACGAAACGTTCAAAAAAATAATAAAAATAAAGAAAGAGAAGCACAAACTTTTTTTCGTTTTCCTCCTTTAACAAACGGCCTGTATCCCAAAAGATAAGATGAATATTCAAATAATTATACCAAGGTCAAGAAAAAGAATAACAAGGTGTAATGCTATAAAGATAGGTTAAAATAGCTATCTACTTTACTATTTCAAATTCAAAATAGCATACTTGAAACAATATTCGCATTATCATGTACGGTATCAGGTTGAATAAATTAGAAAATATGTACGTTTGTGCTTTTACGCTTACGTGTAGTAAAACTAGCTTAATGTAATATTTGCAAACAGATGTGCTATCATATCTAACTGATGCAACGAAAGTACTATCATCATACCAATTATCTTAATTATATTAACAGTTTATCTTCGCAACTGTCAAGTATACAAAGAAAACTAAGAAATTATAAGTTAATTAAGCGGTACCTCTACAAGCTCATTTTGTAAAAGCTCACCACTGGGTATTAAAAATAAATAATTACGTAAATGCAACACTGGTGCATTCTACAAACACAAAACCTCAGAAGTATTACTTTCTTCCTTTCGAATACCAACATTGTATCCATAAATAACATTCATTAACCGCTCGGCGTAATTATTGAGTTAATTTTAAATTTGGTTAGCAGAATTTCCGATACCGTTCGGAATGTCCAGCGCAATTTTTTTATTAATAAAAATGTAAATTAATCATCATCGAAAAAGCAGAAACATCAATCACGTTGCTTTCGAAAGTAAAACTTCTTTGAATGTCTACACATTTATGCGATCCACCTGTACCCTTTTCCCGTTTGTCGGTCGCGGTCGACACACCCCGGAAATAATGCGAATACCGAAAATTTCAAAAGAAGCATTTAAATGATTTTATCAGAACGGACGGTGATTTGTACCAGCATAATTGTTTGCAAATAGAAAGTAATTCGATGAATCGAAACGTGAAGATTCTTACGAGCAACGTAATGTATTTCGTGGCTAATTGATAATTAGATAGTTATAGCCAATAGGTATGCGATTCACAACACATACTCATAATAAATTTAGAATTAAGTAAGGCAGTAAAAAACTTAAAGGGCGCCTCAACAATCGTGGAAAATTAAAATTTGTTAACATCGCTATTCATTTTAATATATCGTAAGTATTTGTTCCTATTTACATAAATTTCATAACTAATTCCTTGATCAATGCAAGTAATCTTCGTTGTGTAAAGTTTAGCGGTATATTTTACAATTTTATATTTTTAGAATTGTGACAAAAACTTGAATTCATAATGCTACCCTGAAGATGCGCACCGCGTACGAAACCAGTCGCACTCTTTGATTACTAAATTAATTAGAATGTTGTATGCTGGAAACAAAAGAGATATCCTTCAATATGAATAACTCAGATAAAGTCGCCATAGATTATCTAAATCATTAAAGAAAACACGTTTTTTTTTGAGAAAAGACCTAAATTTTAATTTAATCATAAAGTAGACATTCTTCCTTTTTGAACAAGTCACATCGCCTAGCCGCCTTGCAAAGGGTGTATGTAGGAGCCTGTCTCATAATATTTGTACTTGCGAATGAAAGAATGAAGTTATTATCATGCCTTGAATTTAATCGTGGCACAAAGAAATTCTTTGAAATAAGAAGGGACAGTCGATGTCATCCAGCAGCAATTTCTATAGAAATCTCTCACAGATGCCATTCCTTCTCGTGCTCAGAGCTAGGATGCTATGTTTTTCCAGATTATAACAGCATATTCTAGTTCGCTTAGTACAATGATTTTAATAAGGCTGTATTCTTGAATTTTTAAAGACACGCGTAATAAAACCAAGAGATTTTATGGCTTCAGAACAGACATTGTTAATATGCGATTTAAAGGTGACAATGGTATCAAGAAGTACACCCAATTCTTTAAATTCAAGATTACATGATAAATTGACACCACTGATCTGGTAGGGGAATATAAGAGGTGAAGAAGAACGACAATACGTAAATAGGCAACACTTCTCAACGTTCAGTTTGATCTTGAAACGTTCACACAATTCTACCAGCACATTAAAACCACCTTGAAGTTTTCTTGTGTCATCAACTGAAAGTAGATGATGTTCAGGAGCAGATCATCAATATACAGTACAAACAATAATGGCCCCAGATTCGATCCCTGGGGAACTCCAGAGACAAGTTATTAGAACAGTATAACATAACACTTTCTCTCTGTACTTCACTCTGTATAGATCATCAACTTGGCGGCGCCTATCTAAAACTTCACTGATAAATTGCGATGTAGTTGCTAAATTCGTAGGTAGATCTCCCAGAGATGAAGCCATGTTGATTTGAGGCAATAAAAGAGCAAGTATTATTATAAATGGCAGCATACAAAATCTTCTCATAAAATTTTGCCAAATTGTATATTATTGGAATAGACCTGTAATTGGATAGAATTTCACGGTTACCTTTTTTATGCACTGGAATGATTTTGGCTGTTTTCCAGCGTTCAGGAAAGGAGCAGGAAGAAATAGAAAGATTAATAATAATTTTAAGAGGAAGTGCGAAAATGAATCTGCAGTCATGGATCAAAAAACTTGGTAACATGTGATCAACTGCCGTACATTTGTTAGGAAAAGTAGCCATTAATGCAATTAATTCATCTTCATTGACAAGTGAAAATGACCAGTGGAAATGATGAACGTTGAAAGCTGAAGAAAATACATTAGCAAAATCATTAACAATCGGAAAAATCATTCCCGTCGCTATAACACCGCCTGCCCGGTATCCTAGTGGAACGTCTTTTTGCATGAAGAAACTGCCATAAATGAGAAGGTGAAGTTTTTATGGATTCTTCAATGTTAGTTAAGTAACGAACATAGCTATCACTTATTTGAATTTTGAATAACTTTCTGATTCGCTTAAATTCATATAGAACAACACATCTTATAAATGCAATCCTCAACTTTGCTTGCGAATGCGCGTTTTTTTAACGAAATCTTCGATCATGGTATATTATAATTGGGGCTAGTGTTGACATTAACTGTTGACTTCAAAAATCCCAGAGAGAGAGAAGTCAATCGCACGATTAGATCGACCAATTTTATTTACGTGATATGTGGGTCCCGTGTATTTTCAACAGCGTCTTCCAAGAAAAAAACATTCAATTCAATTTTCTTTTGAAAATCTAGACATTTCTAAATTTAATTCAAAAGTTAGCTATCGGTTAGTGATTCTAATAGAATTCGGCACTTACTTAATTTACAAAAAATTTTGCTAAAGCGTTTTGTAAGATTTATACCATCTTTTCTTATTGCCTAATTAAAGATTTAATTCTTTGATTCAATGTCACTTTCAGGAAACAATCGGATCTGCAGAGGAAATTCACTGACCAATTAGCACCATAACAAATTTAGAAATAGTCGCAAATACATCATTCAATGCCACCAACGCAGACAATCTTAACACTTACATGTATATCTTTAATCTAACACAGTATGTAGCCTATGCTGTAATACAGACACGAGATAATAACGGTGTCGTTGAATAAAGGAAAGGAAATACGATTACACCATTACATATTTACAAATAACTATTGTGACCGGCGTTTTAAAACAAAACACCATGCCCACAGCACGCTTTTGTTTTATAATAGCTATTACTTTTTTGACACGTTTGTGGTGTATCCTTGTGTTATTTCTTTAATGTGTGTTTCCGAAGGTTCTGCCTTTCGAAAAAAAATTTTTTGAAAATCTATATCATTGCAAATTATGCCATAATGTAATCGGATCCATTACATAATTTGTCCTCGAAAAGTCCGTTATAGATAGTAGATAAATACCGTTGCAAAATTTAAATTAAATTACATAATATCGTATGAGGAAATATATAATATGTCGCAGCGGGTAAGTATGCGATAATCACCATATTTTAATAAGTCATGGTAATTCCTTACGCTAGTAACAGTATGAAAAATGTTTCACAGTTTCACGGATCACAAACTATCAGATATGTAAAAAATTTAATGTAACAATTGCAAGACCATATGATTCTTTAATCGCCATATAAAAGTTAATGGTTTAAATATGCGATATAAAAATGGAATTTCTTAGATCTATTTCGACAGTCTTATACAGTGATCGGAAAAAGTCCGGAAACACTGAGAACTCTAAAAATATTTCAAGTGTAGAAAGTTATACATTTTTGAAATTGGAATATTGTGCAGAATATAACAAACTTCCGGTTAAATCGGAAAATTAAAATGCCGATACTTCTATTTTAATTCACATAACCAGTGACCTACAAGGACAGCACCAGCCCTCTCTCGGCGGTGTCAAATGTTGCGGAGAGTATGATTTTGTTTTCCATCTGAATAATCTGGTTTCAGAGCGGGTTTATCATGTGAGTTCCAGTTGCTCAGACTAACAGAACATATTAGAGATCCTTTGGACAAAGGGGAGTTCACACAAAAAATATTTCTGAAGGTTCGTCGGGTATTCGGCAGTATCTGATAACAAGGACTTGTTTTCAAATTGATGCGAAATAGTATAATCAAGAACTATCACAGTAGAACAGGGCAACAACAGGTCATGTCACCAGCAGCTGATGTTCCTCAAGGATCGCTTATTGCGCCCGAACTTTACATAATATTCACAAGCAACATTCCAAAACAACCGGTCGTCGAAGTTATGATATATGCGGACGATACGGTGCAGAGAACTTGCAATAGCATGGTTTACGAAATGCAGATTACGAGTTAGTGAAAATAAACGTGTGACAACGCGCTTTACGCTTCAATTTAAATGGGCTCCTTTAAAGCTTTAGATCGGGCGATTTTGCATTCCATAGTTCACCGCTATGAAGTACTCCAGACTAACATTGGATGCAAGATTAACTTGAACACGTCTGCGATATGAGGAACAAGTTCAACGCTGCCAAGAACCTGTTTATGGCGCCAATGCTACGAAGGGACAGCAGATTTGATCGGAAAGCAAAATGTTTGCTGTACACAACACAACAGTGGCAGGAAGTAAAATAACACAATTACAGAAAGAATAAAATAAAACACTGCGGAGAATTATCCAGGCTGCCTAATTAAGAATGCGTCAAGATTTTGGAGTGCGTTTGTAGATCGAATTTCTGAAGGGACTGTGAGATGAAGCCATCGTCCTGAACCTGTCTACCATCGAACTGAACCATCGTCTCACCAATATTGTGCTGTAAGATAGACCCCCTGCACTGGTAAGAATCTACCGAATCCAGGATAAAATTATGAATGTAGAAGAGGTAGTTGAAAATGAAAATTGAAATTATTTAAACAACCTTAATAAATGGCATTGGCAGAAACATAAGTATTTCAACACAGACTCCAGAAAGAAAACTGAGGAGGAAAAAATGTCCAAAACGCTATAAGTCTACGTGCAGTGTTATTACGTGTTCACAGACTTTCGCCCATTACTGTATATATTTTATAGCGTAACCAAACTTTAGATCTCAATGCGAATTATTCGATATACATGCATCTCGCTTTTATAAATCAAGTAAAGTGTTTTGTTATTTTTAAAGATTAATTTGCTAAAACCGTTTTTCCTTTCTATTAAATTTTTTACATCTAATGTACTTGAATTCGATTTTATCGTTTACTAAGGAATTTAATTTCTTTATCAAGGCATGTTTGAATTTAAGCTGTAAGGAGCAACTCAATCACCACTATTTCTTTTATCGTTGTGCAATATAGCTTTGGTAAAAGTAAAATATGAATGCCTTAAAAAATTACGGTATCTACTGTCTACTAACTTGCAGATACTATTGAAAAGATATTTCCAAATAGGATATAATTCACCAATTATGATTTTAAAAGACAAGACCTTGCTTCTTAGACGTAAAATGATTACTTATCTCATCTAACACGTGTTCGATACCTCGCCAAAATGAAGGCGATAGAATAACAGCACGCTAAGTCACAATATTTAATTATAATAATTAATAACAAATACAACGACGTGTTACTACATTCACCATTATGAAAACATGTGTGACATTAACACTAACAAATCGATGATAAAAGTTCGATCACGAAAACCATGTCTTGTACCTATTAACGGTAAGATTGGAGTTATTTAGAGCATCTAAAGAAATTGGTTTGCCCTGCTGTAGATCCTACAGCAGATAGAAACATGAAACAATGGATAAAGATTAATTAACGTGTGAGGTGATCGTAAATCACACTTTTATCACACAATAATTGATTGAATTGATTGGTCCTTTTGTGGCCCTGCTCTACATCCGTTACCTCTCGACAATATAACAAAACGTGTTAATTAAGAAGTAATAGTATTTTACCAAAAGTGTAACCAATTTTCTTCTAAACCATGAAAATGCCACATTCTAATATATTGTTAATTATCAAGGATAATGAATGTAATGGTATAGGATACATTTTTTATACAGTGGTTGCACAGATTGTTTATCGAAAGTTGTAGTTTTATCAATTTATGCAGCCAATGCGATCTACATATATGCACCGAAAAAACCAGAGTCAATAAACCGAATTTACTAAATCCTCCTTATTCTCATTGTTGGACAACAGAATATTTTTTTTTCAACTTAGTACCACATTTGCAAATATTTAAACACGCAGAAAATATTTCAGGAATTTTAGAAGAAAAGACACAGTTAAGTCTTTGCGGGAAGCACTTTTAAAGGGCGTGTGAAATATGATGTAAAAACACGACATTGGGATCATGAAATTGTGTTTGATAATAAAGCAGTTAGTAGAAAGACATACAGTCAATATTTCTTAGAAGTATTGATCAACCTGACAACAATCTAAAGTTATGCGCATCAACTAAAGTAGTAAGAATTGAAGATATGTTAAGTGTGGAACAGCTGTTGGCTATTACGCCAAACGAGGAAGAAAGTGTATAGAACATTGTTGAGACCCTGAATAGAAAGTATGTTTTATTTTTTATGCAAGTGTTGAAATATATTCCATTATTTCAGACTGCCTCAGCAGCCTGAAGTACTTGTGAAACAATACAGCTGAAACGAAAAGGAGATGCTGCAATGTTACGTTAACACAACGTAAAAAAGACAATCGAATTTCCGTATTTTTATTTGTTTTATTTGTTCAGGCCACGATTGAAATGAACATTTAAAAGAAAAAAAGAAGGAACCTCGAAAACTTGCATGCGTTAAAGTATGCCAGAGTAGGTGTCATATATAAGATTCTAAATTAGGCTAAAATATTAGCATTAACTCAACAAAAGGTTACAAGTTTTGAACCAAGATAACCTACTGAGTCGACAATTAAATATCCTGGAACTTTAATTGTGTTTGTTACAGTATAAAACGAGGTTATGGTTATTAAGACTAGAACTTCTTGGTTGGGTCAGAATCTCTGAGACTGAGCGATGGAGCGCTTTCCGAATTTAAAACTTGTACGTTTTCGCAAGCAATTGCGGGATTTCACACTCAAGATGGTTAGATAAGAAAAAGGAAAATACTTGGATTCTACTACTCTAGCTTCTAATAGAAAGCTTTGGGTAGCGCTTAAATCTCTTAATGCCAAATCCAGTTCTGAACACACTTTACCCGAAGACTTTTCTGATGTTTTTACAATTAGTGAATTTACTTAATCTACTAATAACAGCTCAAATAAATTTACTGTTTTCTGAATCATCACCTCCTAGATTGCCAGGCGGGCTTGAGACCCATATTTGGCACTTCCTGTGCTCTTGCTTGTGTCCTGAATGATATAATGACATCTACTGATAATGTATTTATTTTGCTGGACTATTCCCAGGCGTCTGATACTCTGTATCGCCGAGGCTTTTGGACTTTGTGAGAACTCGCTTTTATTGGTACGATCTTATTTATCAAACATTTAAATATAATACCAATTGCTCTAACACTATAGATACTTTATCTGGTGTTAGACCCTACTACCACCACCACCTGTTAGACACCACCTAAGTGTGGGACCACTACTTTCTATTATTCACACTACTAATGCCATAAAATCAATCAAGGTTGTCATGTTCAGGCCTAGACCAATGACACAGTTGTTTCATTCTTTTCATTTTCATCAATCTAAGTTTACAACAAATCAACATAATCTAGCTCTCAATTCAAGTACGACTAATATTTTCCTTTTTAGTTCGAAACAGCATGTGGATTTTTTAAAATATAATTTCTTGTTATTGATTTCCAACATATGCTTGCCTTTTGTTGATGCTGCTAAAAATCTTGGGTTGCATGTTGATGCTCAACTTCGCTTCAAAGAGAATACATACTTAGAAAGTCCTATACGGCTCTAAGAATGTTATACATGGACTCACATATCTTAAGTCTTACCTTGAGAAAACAATTTTGTGATTCCCTTGTTTTATAATTATTTAATTAATGCGACTTTATTTAGGGTCTGCATTTCGTTGTGCAGGATAAATATCAGATTAATAGATGTTGTAGGCTGGATCTCCGAAAATATGATGAGCAAGTTATGCTGCAGAACTGACGTAAATTGCAGCTTGCTTTGTTTAATCCTCGCATCACTCTGCCTCCTTTCCCTTTCCCGCTTAAAGGTTTGCTAATTCGCGAATAGTTTACACGTTTTAAATACCAGGCATAAATTCTAACTTACTATTCCATGGTATCCTACGCCTTCATTTGAGCTATCTTTTACGCATAATACCATTAACCTGTATAACTCCCTGACAACATTTTAAGAGTTCGGGTAGCCGCAAGTGCTTCAGTTACGCTTTTTTTCTCGGCAGTAGCGCAGTATAATATTTAACTACTTCTTTTCTTTTCGGCTTACTTTCATTGTTATTATTTGCTCGACTTCGCCAGAACTCGCCATACTAATTTACTTTAACTGTTATTATAATATTTTGAAGAAAAGAGTTATGTGTATAAAACATTGTAGAAATGTCATCCGTTCAGAGCTTTTTATTTATTATATGATATAAGTTTTACATGCGCATCCTAAAGTTTTACACAAAGTAATGGGCTATCAATTCCATACGCAACAAGTCGATTTGGTTCTCAAGATCGCCCAGTTAGATTGTCCGAAGTGTATCGCTACAATAGCACACGTAATTAATGATATTCTTTTTAATAATAGCAATGTTCTGGAGTTGTTTACAATTGCTATTGTATACACCATCTATTCGGAATCGCCTTTAGGCAACAGTTGCCCAATATGGTGGCTGCTCACTCTTATTGCTCGCGTTGTATTTCTGTATGTATATTTGCTGAAAATGCGCCTTTAATAAAGGTGCAAATGGTCAGCACTTTTAAACGGTGTCATGGTTTATTTTAATTAGAATAAAAGTCGCTGTAGCAATCCATATGAACACGCGGTCACTGAACTCCAATTATAATTACTAATAATTACGATTTTTTTACTCCCCTAAACAGTTGCCGATTATTCTGGCGAATTTAGTTACTTGAAATTAGCTTGAGGAATTAACGTATTAAAGCGTTAAGTAAATATACATAAAGGTTCCATGCTTGTAAAAGATTGGAATAACCTTTCATTTACCAGTCGACAGAATCTGTATTGGCTAACATATCAAACTTTACGCTTACCACACGCCTACAACACTAACTTAAAAAATCAATGATATTTAGGTAAAGTTTTAAAATTGGTCCCTACGTTTATCTTTTCTTGTTTTTAATATAACTGTTTTCAATTCTTTAGCTTTTAGTTCGACTATAATTGAATTTGTGTCGTTGGTTTCATTTTTCCTATAGCAATGCATTATATTGTCACTTATTATATATTATATTTATTTTATTTTTCTCCTTTTTTATTATCGTGCTAAATTTGATCAACATAAAAATATAATGTAAAAAGAGACTAAGATTTTCGTTGTTATTTTATTCCTTCAGCTACTGCTTTTATTGTTTTCACTTGATTTTTAGCACTTGTAGGTTATTTGTTTGGCTCGCTATTTGCTGATACCTCACACGATATATTAACGTTTATAGCAATTGATATTTCTAATTGTGTTTAGATTGCGATTTCTATATGCGTGCACACCCTCAGAAACCTTTTAAATAAATAAATAAACAAAAAGTTTTTTTATAAATTTAATATCAATAACTCGGGAAATTGCATACAAGCTCCCAGTTACAAAAACATATTTTATTGGAAGACCAATCCTTAATAGGAGAAATTCGAAGTGGACAATTTTATGTGAACTAGTTCCGAAATGCATTTTCTTTTTTGCATCTAACCAAAAACATCAGAGCTAAATCTCAAATTTCATCCTTGTAAATTAAAAAAATAATGAGACTACCAAACGAGCTTCCCATATTTTACACTCTTAAATGCTAATTTTCCGAAAGTTCTTGCGCGTCTACACACAAAAGTACTGTCGAAATTTCGTGATTGTGGTTTCGATGGTTTCAGCTCTGCTTGGGTTTCTGTTTTTATAAAATTAGTGTAGGTGGTGACGAATTTATAATATATTATATATATTATAATTTCACATGAAGAATCTACCACAGCAGCTAGTGAAGATGAAAGTGAGACAAAATTATATTGTGAAATAGATAAATATTGTACTAAATTTTAAACAATTTAAATACTGAATCCCAATATTCGTTCTGGAATTATACATTTAATTAAAAACTTCTGCCACCTTTGTCACCTTTCTTATATTTTTCTAGAGACTCTACTGAAGATAAAAATGTCAAGAAAAAAGAGGATGAAATGATTTGATAGAGTTTCTTTTATGTGCACTGCTTTAATACAATGTATCAAATGCAGACACGATGATATAATTTACAATGATTGTTTTTTATTTGCAATTTCAAAATTCATTAAAAAAATCAATTCAACCTAAGCTTTCCCATTTTTTCTAAACCACATAGACGTGAACTATATTACACATTACTACATATTATCGACGATGAAATCTCTCCCTAACTATTTATTTATAAGTGTCAATCAAAGTGGTTTATTTGCCTATGTTTGCCCAACAGGTTAACCCCAATTACAGAACAAAAAGAAGATATATATACGTTGATTGTGAACACAATATAAACATATAACATACAATGCTCCATATGTACATTTTCCATTTTACAATAACACATTATAACGCCACATAACACTTTGTTTGTTTTGATGTCGGACGATAACACCTTTACTTCGTGTTAGAAAGTTTTATTGCATTACCAAATAATAGGGTATAATTTTATAAACAAACAAAATCGATTGAGAATAACTTTGTCACATAATTACCTAGATGTGCGGTTCTATTACATAAATTAATCTAATGTAGGGAATCCATACTTCTAGCATTTAAGTCACTAATCAAATAGTTCCATAATGGCGGTACACATAATCTACGTATTTTTAATTGTGTAACTGTGTAAATACGTGAAGCAGCTCTTTAATATTCAGATATTGATCTGGACAGAAATGTTGTAATCAGTGACAGCTGGAGGTGAGGTAAACAGACGGTCAATTATTTCGTGTATTTCCGCTACACACTGCGATGTAAACGATATCCCACGGAAATACGCGACGGAATCGAAGTGTTGCAATGCAGCTCCGCAGCTACAGTGCATCAGTCGCCCTGGTTGCAGTGCAAATAGCGTTCAAGTCGCTTCCGGCTTGTATATAATTTGAGATTCCATAAATTTAAATAAAGTAAAATTTTATGTTCAAGTATTTACTTACAAATCTGTAAGTAAATGCTAGTATGTGTTAAATTCTCAATATTATTCTTTTCCGTTCCTCTTTGAATGTTTAATGTCCTCTTCGATCCCTCTTTGGATGTGCTTTGGTTCAATTTTCATGTTTTCTTTATTTTCAAAATGATTTGAAGTTCTTTTAGTGTCTTTCAATTAATTGTTAAATACCTTTCCCCAAGAACTTGTCCTCTGGCAAATTACTTTTGGTGTCCATTTGTTTACCCGTATTACAGGGTCGCGAGATATTTGAAGGCACAAACCGCCATCTATTTGACTTTGACACGTAAAATGATTTAAAATCCCCAATCTTGAAACATTTTTATTAAAAAAAAATATAGTGAATAATTCCTACATTTCATAATTTGGTACGAAACTATTACAGCACATCTTCTTAGCCGTATTTCTAACTCTAAGGATTGCTTTCAAAAGCTCCATTCCCATTCTGTTTCAAATTTTTGCCTTCGCAATATCTTTAGTTAAAGAAGTTGTTGAATGCAAAATAATTTTAGAACCGCTCCCTCCAATCCTTGGAAAAACCTAGCATCATTACCATCTTTATAATGCCACGCAGTTTGCCAACAATTTAAACTTCTTGTCCTCTGTGGCTCATGTATATCGGCAAGAATGAAACAGATTTTTGAATTGTAGATTATCAAACTTTTTGTAGTTCTGAGTTAGAGGAGCTAAATATTTCAACTTTTTAAAAAATTCTACGTTGGGGGACAATCGTCTATCCATTTTCCTCAATGGAGCTTTTGCGTAATAGAAACACCCTAGATTCCTTGGGGTAGTATTATCGGAAACAGGTCACAAGTAGAACTGGATTAAGTGTATCCTTTTAAAATAGCAGATTTAGTTGAATTACTTCTTATAAAGAGCTTTTCATACATAAGAGATACTGCTTCAGTTGCGCTTAAGCTTGTTATGGATTGTTTTTGGAGTATAGCACATACCTTTCTCAGCTGCCACACCAAAGTGTGTCAATAATAAAAAGTATCAAAATAGCGTTATGTCTACTAACCAATTGTGTAGCAGATAATTGTACAAAACTTCAGAAAGAAACTGCATCAAATTCGCACTTAGCGGAGAGACCATTTTTCTTGTATTCTATACGATGTAATGAACTAACAGAGAACCGGTTACAAACTAAAATTAAAAATCTAGGGAAGTCGGAAATTTTTTGGAATAATTTAATTAACATAGTGCATTTCGTTTTATATAATCTCAAATCGACTACATTTTCCTACTTTGGCCATTAGTCAGGTGATTGAAACACGCCAGAAAAATGTTTAGCGCAAACTTTCGGAAAATTCTGCGCCACCGCAAATTTAATAGCGCCAAATCTGACAACCCTGCCTTTCTAGATCATATCTTAGGCATACCTTTTTTTTAGCTACTTCTCTCTTTATTATAGAAACCTCAAGTTCTAGTGTAAGCGATAGATTAGTTTTCGTTTCCGTTTACTGTTCTGTTGCGTATAGAGTTCTATCTTGTATAAGATCATTAGTGTTTAGGATTCAGTTTATTTCCGTACTTTTTTTGTTTTTTTCTGAATGTTTTTGCTTTTATTTCATTTCACCAATTTCCTTATACTACCGTATAGACAACAATAGAATATTAAATATTTATTATAATATTCTTTCTTTTCTCTGTTGGATATAATCTTTTCATCTTTAAATCATTCAGTGTCGGCTTTCTAATCCAAAAACATTGTCCGCCCTTGGAGTCGTCACAAAAAAACTGCGTAACTTCAATATTTTTTCATTTCTTAAGTATTTCAGAGCGAATAGTGTAAACAATTTCTTAGTACTTGACCTATTATTCACCACCACGTCAATTGTTGTATAGTTTTCTGGTACAGTTGTATATGATGCGTCTTGTCTTAAGTTACATACCGTCTTCTACCCAACCACCAATTTTTGAAAAAATTTCCAATTCCTCAGAAGGTTTTATTATTTTATTATTAATTTACAAGGAGAATAAGCAATTCGCTATGCGTCCAGATCAATTTAGACCACAATATACGTGTATCCACATACAATTCAAAATTAATATCTGATATTGATATTAATATTTCTCAAGAGAGTTACAAATGAACCCATTAAAAAGTACATTGGCAAGAGTTGATAAAAAAAACAAAAGCTATTAATAAACGTGCTGAAGTTACATTCACAAATTAGCAGCTCAATAATCATAAATAATGCAAACGCGGCCACCTGTCGATGCAACAAACTCAAATTCAAATGAACTATGATAAACGTGCTCATTTTAAATTATATTACTATAACTGTCGTACTATGTGATCGCAAGCAATTAGTTTAGAGAAAGTTTTATGAGAACAAAATTCATATTTCGTACAACTACAGAGTTTTATTAAGATGGAGGATTTTGCAATTCCCAGTGATCTTTACAGATGTTACATAAAAGCCCCAATGTAAGAAAAAAAGGCGTGTCATTATAGTTTCTTGCATGTAGTATAAATCTAAACATTTACAGTCATGTATGCTTAGTTTAATTAATTACCGAATTATTTCATCAAAATAAATGAAATGACGTGCTATCGATTCGTACAAATATTCAACTCAAGTTGGCAAAAAAATCTCAACTGTTAATAATTTAATACAACTAGAAATATGTGTGCAGATGTATTCATACGTCATTAAAATCATTCATTCATTTAACGAATTCATTATCTTTCCGTATAGAAATTACCAAAGAATCAATACCTTAGGGTGTTACACCCATAATGTATTTTTCAAATATCACGCTCTAGTTTATATCTATTACATACAGAGGCGGATCGTTAGAACGACATAAAAGGCACTGGCTTATATGGTGGTATCTGGTATCCTAAATATTTCGTTAAGTGTAGGTACTATTACATCAAAAAAAAATCTATATATACACTGCCGTTCAGTGAAGTTCGGTCATACAATAAAAATCTATTATATCACACTGTGTACAATTATTAATACATAAAATTAGAAAAATATTAAGCATACACTCTTTTCTAAGCGGTTAAAGCCATAAATTATTATGTAAAGTAGAAATATTGCGACAACCACAATAAAGTCCCTTTTATTATCATTCCAAGAATTTCTCGGAAGTACCGATCTTTTGAAACGGGTCGTTTGGGGATTATTAACGAACAATACATTTAGGAAATATACCGCAGTATCATTCTTGTTTATTTATCACAGGCGTAAAGATATAAATTTGCTTCATTTTACTGTTAAACGTGTGTTGGTGTGCATCTGCCGTTTTTGCGCGAAAGTTTTAAGAAAATTTACTTCAAAATGGCACGTGGCAAGCCTACCAGTGTAGAAAAACGTTCACGCATTATTACGCTGTTTGAAGAAGGATATTCGGGGCGACAAATTGCTGAAAAAATAAATATGAGAAGTTCAACAGTAAATAACATCATAAAGCGATATCGGACAACTGGAACTATAGAAAATCGTGTTCGTCCTGGAGCATCTAGGAAGACAACAAAAGCTGAAGATTTGAGAATTGTATTATTAAGCAAACGCAATAGAAAATTAACAGCGCCACAAATAGCAGCCGAAGTCAATCGCGGCCGTGAAGAGCAAGTTTCGGCGAGTACGGTAAAACGTCGACTTCAACAAGCGGACCTTCATGGACGCATTGCCATTCGAAAACCCTTATTACGCCGGGGCAACAGAGCAAAACGGCTACAGTGGGCCCGTTCTCATCTAGATTGGTCGTTAGATGATTGAAAACACGTGCTTTGGAGTGACGAGTCAAAGTTTGAGGTTTTTGGGCAAAATCGACGAGTTTATATCCGAAGATCTAAAACCGAAAAGTGATCCCGAACTGCATTGTGCCTACAGTGAAGCAAGGGCGTAGTTCTGTGTTAGTGTGGAGATGTTTCTCCTTTGCTGGGACGGGAGATTGCAGAGTGCAGGGTGTAATGAGGAAGGAAAATTATTTTGCAATACTCCAGAATCAAGCAGTGCCATCAGGATTGCGTATAATAGCCCGTAACTTTACATTCATGTATAATAGTGACCCGAAACACACTGCGTTAGTGTGTAAGAACTATCTGAAGGAGCAAGAAGAACAGCACACCCTGAAAGTAATGACATGGCCCACACAAAGCCCAGATTTGAACCCTATAGAGTTGTTGTGGGATGAACTGGACAGGAGGATCCGAAAAATATGCCCAACTTCACAAGAAAATTTACGGAATATTCTGCAACATGAATGGATTAATATTCCACAATCTACTTTAACAAAACTTATCGAAAGAATGCCTAGAATAGTTCGAGCGGTGATTAACAACAAAGGAAGTTTTTTCGATGAAAAAAAATATAATGTTCAGTATGTTATATTAGGCCAGAATAACTTTTTATTTATTTATTTTTGTCTTTGTTACCTGTACATACAATAAAATTGCATTTTGTTTTTAGTTTCGTTTGTTTCTGTAACCTTTTCATGTTTTTTACCAACCGACCGAACTTCTCTGAACGGCAGTGTATATATGTAACCTATTCAATGTACTATAAATTTTAGAAATTGTCTATTAACAGGACAACATATAATTATGATTCATCTGTGCATAATTATTGATATCAATTTTAATTATTTTTATATAATTATAAAAATTAATGCTCTAACTTCAAGGAGATAATTAATCACATACAAGAAGTATTACTAATTTGGACAAAACAACGAATTCTATGTGTGTGTACATTTGCAACACTAATTAAATGTTTGTTTTAACTTACTTTAATTGTTTAAACGAATCGCTCTCAATTAATACTTTAACAACGTCAATGTTTAAATAATTTATATATTTTAAACTATTTAATATTTCGTTCAAAAACAATGTTTTCCGATTACGGTTTTTAAACAATTTAACATGGAAAGAATTAGCTGGTGCTATATTCATTTCCTAAATTTCCCGTTCGTTTATAATTGATATCAATACATCAATTGGATTCGTGCCAGCACTTCTGGCCGACCAAAGCAATGAACTTATATTGTTATTAACAAACAATTGCCAAACAACAACAGCAGTCTGGATTGGCAAGTTATCATGCTAAAATATATAATTGTTGCCATTAATTAACGAGACATGTTTTTTAAATAAGTGTCGTTTTGAAATTCGGCCACTGGAGAACTAGCAAGTTATAGACGCCATTTAAACGTGTTTACGTTCTTTGTGGGGATTTAAGATGCCTCCGTCGATTGAGAATCCCGCTGACTGTGAAGTACAAGCTGTGATTCATTTTCATAGTGCTAAAGACGTAAAAGCGGTTGAAATTCCTCAGCAGATCAGTGAGGTGTATGGAGGAAACATTATGACCGATGGAGTGGTACAGAAATATTCATGCACGAATATTCATAATGAAGAACGAAGCGGCCTTCTGTCATTACTGAAGATTTAGTGCAGCAAGTTGACGAAAACAGATGCTTTAATTTTGTCGTTATCCGTTGAGTTTCCTCAAGTCTCAAGAAGTGTCCTCTATGCAGTGGTGACCGAACGTTTAAATTATCGAATGTTGTACTCACGCTAGGTACCGAAATTGTTGACAGAAGTGCACAAAACCAAACGTTTAGCCAGTGTGTTGACTTATCACAGGCGATGAGACATGAGTGGCTTATGTTACACCGGAATCGAAGCAGCAATCCATGGAATGGCAGCATTCAACATCACCTACGAGAGTGAAGTTCGGGCAAATAATTTCAGCCTAGAAAATCATGCGTACTGTGCTTTGGGACAGGAAGGTTATGTTCTTTGTGGATTTTTGCCTCGTGGTTACACAATAAATTCTACGACGTATTGTGAGACCTTAAGAAAACTACGCCGTGCGCCACAAAACAAAAAGCGTGGCTTATTGAACTTTATGACAATGCCCATCCACACATGGCTAACCGAAGATCTCATCGCATTTGTTCAATGGGAACAATATAATCACCCTCGATACAGTCCCGTTCTAGCGCCCAGTGACTACTACATGTTCCTGCATTTGAAGAAGCGTATGGGTGGTCATCGCTGCGACAACGGTGATGAAGTGAAAATAGCCGTGCTGCAGTGGTAGTTAAATCAGGCGGCAGATTTTTATGAGGATAGAATTCAAAAGCTGGTTGTACGATACGATAAATGCGGTAATTTTGGTGGAAATTATGTAGAAAATAAAATTGTGAATTTGCTTTTTTTAAATTTCAAAACCATATTTATTTAGAAAACACGCCTTGTATGTTACTCATGGTAGCAAAATATCATTTAATATGTCGCAATAATAGGTCCTTCCAAACTAGTTCAGCCCGATACGCTGAGCTGAAGTACGGCTACCGTTGAAAGTCGCGTAAGAAGCCTTCATAGAACATCAACTTCTGCTTAACGATGAGGCATTTACTTTAAATTTAAATACCGAAAAACTAGAATGGAAGTAGCTACTTATGAACAATAAGCTCTTTCCGAAAAGAGTTGCCATGTGTACCAAATAGGTAAACAACTGATCCAATATCGTAATAATGAAGAACGTTAATTATAAAATGTTTTGCAACATTGTAAACAAAGTAGATAACTTCAAGTATAAAGTTCTTATTAGTTTTAAAAGTATCTCTGCAAGATCCTCCCTCTGCAGTGGAAATATCCAATATGTAATTTCGTATCCAATTTTAAAGCAAAAATTTCAGTAATAAAATGCTTTTAAGATAAAGTGATTACATGGTTGCTGGTAAATCTTGCAAAAGTATTATTTAATAGACAGCCAAGCAGGATATATTTTATGTTATTATGGAATAAGTTACATTTTGTTTTATCGATAATGATAATTTGCCAGTTGGTATCTAACCAATACTTAATATAATTAAACGTATTGCCAGCAATGTTTATGAGATTACGTGGACAGTTAGAACTGATTATTATGTTAATATCATCAGTGTAAAGAGAAGTAGTTACAGAGGAATCTGCAAAATTGAGAAGATCATAGATTAGCATGTAAAAAGTTTTCCTAGTTCATAGAATTTATAGAAATACCACGTATTTATAAGTAACTAAGAGTAAATTTCGCAAAATACAAATCCGGAAACCCTGTTTATTATTTTTAGCTTATACAGCATGTCCACCTAGTGTGTGGGCGGAAGGTGATTCCGTCGCTTGAACAAGTTATAAAAAATGTTTTAAATGAGAAACTTCCATCATAACGGCTATACAAACTGCTTTTGCCGCTACTTGGTCCCATTTTACTGTGATCAAGAGTGAAATTCTTTCCATTTCCATTGAAGTTACAATGTAGCATTTTACAAACATTACAATAGAACTACTTTGTAAATCTTTAAGGGATGTATGGATTTACGCAGGTGTTAAATAGTTATACTAAATTCTCGTTGCAAATCTTCGTTAACGTATTGAAAAAATAGTATACATGCAATCCATTCATAAGTAACGTTGTCTGAAACAACACCTAGAACTGCAGATCCATAAGTTATAAGTGCTGAACATAGAAAACGTAACTGCTTCTAATAGTGTAAATCCAGCAGCCTCTTTGAAGTGTGAGGTATTAACACGTGAGTGTTCATTTCTTTATTTCAATGTTTAAGGAATGTAGCACCTAACCACCTAACCAAACCAAAACAAATCATGAAAGTGAGAGAATAAAACGAGCTCTGTCTTTAGTAGTTTTTCGTGTTAAATAAAGACAGTATTACCAGATAGTTATCTTTGGTTTATGTAAATTTATCGTCAAACTAAACGTAAAACCGGAGTTTTACATCTTAAAAGTATTTGCTAAATATTTTAGACACTATTCGTGAACTGGACGCTTGACGCTTTCGCAAGCCTACTTCTAGCTTACGAACTAAAGAACTATGGGATTTATATTAACTCCCAGGTATGCTCTGAAGGAAGTAAACTATTAAAAAATAAGAAGAAAATAAGAACAGGCAGCTAGGTAGACACAATATTTCAACAAGATTTTTGCCATTGGAGATCGGAAACAAATAAGTACGCAGCTTTCAGAAAAAAAGACGCGTGTAAGTTAATAGAAAGCATGGCCAAATTAGCGATTCCTAAAATGAACATGACCTAGAGACGACTATTGTTACAATACCAAGGATTAACTTTTGCGTAAGCTTTCAATTTTGCTGTAGATTTATAGGCACGTGAAAGAACACCTACATAGCTAAATTGAACACCAATTTTCCTGCTTGCACAATTAAATATCTCCTTGCATTCTAGAAGGTAACCATTAATGAAATATTAAGCATGATGTACATATGTAAATATAGAGCTTAATTACATGAAACTTACTCGAAATCACATTAATTTCCTTGCTTTCAATTGAACATATACACAATTTATATTGTATCAGAAATACAATAAGTATGTAATTATAATGATAAAGAGAACGTATACACACGCTCAACAATGAAAAATTATTAATAACATACCACTTCAGACAAACAAGTACGCATGAATTATATCATGCGCGAAACTTAACGCACGCAATCTTTGCTCCACTTTATACTATTGTTTAAAAAATAAGGAATGCCGTTAAGCCAAAGTTATCAATTTTGTGCAATTCGTCCCCCGGCAATAGATCAGCTACGTTCACACATACAAACACCCATATAGATACAATGTAAAGGCTATAATACCTACGAACATGCCCATTTTATGATCGCCTCTTAGTGAATACGAATAGGAAAACTACAAATCCATAGAGCGTGTAATGCCAATAAATAATTGCTCCAGTATCTGAAACGGCCGGTCTGAATTTATAAAACATAATTATGTATACGAGCTCGCTTTGAAATTGGAGCGGCTTATACTGGTGCAATTTGCTGCTAAAGGGGAAATGCGCAATAATCTAGCACGATTGGGAAATACGATATGTAATTACGTGAAATTATCAGCAAATATTTAACATACGACTTGGTCGATGCAGTAATACACATATTTTTGGCAGTGTTATGTAACTAGCGCAACAGTGGTAAAACACGACACAAGCCAGACAGGTTAGCATGCTAGAATTAAAAAATATCTTGATATTCTCGGTAATGAAATATGTATTTGTTCCTACTTTTAACACTTATGAGATCATTTCTCAGTTTTAGAGTGTTCAATTTTACCAAGTTTACGCTTCATACAAAAAGATGAATGCTTTAAACATTTTGACCTGTTTATGAATTTTGTTGAAGTATGAATCATAGATTAAAGCGATTAAGAGCACAATGCCCATCTAAAATACAAGCAATAATGCTATAACTACATAGCATCTCAAAGTAAAACGGAGAATCAATACTAAAAAGTATTTCCCTTCTTTATGATTTCATAATTTTCACTATTTTTAACATATTCTACTGGAGAACTTCCGAACACATCGAAAATAGGAAGCTTTGAAAAACACTGCAGAATCTTTTATTCAAATTAATTCAATAATGTATGAGATCAACATTACGATATAGTAGCGAAAATAAGTAATAACGACAGCAATATTTGTTAACAAAAAAGAAATACTTTCATCCGCAGGATAAGATATTTGGCGCAGGATAGTTAATAAAAAATTATCAAAAATAAATAAAGCCAACTGAAATAAGGGTTAGTCTAATACTTATTCATAATCCAGCTAAATAAGAATACGTAAAATAAACTGCTCATTGTTATTTAAACGAGGTTCCTTGTAACTTATTTTTTATCACGTACATGAGTACTGCATATTTATTCTCAAATCTGAAGAACAATCGTTACAATTATGCTCTAAGTGCAAGATATAAATATATCAAAATGTTAATATAAACCAATATATTTCATACTTTGTAATATATGTAGCAGGAAATAAATATTATGCAAAAATAGAAAAACGACATTTACGTAAATCCGGAAAGGTTAACAATATTCTGAATTAAGCAAATCTTTCATCTCTAATTTTATAACAAGCAATCTCCAGGAATTATGTTCTATATTAAAGATGGCTCCTCATTCTACAATTGAGGGTATTGTTGGGGATATGCAAAGTTAATGACAAATTATCAACCAATTTCTGTGATGTCAGTAGTTGTTAGAATATTGGGACAAATTTTACACACAAAAATTTACGAGCAGGTTAAATCTAGATTGAGTGAGAGACAGCATGGCTTTTTAAGGGGTAGATCGATTGAATCTGATTTATTGAATTGCGCCAACTATGTGTCTAAGGCAATCAGTAATAAATCACAAGTGGATGCTATCTATACCGGTTTTGCCAAAGCTTTCGATGAGGTTGACCATGATGCCCTGTCAAAGCCTGGGTTTGGCTTTTCTTGCGATCTATATAATAGGAGGCAATATATTAGTTACAGTTACAGTGGATTTTGTTCTGAACCTTTTATGGTTATATCTGGGATTGTTCTTCAGGGGAGCAGCTTGCGGCCGCTACTTTTCTCCTGTTCATAAATGATTTGCCTGATGTTTGCAACTATTTACGGTGTCTGCTTTATGCTGTGATTGCAAAATTTATAAAGAAATTAATTCTATTTCAGACTCATAGCAGGTGCAGAATGGTCTGAACAATCTTTATATATTTCAAAAAACACAAACAAAATCCCCCTTTTGAATCATATAGTTTCATAATACTGGAATTTTACGTAAGTCCGATCAAATATCGGCGAGGTCTTGCCGCATTGTATGGTTTTACGCGAGGTTTTTAATAATTATTTTGATAATAGTAAGTTACCATCCTTCTTTCTGTTGTATGTCCCTTATTGTAGTACAAGACCAGGTCCTCCAATGTAGACGGAGTTGAATGTTCTATCTCCAATTAATAAAAAGTCATGTTTATTACAAAAACATTGAGTTATTTGATTCATCAAAAAGTCACTTTCTAAAAACCACAAGATCTATCATATATTATTATAATTAGCAAAATTTTATTTCATTGGGTTTGATTGGTGCTGTCTTTGATATTTATATCTAGATAGACTTATACTACTGTACTTCTGAAGTAGACAATTCATGTTGCGATTAGGTACATAGATTCATGATAATTAGGGTATCCTGTATGAATTTGTAGTTTAATAAATAAATATGTATTGAAATTAATACCTTTGTTGATCAAATCTTTGTCTATGTAGAAATTTGGAAGCCAATCTACGCTGCTGAAAGACTAACCTTTTTTGATAGTGTTAATTGCCTGCCATATACTTTCAAACGGTATATTTATATAATTTCTATTTAATCTTTTTGAATACGCCAATGATGGCATTTTTATCGTTTGCAAGAAATAGCATAACACAAAATCTTGGATATAGGTTAGCATGAATGTGTGTATATTCCAAATTATTTATGTGAATAAATGGAAAATATAACAACTTAGTGGATGTAGCATTATTAAATAGATTGCATCAGGGTCATATAATTTTTAATTTAATAATCAATTTTGCGTAGAGATTATGGTCTGATAGCTTTAAACAGTACGCCAAGATTTCCCACAAATAAATGTGTAGTAATACTGACTGATATTGGTATCTGTAAAGGGTATTGGCTACATTCTTCAGCTGTTGTATCAAGACTGCGCTATAGAAATAGGCAATTACACCGAAAAATTATTATAGATCTTCAGATTGTAGGCGTGTTCCATTATGTTATAATCTAGATTTTAAAGGGCAATGAGTGAATACATATGAGGTACGCTTAGCAAAATGTATGCAGTAGTTAATCAAAAGTGAGAAGTCGATAGTTTACTTACTCACTTATGATAAATTTCAATAAGGCTTTGGCAGGTTCTATATTATTGCGGAAGTATATAAGTATACATTACGTCAACGAAGAAAGGAAAACGATTATCTTTTTCCAATATTTATGTAACTGCACCTACTTTCCAGTCGTTAACAAAATTTGATGTTTTAGAGAAGTTACATACCTATCCTTCGTATAAACTTCCAGGCTATTGTATGCGGTAGTTATCATCGTTGTTAATGTACTATGACTAACTGCAATATTTCAATTTCTTACCAGTCTTTAGCACATCACTCAAACAGTATCCGCAACCAAACAAAGACAAAGAAATAATATATATTGAACCCCTAAAAAATGAAAGAAAGAAACTACCAGATTTTCAAAGTGAAATATTCTGCCAAATCATAAATACAACGGCTTTGAAGAAAGTATTTAATAGCATCTGATTACAGCTCTCTGGGCCAAGAACGCTTTAACAGCTGAAGCTGATGAACCTCACAAGAGTATTCCATGCCGCAATTTGGAATAGATTTCCGCATAATGGAGCGACAGAAGGCACTCCAGTGTTACCGGTGATCTTAAGCAGCGAAACACATAACACTTGCCGAAGAGTCTGCTACTAATACGCGACAATGTTCATTCCAGACCAGATTATCCTAAACCATGATAACCATAAATGTTGTACATTTGAATTACTCTTGTTGTACTTAGTCTATGGATAGGTACCCAATTCTTGAGCATCTATGCCTTGTGTGAAAGACTAAATAGTTTTTCCTAGACTTAACGAAAGTTTATTTAACAAACCAATCAGACAGTGCCCGCAAGAAATGTATTCTGTGTCTTCATTCGTTGTTAAAAGTGAAAGATCATCTGCATATGTAGTTAAATAGATATCAGAAAGGAATAGCACTATGTCCTTGATATATAAACTAAACAATACTGGCCCCAAAACGGACCACTGCAACACGCCCATTTCGGTAGGACGTGAGATTTAAAGCCTTCAATCCTTCCTTCTGTCTAATCTTAACAAGCTGGATTCTATCATAAAGGTATGGGGCAAACCAAGTTTCAGCTGTACCCCCCAATTCCATACATTTGCAATTTCTCTAAAAGCTTAGCGTGTTGAATCCAATCAAAGGCCGTTTTTAGAACACACCTACTACGTATTTCCTTTGCTCAATTCCATCCAACAAGCAGTAGAGGTGGATGTTCCTTTCCTCAATCCATGCTGAAAATAAGTTATAATACCATGTTTTCCAGAAAACTGTTCCAGCGATCCAACATATATTTCATTACCCTTGAGACACAGGACGTTGAGGTCACAGGTCGATAATTACAAACATTCTAATTACTGCCCTTCTTATGTATAGGTATAATCAAGGCGGTCTTCAGAACATCAGGAAAGACACTAAGAACAAGGGATCTATTCACCAGATTACTTTCTTTGTTAACTGGTGTTAAATCAATAGGTGTAGAAGAATATTTACTGTTCAGCTTATTAATTATACTATCCATTTCAGCACAAGTGAAGGGAAAGATAAACATCGACTGTGAATTTGGTTTTATCTTACAGTCAAGAACACTACTGAATAGAGCACAAGCAATATTTTCCGCAGACGTTACGAAGAAATTAATTTAACGTGTTTGTAAGGCATGATGGATCTACAACTTCATTACCTTCAACAGTTAACTTTACGTTGCTGATGGAATTACGATTGTCTGTTGTATCCTTAATTGCTCGTCTGATAGCAGATGGTGAAAAATTTGATAATTACACCAGAAGATGAATAAAATCATGAATGGGTGAAAAACTTTTGAAAGATTTAGGAAACTTGTTTAAATTTAATTATTTAATATTTTTATCTAGACGTACAATAACTCTCTTGAAATGATTAACATAATTTTTCGACTAAATCCAAGCACTTTACTTGAATAATTTCTCGCCATTTTGAACAGGTTTGTAGGCAACTTTATATACACGTCTTCATATCAGTTGCATAATTTAAGTAAACAATTTCCTTTTACAATAAATATAAATATATTAAAATTTCTAGTTGATATTTATATTAATTAATTGCTTAATTATATTGCTTAAGATAAAATGCACAAACATGATAATACAGCAGATAAAACATGTTCATGATTGTAAATAATACCAACGTTATTAGTTGTTGTCCTTTAGCAATAAACGTATTATTTTAAGCTGTAAGTGGTTTTCCCCTTTAAATAATCAAAGTGGGAAAAATGTTCGGGCGATAGTGCATTTTTGCATTTAATTACAGCATTCACTTTAAGATTTCCCCTGTATGCTCCACTAACTTTTCTTCGTGCTCTCACCTTACGTTTCTTTCCGAATGTTTATTTGTGTTTTCGTCTAACGTAAAAATAGTTATATGTTAAATAATGGCAATCAATTTGAATAAATATAAGGATGCTCTACACGGCGCTTGGAAGGATGTGCTGGACGACAAAAGTTCCACGAATTGGTAAATTCTTTTATAGGTTAAAATTTCTTTTCATGCGGAATTATTTTCGTAGGGCATTATTCGGATATGAAGGCCAATCCAACGACCTTAAAGTTGTTAGTAAAGGCAGTGATGGAATACAAGAGATGATTGAAGATTTTAATAGTGGAAAAATAATGTATGCTTTTGTCAAAGTCGAAGATCCAAAAACTTCATTACCGAAGTGTGTACTTATAAATTGGCAAGGTGAGGGTGCAAATACAGTGAGGAAGGGACTCTGTGCTAACCATTTAAGAGATGTTGAGAAATTTTTTTCTGGTGCCCATTTAACTTTGAATGCACGAAACGAAGATGAGGTTGATCCGGATATAATAATAGAAAAGGTCTCGAGAGCTGGATCTGCATACAGTTTTAAGACAAGAATAGACTATAATGAACCAACGAAACCTGTAGGAACAAATTATGAACGAGTAAATCCAATTAAAGAAATTAATCCCAAAGAGAGGGATCAATTTTGGTTAAAAGAGGAAGAAGAAGAGAAAAAGCGGAAAGAAGAAGAATTGAAGAAGAGAGAAGTTGCTAGAGTGAAATTAGAAGAGGAAGTAAAGCAACGGGAGATCGAAGATGCTGCTTTACGAGAAGCAAAGGTTAGGCAAAGAAACAATAGTATCGATCAGGTAAAACAAGCAGAGAAAATGGCATACGAAACCCAGAAAAGTCTAGAAAAAGAAAAATATGTTGACAATAATGAAGTGAAAGTAAACAGGAGTGACTTACTAAGGCAGGAACGCAAGAAAGAAGCACAGGATTTAATTGGGCGCAGGACTATAGATGCTAGATCTATATTTGAACAAAATACTTCCATCGGCCAAATTAAAAGGACTCCAGAAAAACCAGTTAGAAGTTCTATTTTGAAAATGCAAAATAATGTCGAACAAGATGAAGTTAGGTGAGTTGTTTTAAATTATAAGAAATGTATTTCCTTTTTTAAGTGGATTTAAAAATGTACTAATGTGTACGAGTGTTCCTATAATGATAGCAAGAATTGTGACGTAGTATGACTAACAACACAATAGTATCGACAAACTCCGCACCACACAAATTTAAGTAATTTCGGGGTACCCGTTGAACATGTGTTCCATTTAAAATAACAAAGTTGACGACTATTTCCCGTATCATCGAATGTGCTGGATTATTAAAAATATTTTAGATCAACAGTACATATCCACTTTCATTTTCAAAATTTTCCAGTGTAAACTCTTCCGTATACCAATCGATACATTTCCTCTAGGGACGCCTGTATCTTGAGAAGGTGTTTATAATTCGGATAATAAGATGCAGTATCGTATCATATCTTACTTTAAAATGATAAAGGGGATTACAATATAACACCAGAAAGATTATCTCTTTTCACAAAATCATTAAAGGAAATCAAAACTGATAACTGCATAGTTAAAAAAAAATGTTTGCGAATAAACTTATAAACATGTTACATAAGATAAATTTTAAAGAACTGTTGCTTCCATTGATTATCACTTTTACAATAGCAGCCAATTCATTTCCTAACATATATGTTCATTCAGTCTTTATGCACTAGTTTTCTCCATTCTTTAATGTCTTTCCCAATTTGCTTGCTTCGTTTCATCCAACGCATTCCTCTATCGTATTTGTTAGATGCTGTTTATTTAACTTTTCTCTTAATTTTTCCGTTTCTTATTCTACCTCTTGCTCTTCTTAAGTATTGCATCTCCATCGCCTGAAGTCTACTTTTTAAACTGTTATTCAGTACCTCCTAATAATAAATTTCCTATTATTTGACAGGGTTCAGGAGAAAGTGGCACCTATAGTTGTAGAGTTACCTGACCCCACTCCTAGCAATGAGGAACAACCGAGTGATGATGACTCGGATCAATTTGCTACGATAAAACGATCGCCAAAGGATATCGAAAAGAAGACTGCAACTAGTCCAATTTCTGAGGAAATCAATGGTGCAACGAACATAGCAAAACAAACATCCCAAAAGACTGATGAGCACGTTCAACAAATATCGGAGCAGCAATTTGTAGATGAAGTAATATATGGTGATCCTGGCATCCAAGCTCGGGCTTTGTACGATTACCAAGCAGGTTTGTTTATGTTACGATGGATGGTTGAAATTTTAACTAATTATTTTGCTCATTTCCAGCCGATGACACTGAAATTACATTCGATCCAGGTGATATCATAACTCATATTGAACTTGTTGACGAGGGTTGGTGGCAGGGACTTGGACCAGATGGTACATACGGTTTATTTCCTGCGAATTATGTGGAATTATTGTAAAGTAAACTATTGCAGAGGCTATCATAGGTATACTATTCATTAGGTTTTTAACTAATAATGTATGCTATATACGTAAAATTAATAATATTTTTAAGATTTACAATATGACACCAAGCACTACACAATAATATGTAAACATTTTTATACTTATTTTTGTATTCTTTTTGAAACGGTACTGAAGTAATCGCAATTGGCAAAAGTATTTTTTCTTTTTGTAGACTTACTTTGCCAATAATTTTCATAATTATGCATGCTAGTACTATTTTAGTAATTTATTTTTTATATTTATATAGGGTGTAATTAATAAACATTAACATTTAGACATTAAAATAACATCAATCATTTTTAATAGAATGTATTTTAATTACACTTTCTACTTCTATCCTCATATCGAGCTTCAGGCTTACAATTATTACGCTTATATATCATATTCCATTACTTTTAAGTTATCTATGGCTCAAGCTGTGCAATTTAAACGAATTGCTTTTATTAGATACATTATTGATTTTAGTGTTTTCCAACTGGTGGAGAAACCATCGTACATATAGTGCCAATCCTACTTAGCACAATTTTAAAATTGGAGCATAACTTGTGATCGCATAAAATTGATGCTGCTACGATACAATTCGTGAGTTTTCTTTTATATTATTAAAGGGACTGAAAAAATGCTTATTAGCAACTTGTCAATAAAATTATAATACGAACTTTTCTCGTAGTTTCATCAATTTTAATTAGCATTGACCTAAATACAAAGCTGATTGTTAATTGTAAGAAATTATATTGTACGTTATATAAAATACTATTTTGAGTAAACTACGAATAATTGAGAACAATAAACTGATAAGTACTTGTGACTGCAATTTTTCCTGAAGACTATTATATCAAAAACTTGACTCTGGGTTCTTTATATTATGGACTATGCATTTTATACTTGAAATCCTATTGCAAGTTAATTTTAAGTATTTGTCATTTTGACATGGTTTCTAATATAGATAATCAGAGTTATTAATCTACATATTTCCTAAAATTATAGCAATGATCAGTATGCAATACATGATAAATCGTCTTATATTATGCACATATACATACATTTTTGTCTACTTTGTGATATAATAGTTATTGTATTCGATATTTGTGAATAAAATAAATAAAATGCTTAAGACGTTTTTTTTTACTAACCGATCATCAATATTATTAAAAAAAGATTAGAAAGCAGGAGGGTTTTAAGGACGAATATGTCAACAATAAACATAATTTTTTTTCCTCTTAGCAGTGATTTACAAGTGTATGACGTAGATCAAAGTGTACCACAGTATTTTCTACCCACTAGATGGAGCCACGTTGGAGCTCTATTATTTACCCACAGGATCATGTTTTATATCATGTTTTTGGAATGATTTTTACAATGCTCTAAATAGTTAAACATTCTCATACATGTAATATTAATATATCCATTTTCAATTCGTAATTGTTTTTTAATAGTGTCGCCCTGTTGAAGAGTGAAAATACAGGCGAAAAAATTTTAATGTTTTAAATAAAAGAAAAATAGTAACATTTAGGCGTTTATAACTTTTTGCCTTTCTAATTTTTAAAGTCAGTTACTTCTGAAAAAAAAAACTTGTATAACTGTTTGGATGTTTTCAAATCAGCCGAACCCAACAGAAGTTGTTCGTTCACGAAGGACTGCCAAGAAAATTGCTTGTTTCTTTCGTTGTACTGGACATGTCGCAAGCTTTACTTTGGAGGATTGAAAAACAATTAAGGCTGAATGGTTTGTTCACTAGAAGTCATTGATGAAATCAGGAAAAACAATCGATAACGTCAGATCATCTTTCATCAAGATAATGCATCAAATAATTAATTATTTGAAGGAGAAAAACATCGAAATAATGTTTCATTGTTCGTATTCATCTGATTTATCACCTAATGATTTCTTTGAAAGCTGTTGTACACTCAAAAATAATGTCTCCTTCAGAGTGGAAAAAATGTTTGGAGAATCAGTTCGAACATATGCAACTTTTATGGGGAATATTTTGAAAAACAATAAAATGATTTGTACCGAAAAACATTTTTTTTTGTAAAAACTTAAAAGATATTCCTCGTACCCTATGATTATCATATTTACTACTTGAATTCGTGTGTTAATGTATTGTTGTTCCCGACCTATCTTGGGTAATATTATTACTTCAAATCACGATGTTATGTTGGGTATCCAATGTTCCCATCTCAGGGAATTTCAAATTTAAAGCATCTTCATATGCAAATGTTGGCCTGAGGTGACAGACACCAGATTTCATTGATTTTCAACTATGAGTATGTGTAAGTACGCAAAGTCCAGATTATGCGATACTTATGGATTATTTCAGTATTGGGGCGCATATTTGCATAAGATAAAATACAAGCTTTTCAGCGACACGATAAAAAGGTTTCTGTTTGTCACCAAATTCAGGTCATGTTGATTGCATATTTGTGCGGTTACAATGTAATAGTTGTTATCAGAAAATGTTTACATTGTTCTAAGTGCTTCTGAATCCCCTTTTGGCGGAGACAGATATTGAAACATAATTCATGAAAATTGTACATTGGTATATTATATGGGGTCTCTCACCGTGAACTGGATTTGCAACTTGGCAGTATACTAAAGCTGACATGTGCTATTGAATTAAAATATTTTTAATAATCTCTCACTTCCGGTTATACCGGAAATAGCTGCCAACCTTGTTATTTTAAATGGAACATCCTATTTATTATTACATCTTTGAGTTCCTAATTCAATTTTAAAGTTTGATTGATGCCGCTATTTCTGATATTTTTGAAAGGCGGACGAGTGCACATGAACTTATATAACTGTTTAACTCGGAAAATTAAAATTTAGCAGAACTGTTGAACATATAGGGTAGTATTGAATGCGAATACATTTCTATATTCTAACATTTTCAAACCTGACAACATGGATCATCTACAAAAGTTTTGTATATTTGAATGGTTATCAAGATTTAGTAATGCTGTGAAATTTATGTACTAGAACACATAAGGGCCCACAACCAGATGTCTATTCAACTTCACATTTGACGTCATACTTTATTTTGTTCGCTAAAAGTTGTTTGTGCAGTCTCATAAATTAATAAAATTCGATAGTACAATATGCTGATCATTCACTTTATGATTCAATACACTCGTGAAGATTGACCAAATTTGTTATTTGATGCGCCTTATCTTTTTTCTAATTAATTTATGAGAGATAATTCTGGTGTATGTACCTATATGCAGTGTTGATGAACCGAAAATATTATGTTGAAATTTTATGAGTGGGTCTTTTAATGTGGCAAATTCGGAAACATACACGGCAAATTCATTTATAAACAAGGTACTAATTACAGACGGTAGGTTCAATAAAGGAGTTCAATAGTAAAGAAAAAGTTAGGTGTACACTGCCGTTCAGTGAAGTTCGGTCATACAATAAAAATTTATTATATCACACTGTATACAATTATTAATACATAAAATTAGAAAAATATTAAGCATACACTCTTTTCTAAGCGGTTAAAGCCATAAATTATTATGTAAAGTAGAAATATTGCGACAACCACAATAAAGTCCCTTTTATTATCATTCCAAGAATTTCTCGGAAGTACCGATCTTTTGAAACGGGTCGTTTGGGGATTATTAACGAACAATACATTTAGGAAATATACCGCAGTATCATTCTTGTTTATTTACCACAGGCGTAAAGATATAAATTTGCTTCATTTTACTGTTAAACGTGTGTTGGTGTGCATCTGTCGTTTTTGCGCGAAAGTTTTAAGAAAATTTACTTCAAAATGGCACATGGCAAGCCTACCAGTATAGAAAAACGTTCACGCATTATTACGCTGTTTGAAGAAGGATATTCGGGGCGACAAATTGCTGAAAAAATAAATATGAGAAGTTCAACAGTAAATAACATCATAAAGCGATATCGGACAACTGGAACTATAGAAAATCGTGTTCGTCCTGGAGCATCTAGGAAAACAACAAAAGCTGAAGATTTGAGAATTGTATTATTAAGCAAACGCAATAGAAAATTAACAGCGCCACAAATAGCAGCCGAAGTCAATCGCGGCCGTGAAGAACAAGTTTCGGCGAGTACGGTAAAACGTCGACTTCAACAAGCGGACCTTCATGGGCGCATTGCCATTCGAAAACCCTAATTACGCCGGGGCAACAGAGCAAAACGGCTACAGTGGGCCCGTTCTCATCTAGATTGGTCGTTAGGTGATTGGAAACACGTGCTTTGGAGTGACGAGTCAAAGTTTGAGGTTTTTGGGCAAAATCGACGAGTTTATGTCCGAAGATCTAAAACCGAAAAGTGATCCCGAACTGCATTGTGCCAACAGTGAAGCAAGGGCGTAGTTCTGTGTTAGTGTGGGGATGTTTCTGCTTTGCTGGGACGAGAGATTTATGCAGAGTGCAGGATGTAATGAGGAAGGAAAATTATTTTGCAATACTCCAGAATCAAGCAGTGCCATCAGGATTGCGTATAATAGGCCGTAACTTTACATTCGTGCATAATAACGACCCAAAACACACTGTGTTAGTGTGTAAGAACTATCTAAAGGAGCAAGAAGAACAGCACACCCTGAAAGTAATGACATGGCCCCCACAAAGCGCAGATTTGAACCCTATAGAGTTGTTGTGGGTTGAACTGGACAGGAGGATCCGAAAAATATGCCCAACTTCACAAGAACATTTACGGAATATTCTGCAACATGAATGGATTAATATTCCACAATCCGTTTTAACAAAACTTATCGAAAGAATGCCTAGAATAGTTCGAGCGGTGATTAACAGCAAAGGAGGTTTTTTCGATGAAAAAAAATGTAATGTTCAGTATGTTATGTTAGGCCAGAATAACTTTTTATTTATTTATTTTTGTCTTTTTCACCTGTACATACAATAAAATTGCATTTTGTTTTTAGTTTCGTTTGTTTCTGTACCTTTTCATGTTTTTTAATAACCGACCGAACTTCTCTGAACGGCAGTGTACATAGTGACATATCTTATTTTTGTGAGGTATATTATAATTGCCTGCTCTATCGAATACTAAAGAAGAGGATCTATTCTTGATGGATAAATACAAACATAAGTAGACAGGTAAATACGCCGCATATTAAAACAGCGATTTTCGCAAATATTATCTCTGCATTTCATATTTATCGATTTAATTACTATTGGATAGAGAATTTTAGGTAAACTCGAACTGTTTAAAAAATTTGATAAGCAGGCGGCATAACAGTATATATTAGTATGAACGTCTCGTGCATTAACCTGCCTCGGTTTGAACGCCGTTTGAAGAACGCATCGATAAATTAAGTGAACGAAGTTTGTACGATGCGTTCTTTGCTACTGCATCTATCAGTTACACTAATCTTAGCATTGCGTGTATATTCATGCTCCCGTCCGCGTTTATTCACAGAAGAACGCGGACAAGGGAATGAACGTAGAAATCCCAGAATTCAAAATTATTCAGCTTAGCAGCAGTGTACGGTTTTCATAACAACCAAAAGCTATGTATATACGTTTAATATTATACGTTCTATATACTTTGCAATGTTAGAATTTTAATAACTCGCAATGTTAAACTGCTTTTAATTTTAATTAAATTAATAACACGATTTTTTAAAGAAAAATAGCGTAAATTGCAGGCGTCCGGCAAAGAAGATGGAATTTCCAGCACGTGATGTTTAGCAACGGTTACATTTTGTAAATGAAAATTTAAATCGTAACAGGAATGCATATAAAAATGTTTTTTCCTACTTCACCGGAGACAAAAGCATTTGTATGGCGTCCGGAATACTCGTTACGACAAAAAACATGCTGTTCCTAGCATATTGGGGGTGGATGTCGGCTGCAAGTCCAGGAGAACTCATTCCCATAAATATTAGAATGAATGTGGTGTTCGCGTATTATATCCTCCTGATGTTCCTATTATTCTGGAGCAAAACAATTCGGCGGTTTTTACCTTAAGAGCCATAATTGTAATCATCCCGAAATCAGGCTTATCCATTGGCCCTCAAAATCACCCATTTAAACCCAATTGAAAATGTATAGGGCGACGATGTGGGAACAGGAAGGTGCTTCAGTGCCACTGAACAGGCACAATCTCGTTACGTTTGAAATTAATTGTAAGACTTTTGTTAAGTTTATGTATATTTGGATGTGTTTAGTTCTATTATGTATTGTTATTGGTATATTCTTTTTTAAATAGTATTTTATATATTTTGTGCTTTCGTTTGATATATCTGTGTTTACTACTATTATCAGTATATATACCTTTGTAGATGTAACGTTTTGGAAATAAAGGAAATTTATTACAAAAATACTTTATCACAACAACACAAAAGTATCGATAACCTTCGCACCACACAAGTTTAACTAATTAATCCGGGACGGCCGCAGGATACGATGGATCCACATTCTCAACCGGTGACTGAATGATGTGAGAAACCTTTAAAACTAGCATGCTTGTTCTATCCCTACTTTTGACAAAAATATTATTTACAAATACCTAATTTTACCGCCTACGTGCCTTAAAACTAAGACGTGCGAAAAAAATACGAAGTACGAATAAATAGACGGAAGGGTCTCTTGTTATTTTAGTCCGAGACATAAAACGTGTGCAAGGTTTACGCTAATAAATCGAATAGAACTGAGTACAACAACGCCTCGTTCTCTTTATTCATCAATTTTTTGCTGCTTTTTAATTAATCAATTTCAAGTTTTCTAATTTAATATTATGCGCGTTTTCGTTTATGTGTACAAATCTAATGTAATGAAGCGATAAAACCTGATATGTTCCTTAAATCTGGTGCCTATCGCTCTTTTCCTTTGACCAATTTAATTTATTACAGTCGCTGCATGCAATTTCATAAATTCCCGACCTTTCTTCCATTTTCGGTTGGTTTATCTTTCGGATTGCCAAGAAGGTTTTTAAGTGTGTTACGTGAACCGAATCATACGTTCATATCTTGACCCTTTAGAACCTTATCAACACCTTTCGATATGCTGTGAAAGGGGAGTTTTACGAATTCCTTACCGTTAGTTTCTATCGGGATTCAGATCGTAGAATTTCTTATGTAATGCCTATGTTGGACTCTCTTAAGCATGCGATCGACATCTACAGAAGGGTAACTTGTAAATTACATCTAAACTACGCTAAATCTGCTATTATGTTTTTCGATAATCAGCAGGCGCGTGAGGAGTTGACACGTCGTTGTCGGCTGCATATTGACAGTGATTCTGTACTAGTGGTGAAACAAGTAAAGAGCCTTGGTTTAATTATAGACAATACGCTGAGCTCGGCAGCAAATATCAAAATATGTTAGAACGGTTTATGTAATTTGAAAATTCTCTACCAGCACAGACCCTATTTGCCTACAAACCTTGTGTAATATCCTTGTGCTGTCTCCTTTTATGTATTGCTCTTCTGTGTATGGTTCGTGCATCGATGCTTGCGATCAGAAGAGAATTCAAAGGGTGCAAAATTCTTGCCTACGGTTCGTATATAACATCAGAAAGCATGATCAATTTTCGCGCACCTATTCAAATTGCAAATGGTTAAATATGAGGCATTGCTTCCTGTTAAGGGCATCGTACATGTACCATACTGTAATTTCTACGGGAGCACCCCCTTATTTGTATAATAAAATATCTTTTCGAACTGATGTCCATCACATCAATATTAGATCTCGTGGTCTAATCACTTCACCGCTGCATAAGACGTCCCTGTTTGAACGCTCGTTTTCTCATGCTATTTATCAGAGTGCCTGGGGGAGTCAAGATGCTGTCACCTGCGTATGCGTCAACTCTTGTTCAGTAAACAACAGAACGGAGATTCCTTTGTGTAATGCGTACATATTATATATTAACGGATTGTTTTTGTTATGTTAGAATTGATCACAGAATTAGCATTAGGTTAGCTTATGAGTTAGCTTAAAATGTGGTTATTTTGCTTGCATTAATGGCAAGGCTGGATAGAGGAATGACTGTAGTGCTTTCCACTCCAATTAAAATCCAACCTTGTGATTTTTTTTTCCCAGGACATGATTGTTGTCTTTACTTCTTTTGTATTTATTTATTGTACTACATGGACGAAAATAATAATAATGATTATTATTATTATTTAAAAACTGTTTAATGTTTAAAAGAAATAAACATCTGTTTTGGCAAAATAGGCGTTTGAGTATTTTCATGATTCATTTTAACATATTTACTGCTAATTCGCGAATGTATTGTTACATTATTGATTATTAAATAATTGTCTAAAACTTAACTATAACAAGCGAAGACAGTTTCAAGAAGGTTCTCATGACATTGAACTATTCCATACTTCAATGTATGAATACTAAATGAAAATTATTTCAATGCTGTGTGTGCAAATACACTACCCGACAAAAACATAGACGCGGTATCGTTTCTATTTACGAAACAAAGTTTATAGACATTATATAAAATGTAAATGAGGGTTATTAATACTTGTTATGTAAATAGTCCATTTATAGATATTTCTGGGTATTTATTGCTTTATGAGGGGTAATTGAGATTTTCCCAGATCAAAATTCTAAATGCGACAAAAATTTAGACCCTGTGCATTTATTACATTAATATAAGCAAAAATGGTTTAATTTGATACTTCTCTTTATATGCAGCGGTTGTGCTGCTAAAGTGTACACATTTCACCACTAGAAATTATATTTTTTTGTGTTGTTTGAAGTGTTTGCAATATGGGTAGAAAAAAACAATTATCCTTAATAGAAAGGGGTAAAGTTCTAGCCTGGCACCAGGATGGTGTGTTAGTAAGAAGGAAATTGGTCGTTGGTTACGAAAAAGCGATCATTCCGTTAGAAATTTCCTAAAAGATCCGGAAAATTACGGCAAATCAAAAGGCCAGGGGCGACCGAAAGCTGTAAGTGAGCGGGATAAACGCATGACATTGCGGTGTGCATCCAATTCTTCTGCGTCGGCGAGAGTTATTGCAGAATAGGCGGGGGTACAAACGCACGTGCGAAATGTTCAAAGGATTTTAAAGGCATCACCGGTAATATCACGGAAGAAAATTTTGAGAAAACTGTCACCTTCGGCGAAACACAAAGAAGCGAGGTTGAGATTTGCTGAAGAACACGTATCCTGGAAGAAACAATGGGAAAAAGTTATATTTTCCGATGAGAAACGTTTTAATTTGGACTGACCGGATGGATACTCGCATTATTAACATGATCTGAGAAAGGAACCAAAAGTGAAAATGACCAGACAATTAGGGAGTGGATCTGTGATGATATGGGCAGCGATTGGATTCCGCGATAAAAGTGAGATAGTGTTTTGCACAAACAAAATGACATCTGTGACGTATAAAGACATATTGTGTGACAATCTTGACAATTGGAAACCAATGAGCCGGGCGCAGTTTTGTTTTTCAGCAAGATAACGCGCCAATTCATAAAGCAAACGCCATTACTGAATGGTTTAAAGAGAAAAAGATTAAAACTTTACAGTGGCCGGCGGGGTCACCAGACTTAAACATTATTGAAAACATGTGGGATGAATTGGCACGTCGCGTTTATGGCAGAGGCCGTCAATATTTCACGGTACAGGAACTGAAAACTTCAATAGTGACTGAATGGCAGAATATCCCTCAAAATTATGTGTTAAATTTATATAAATCTATTAATAACAGACTATTCGAAGTGATTAAGAACAATGGAGGATCTACGCATTACTGATCACTCGTTTGTTTATTTTTGTTTTACATTTGCAACAGAGCGTCTAAATTTTTGTCGCAGAAATTGTTTAAACATTGGAGTAATAATTTATTATTTAGTTCATATATTGCTGGAGAAGATATCTTTAAGTTTATTTTACTTTTATGAATAAAAACTTAATTAGATATCTTGCTAGTTTCGCAAAGAAATGTTGTAACCCTTAAAACCCGTTAATGTACAATTGGTAAATATACAAAGTATTGTCAAATTGTTTCCTAAGCAGATCGGGCGTTAGCGATGCGGTAATTAACTATTTAATACTAATTAAATATACATATATATGTATATTAAAGGTAAACGTAATATTTCCAATAATATTTATATGTATACATAGATTACTATGCCACCCGTTTTAAACAGTTCGAGTTTACCTAAAATTCTCTATGCAATAGTAATTAAATCCATGAATATTAAATATTTGCCGAATTCCCTGTTTTATTATGCGCTCCATTTATCTGTCTATTTATATTTGTATTTATCCATCAGGAATAGACCCTTTTATTTTGTATTCGGTAGAGCAGGTAATTACAATATATCCCACAAAAATGAGACGCGTCACTATACTCACGTATCTCTTTCTTTACTGGCAAACACTGCGGTTATTTAATTCTCTCACTGTACCTAATATATGCAAAGCTAGTTTCTCGTTCGAAACAATTACCTTAAAATGTTAGCAAAATCCTCTCAAACAAAAAAAAAAGAATTCAAAACTTAGCTTGGAATTGGAGCAGGCAAATGAGGCAAGGTATATGAATGAAGGAAGTTTTACCGCTGCACAAACGAGATTTCCGCTAGGCGATATATTTACGTGCGCCATATCCATATAAATCAGATTACAAACTTAAACTGAAATTAGCATACATTTAGATTCTTTTAAATGCAAAAATGTCGGAGATAATAAAGTTCGACACAAGGAATCTCTTTCGTTTGACATGAAAGCCTCATAAATACACAAAACCCTCGAGGGCTCTCCATTCTGTTTACTTGAGACCGTTTTCAAATTTATTCTAATCGAGTGCATAAAACTTAAATATTGCTGATGGTAGTACTTATTTTCCTGTCTAAATCTTCAGATAGGAATGGACTTGTTTTTATTGTTCTTGTGGAAAGCGTAGGTATACTACATATCTTACGCTTTTAACGACACAACTGTACTTTCCACGGAGGGAGTGTCGTTTCAGCATAAAATAATGTAGTTCCTGAAATCAAAAAGAGTCTAGAATAAATTTTGATATTCAGTTATATATGAAACATACTTCTACATGAGTATATCTAAAACTAAATAAAAGGAGGTAAGCAGGGTATATGTTGTTGTAGACCTCCGCGGTCGTTGTTTTCTTTTAAAGCATTTGGGTTTCCGGGTTGAAACCGCGTCGTAATTGCATGAGAATGCCGACGTTCCGCTCTCAATTGCATGGAGTTTCTTCTCGGCTACTGCATGTTGCGTCGCTGCTCTACGAAGAATTTTTTAAAAGAGGTAAGGTTTTCCACACAAAATGATTACCTAAAAGAATTAGCAAATTTTTGTTGTTTTGTTTGTTGTTTTAGACAACTGTTTATTCATTTTTTCTTTGATAAATGCATAACAAGTTCTAATATCTTCCGCTTAGTTTGTAGGGTGTTATAGCTTACAAAAACATTTTCCTCCTAATAAAAATAAAAAATTGAGGAGTGTAGGTTTAAACATTCTGCACTCCTTGTTAGCTGCAGCGATTATTTTACAGGTAAACATGTTGAATATGTTGACCTTTTCTCTCCCAGTAATGTTGAAACAGGATGCAGAAGACTTTATATGCAACAGAGAACGGAACACCGGAATATTCATATTAGTTTGATGCGTTTTCGGTACAGAACGTAAGGTTATTCCTTGAATATGCAGCAAATTAGAATTTAGCAGCAATAATCGATTTCATGCAGATATTGCATTATTGCATGTCATTACAGAAAGTTTCTAGCAGAACTGTCTATCGCATTATAAACATATGTATAGCTTTTCAATTTTCCCAGGTATATAACAAATACTCAGGATTGCCGATAATTTGTGTAGCCATTATATGCTTCGCATATAATCCTATTTTCTCCTAGTTACATGCACTCACATATATAGTTAAACAGGTCCTACAAGGAGTTCATATTTGACTGCTTTACTACTTACTACAATGTTGCAATATTATACTATTAATATTTCTTTGTTAAATACTTCAATAAGACATAAATTCGGAATTACGTGATAGCCACAACATTCACGCTAAAACCGTAAAACTAGAAATCATCCTATTTTTACAAATACATTTATGATGGACGGACAAAAATATATTATTATTGACGTGGAAACGCGTATGGATGATAAAGATACTCTAATCGCGTAATTTGTCGAAATATTTGCAAACACCTCTACAATTGCGATCAGGATCTCTGGCATCACGATCTGCGAGGGCTGCAAGGATCGACTGACAGCTTAATTAGCCAGAGATTTGATGAAAATATTAATGAAATTAGACTACTACCTAACCACTGCGTTTCTCCTCCACGTAGTAATCACATATATTATGTACATAGGTTAATAAAGTTTGAATTAATTATTTTCAGAAATATCAACAACTAATCAATTTGTTGATAATTAGATAGTGTGAAAAGGCCCACTAGCAGCCTAAAATAGAGGCATATTCAATATGTAAATATTTTAAAACTATTTGCTGTAGAAACAAGAAATGTAGGAGATGAAAATTAACTAATTGTAAGCAGTACGTGTTAACTGGAGGAGGTGACAAAGTACCAAATCGACGCCTTATGTATAACACCATTAAATAAAAAAATTATAAACGAAATCTTAGCTTTAAAACGGCGGTGGTTAGAGAAAGGTGGAGTAAATTTCTAGTGTACTTTAGAACAATTAATCACTTCTGCAGAATTATCTACTAGGGAAATGTCAGCTAAGTTGCTATGTATACGTTCGGTGCTATTTTAAGTTTTAGTGGAGTTGGTACATCGAAAGATTTACATATTTGTCTTGGAACAGTTATAGTAGAGAGCTTGCTAAGTGACTACTTATATATCGTTTTAGGAATATGTTTCTTTAAGACTTTCATACTTACCGAAAGCCTCATCAATTTTATAAACAGAACTTATTTATCGTATTTCTCTCAACAAAATAAGTATTTGAATACATAAAAATGTCGACAGTTTTTTTTTTCATATTTCGGAAATTGAGTAATTTAGTAAAAAATCTCATTTTTGCGAAATATTTTATACAAGGTTATTAGTAATGATAGCAAGGTCTATGGCAAAAGTATCGGCACACTTTGCACCACACACAAGTCTTAATTAATTTACTCAGATCAATTGTTGCGGGAATTCGTGGATTCGCATTGTCGAATGATGCGAGAAAAGATTTTAATCAATATGCTTTGCTCTATCTTTATTCTAAAATACGCGAAATTTTCGAAACTAAAGGAAAATAAGCTGGCTTGTGGTTTAATAAATCTCCATTCTTTTTCAAACGAATAGTTTCGTAAGCGACTGGTTCTCTCCTATTTAGTATGAAATCCCCTGGCGGTAAAGCGCCATGTTTTCTTTGAGCCTTGTGCCTTTAATCCGTCTCGTCGTTTGTCCAACACAAGGGATACCTTTTATGTTTTTACAAGAAGAATGAAAGAAGAACAATTTAGAAATCGCTTTATTATTTTTCGAAATATTCGCCTTTAAGATTTATACATTTATGTACGAGTTCGAATTAATTCTCGAAACATTTTTTGCCATTCTGAAGGTGGCCATATTCAAAACATGGTTTTTGAAGACTTCAACGGCTTCTTGATGTGATGAAGATTGCTGTCCACGCATCTTTAGTTTAACATTCTGCAACAAAAAGTAGTCGTTAAGGGATAAAATAGTTGAATACGGGTAATGAGATAAAATCGATGTTCTTCTCTTTTAAATAATCAATTGTTTTAAATAATCAACACGATCTATTACACTTATATCATTACTCTCAGTTTCTACACTTTGATTAACGTCCACGTAAGTTGACAAGTCAGCATTGTCTTCTGTATTTTTGAGAAACACTGATAATGGCTAATCGTCCTCAGTCTTTAGGAAGTGCTGGCTAACTGTCTCCGGTTTTACATTTTTTCAAGCGACCACGATCCATTCACAAATGTTATGCTTTTTTCTAATTGTACAGTTGAACACGATAAAAGTAAGCTCCTGCCAGAGCTTTTAAAATTGTTAATAATATCTTCATCTAATGGTTGGCGGCTTGCTATCGTATTTGACGGGGGGAATACTAATTTTATACATTGCAGATGTAAACAGAATCTGTTGTCTTGTTCCGAACTTTGCAAAAAGAATCGTAAACCACTCGATCTACAGCAGCAGCTTGACTTTTGGAAAATCTTCTTTTTTTGAGAGAATTTCCACTTTCCGCATATAGTTTTCGTGAATCACTTCTATTTTTTAATAGGCAATAAACTGCGTCTAGCTTCCAAAGACTTTTTGTTTTTTTAGAGTGCTCTCTTACAATGTTTTTTTTTCTCTTCTAGCGTGAAGAAATTTCTTTTATTTTGAGGTATCTTGTTTCTTGGGCGAGTATACCAAATAGTATATGCAATTTATTTAATTTTGCAGGTATTTACACAGAAACTCTCTGTACCTACCTTCTAATGAGAGGCCTAGGAATAAGACATAAAAAGCAATATTCGATATAATATATTAATATACGATATACGACAAATGATCCATATGATTGTTGAAAAATAAATTGCGTTACATGTTAGGAAATGTTCTAAAACAATGATCCATCCAGTATTTACTACATCAAAAAATTCGATTTATCTCGGTGTTTCTATTTAAATCCTGTGGCTAAACTGTCCCAGATACCATTGGTCAAAGGAATTATAGTTCCTACTTTGTTATCCATAATTATTTAATTATGCTGACAGGTATATTAAAATAAGTTGCTATATGTGGTACGCATTAAGTCAGTCGATAAATATTTCCTCATATTGTTGAAACTTTTAAGCCAAGATATGAAATATGAATGTATGTACGTACGTACATTCACTGTTCAAAGTTCTTATAAATTTAAACAGTTTTCAAAGTTTCTCTAATGCGTGTTCGTACGTGGTACATTATTTCAAATATATTCCCAACTATTATTTTGGGACAACGCCGTTTAATCCAATTTGAAGGTTTTAGCTTATAAATGCTTGTTCGTGATTTTATAAATTAAAGTGTTGATAATGCACGTCTGCAGACGTGGAAAGTTTTAATCCACAAACTTGGTAACCATTAAATCTGAAATCTAATAGATGGTATACCTCTATGTTACAGAATTACAAATCGTAAAACTTTCGAACGTAGACTGCAAAATCTGTGATATATAGCCTTGTTAACATATGAACCATTATTCTTCAATAACCTACTTCTTATGTTTACTAAATTGCTTCACAGTTGCTCGAAAACTAAACTTTTATGTAATCTAGCTAGAGGTTATGACAACGACAGATCTTTAATAATACGCATCTTGTAGCATTTCTCTATTAACAAGAACACTATTAAGAAACATTTTGGGGATTCTCTTGGTGTTTTCACGTCTTCTATGAATATTAAGGTAAACAGAAAAGAGATGGTCCAAATCTCACGCAACTCATCGCAGCTCATCCTCTTATGAGTATTAGGAAACTTATGAAGGAGGCAAATTGTGAAAGTCGTTTGTTTAATGCGATCGTTTACCATGCGAGGATATGTCGAATACTCTCGATTTAAGTGTTTGATCATAGTAAATATATTACGGATTAGCGCCAATTTTCAATGTCAATTTATTTTTTAATTTTTCACGAAGCAGACTTTTTGGACAAAAAGCACTTTTGAAGAGTAGCGGTGAAAGACGGGCCTTCAACGACAATGAGTGATGATGCAGAGTGAAACACTAACAAATTTCCTCCAGTGAATAAAGCTTGAATAACCATTCCAAAATTATGTGCATGTGCTTGCCTTTTTGACAGAAGGGACATCGTTCATAAGGAATTTCTGTCTACAGACAAACTGTTAACCAGGTGTTGCTTTGAAGCTTTTTTATGTCAACCAGATTCTTGTGGTTCTAAGAAGGCCATCGAAATCCTTACTATGTTAAGTTAATCTTATGACTTCTTTTTAATGGAACATTGAAAATCTAAGAGAGGAGTCCTTCTGGATTTTCTTTATAAACATTTTTCTGTAGCTAAAATCTGTAAAAGCTATGAAGATAAGTCTGCCAAAATGTATAAAGTACTTCCAAGCGTTATTTGAAAGAAGCGGAAGGTTTAAACCAAATTAAAAAGTGGCGAGTCATCAATATGCTTTCTAAAATGAATTTCAACATACCAGCTTAGTTCTTTATCGCTCCAAGGCATCGGACCAACGTTCTATGTAAAACGTCGCTAACACAAAGGCCAAACTAAATACTTCATTGGTTTGCCATTCCAATTTTTTCTTTTTTAGTTAAATGCTCACATTAGTATCTGTTTTGGTTAAGTGAAATTAGTTATATTATTATACAATTTGCGTTATTTTGTATTGTATGCTTGTTATCTTGAACTTTGTAATGTTTTTGTTGTCGTTTATATGGAATGTTCTTGGATAATAGATGTTTATTGTTATTCTTTTAGCGTTTCATTTATGTATGTAGCTTATTTGTATTTGTACTTTCGTGTATTTTCTGCTCTCTCTTGTTTTTTCTTAATGTACTACATACCGTCAAATTATATTGTATTGTATGTCCTGTTAATAGAATTCTGTTCTACGAGACAATAAACCATTGCGTAGTAGTACATACCTATTATGTGGTACAGCAACAAACTTTACAAGAACGTTTTCCACGTTGCTATATTTGTTAATTTAGATCCGTAATGTGATCAAAGAAGATATACAGATAAAAACACGGAATTAGATCTGTCACCGTTCTAAAACCGTCTGGTTGTTCCTCCACGTCCATTTACACAAGTAGTGGGAATTGATGGAGTTAAAATTATTTGTGTGCGGTCACGGACCCACGGGGTATAGGAGCTTTTCAGCTTGTCATAACTTCAGAAGCCTTTTAGTGTATTTGAAGTGTTGCGTGGCTTTGTTATATTATCACTCCTCGTCGTAACGGACGAGCGCAGTTAATTATTCCCCGACATGCGAATGGAAAAGTAAAATAAACAAAGTTAACTTTGTGTTAAATACCAACGAGCTTACCTTAGATTATAAATTGGACCCCATTAAAGGAATGGAAAAATAAAAGCATATGCGTGGACACGCTTTTCCCATATCACACCGTTCCTCCTCATTATCATTTCGATAAAGCATGATCGAAATATGCGACTAATTCGAAATCTGTGTTCCGTCCAAATCCGTGCATGCGTACAACCAATTATCGGCCGATATTGCCATCATACGCAAACTCCTACACGCTTTTCTCTGTTGGTAGCATTGCGACGCCTCTACCGTGCCTCTTCGTCACCGAGACGATGCTCTGGAGTCTCCGACGCCGGCGAATTATATCCCAAAGCCTCGCGTGAGCTTCAGTCAACGCGGAAACGCCAATTTGCAAGCACGTATCCTCGATTCGCGCTCCCTATCGGCAATAGTTTCCACGACGTGAGCGGATCCACGTTTTTTTGCTGACTGAAACAAAACAATCGCAGATTAACAGCAACAAATCACGAAATTACAACATTCTTTGACGTTTTGTCTAGAAAATATTTAAGATAGCAATTCACTCTGATAATTTAAAATATCTTCCGAATCATCCTCTTAAATGAAAACAACTTTCATTTTGTACCAAGACGTAATGCTCAAAATTTAAGGAAACGAAAGTGGAAAATTTCTCATGAAAACCTCTCTCTTCGTGTTCGCACAAGTTTGCACGCTGTGCCACAACTCTGCTTTGGCAAGACGAGTGCCGGATTTTCTTTTTTCATTTCGCTTTTAATTTTGGAAGAATTAAGACCGGTATAAGGGAGGAACATTGCTTGTTGGTTGCCACAGTTCTGCCAAGGTGCTTTATTTGTGGGTCTTCCTGTTGAATGAAAAAATGCTTATTGCTTTTAATACTGGTAAAGATAATATACTTTATTTTCTATTTTTATTTCTCTATGACTACTCTGTATTTTAATATTTTTTTCGCAATTTAGCTCTATATACATATCCAATCGTCATTCGTTTTGTCGCCTTAAAAAATCTGTGTTTAAAAAATACACATCTTCCAAACGATTTCGGGCCAATGCAACAGGTATATTTTATTGACGTTTCGTTGTAGCTATTAAACCCGTTTCAATTATCTGCTTCTTTTCTTAATAAATTGCTCTTTAGTGGATCTTTACCTATTCACTTCATTATAGAAGTGTCGTATAGAATATAGAATACATCTGCAATTTCCATTCAACAATAATCACCAAGCAAACAGTGACAGCAACGAGTCCATCGGTATGTATTTGAAAATATCTATGTACATATATGTATTTTTAATTATATTGAATTTGTAATTTACAACTCTAGTTTCGTAGATTCGCAGTAAACGAGACATAAAATAGAATGAAAAATAACAGGCGCGTACAGAAAAGTCACTAAAAGCTTTTCTTTGCGACAAATGAATAATTCTATAATTTCAAATTCACAATTCTCTTGGAGATCACCCATAAAAGTTGAGTACGGGTTGATTTTTGTTGTTCATTGAATTCTTTTAACAGTGAATTCCCTATTTTTTTAAGAAGTTTGAATATTGAAAACTGGAGTGCAACCTCGTTGAGAAACAGGTCAAGCAAATTAAATATATTTTGTAAATAGCAGAAAACGTTAATGGTTTTCATATGCCTTTGTAGTTATTTATGTATTTGATGCAAATTGCACTAATGTAACGTATATACATATATGTTAAATGTTTTTAAATATTTGTACAAAGAATTATTAGGTCCACGTTTCAAGTAACCACCTTATAATTGTTAGTGACATTGAAAACATTATGTTGATTATCCAACAATATTGTTACTATGTGCAGTTTTACTTTAAAGAATAAAATTAAGCTTCATGGTGATGTATTTTCCCTGTAATAATGAAGACATTTGCAGTTTAGTAAACTGGTCCACCTGTTGTATGTTAAATTAACACCGCTATGATAAAAAATACCTAATTAGCAAGTAGTTAGTCTTTGTTAGTATCGCAAACGGTGAAAAGTTTTTGGTTTATCACTAAGGAGTTAAAATTGTTTTAATATCGCAAAAGATATAATTTTGTATCACTAACGGTTAGTATGTCATAATTTGTGTAGTTAGCAATTTGTTAACAGTATGTAGTAGTTAGAAGTTCTCCTAAACAGACTTAAATTAACACCATTAGGTTGCCAATTGTAATTTGATGGGTAGAACTGCGCTTATAGTTTCCATTTGGCATTGTGCATGTAGAAACTAATGAGGTGAAATGCATAGGATTTTTTTTTCAATGTGATAAAAAAAAAGGATTACATTGGACAAGTAATATCTTACGCTACGATGGGATCTGATACGGAGAGCTTTTCTATTACAGCGGAAACATTTTAACATCAAACTGGAAAATTTGTTGATAATAGTAAATATATTTCAATCTTCATGAAACATTTTAACATTGAACCAGATAAGTTTCAAGCCGCAAGGGAAACAATAAGACCGAAAAAGGTACATTTTTCACCGAAGGGGGAACATATATAACACCCGAAGTTTTTGTTCCTATTCCGGTTACCACGTATCGATGTTCAAGCTACATAAATTCTAACTTTAACTTTGGTGATTCTCACAACTTACTCAAATGGACGTTAAGAAACAACCAGATGGTGTGAGTACGCCCCTTGATCAGATTACTGATTTCAGTTAACAAACAGCAACATAAAGTGAAGTTTGTTATTGCAACACATAATAGATATGCTATATAACGCCACGAATATTTTCATTCTAAAACGACTTACTGTTAGCATTTGTAGTGTTCACATTGAAACGTGATTATCTTGGTAACGTTCAAATGGCCTTATTTTCCGCTACTCAGATATGTTGAGGCTTTTGTTTTAATCTTTGATTGAAGTATTATCAAATAGTTTCAAGAAATAATAATGCTTATTATAAAATTAATATTTAATAAGTAACCACAGCAAGATCTGAAATTAGTGTAAGAATTTGACTGAGACCAGTGATTTTGTTTTTCCATAACAAGGCCGCGGGTTGCCAGCTGTCGTTCGCACTCCATATAAATATTTAACTATTTATTCTTTTTAATTTTCCCCTAAACATTATTTTGTTAAATTTAGGGTTAATTCAAGGAAGTTTTAATTTTTTAATTCGATATTTATTTCTTTCCATTTAAACATTGTTAGACTTCTTTTTTACGTTTTTATCAGCTTCAGGATATGCAGGAAAAATAATCTTGGATTAATTCAGTCAAAACAATGAATGTATTTGGTAGAAATGAGGTTAAGATTGTTATTGGTGTTTTGTATCCGGATATATCAGCAAAACCATATATAATAGTAAGTGTGGTTGTTGAAACAATGAACAGAAACTTATTGTTTATTTTATTCTAATAACGCGGAAAGTTGGAAATGCTGTAGATGGATGCACGATGTATAACTAAATGTAAATTCACTTTGCAGAATTCATTTTCACAAATTAATTTCAATTTTGTTGATGAAGTTTTTTTAAGATTTGACTAAAAAAATAAATATTGGGAAACACAAACAACAAATAATATTTTAGAGTCCTTATTCAGTAATTTTGGCTTGACCCACGTTTTGCTCTTAGTCTCATTCTAAATATACTAAAAACTTTCTGCAGCGAACATGTTCTATATAATAAAAAATGATAGATGGAGTAATGTTATATCTCTTTTTCATATGATGAAACTGACACTGAAAAATTATGCTTTGCTAGCACGGGTTTTACGTCTAAGTAGTACTGACTAGCACGAGTATCTTGACCTCTAGCTGAACAACTGTAGCCCATCAATGTCGCACGATTCGAAGTCCGATAGGGGGTCCATGGCCTAGTCATAACTTAACCCAGCTAACCTAGATTTATCCGTTTATATTAACCTTTTCGCTACTCTAGACGAATAAATTCGAACGGGCTTTCATATATTCTGAGTGATCTCCACGCCAGTGAAAGGGTTAACGATTGTGTGGCATTACAAAGCACGGAACTGTACATGGTATGTTTATTATAAATTCTTGTATCATGATACATATTTACAAATGAATGTATACAATGATACTAAAGTTTCACATTGCGTCAATTTCACACTACCCAACGTGAACGCTATTTAGCAAGGAAACACAGGTAACCGAAAAAATTGAACTTTGTGGGTTTGTGGATTGATATAGTGCAAGAATAATGGTATTTTTCTTTGGGTAGCCAATCGCCTCCGTACTATATATCAATAGCATTCCTCGAGGAACCGCCTCATTTTCTTTTGAAAATCAAAATTTCCATTTGTTGGAAATATTTATATGTATGTCAGAATGAATTCCGGTATATGCATTAAAATCGCCCTAATTTATTTCAATTTGGAGAAAACAAAATCATAACTAGCAAATTCAACACTTCAACCGTACAACCGCAATTCCACCTGAAGTTAAAAGGATGTTCATGTTAAGGTTCATGTTGATAAGGCTAAGTACATTATACGGTATTTTCCTACAAATTTTATAATACAATTGTAAGCGAAATTTTACCATAGAACGCTGCTTATCATAACTTTAACACTTGCTGTTAACTTTAAAATATGAGAAACCCGGGTCATGAGTGAACACTAAAATGCACAGATTCATTTAATTCAAGTTCATTCTGAGAAGTTTTTTTCGGCATCCAAGTCTTATGCCTTAGTCGGAAATTGACTACATTCTAATATGCATTTTGCATAAATGGTCTATTAGTAGTTCTTCTTCTTACCATCGCAACTAAGTAGCGTAATAACACTAGTTGGAAGTGGAATCTTTTCCTGTACAAAGGCCCCGCAAAAACAATTAATTTCATTCTTTTGGCGTGCACAACCTACGATTGTATACGTGGTGTACCCCACAAGGATGTGATTAAGGTCAGCTACTTGGTATCAGTACGAGCATTCTTCTAAGTCAATTAGACAGGAACCTGGCCATGACTGAATTCCATTCTAGCTAATGTGGCATGAAAAAATCTAGAAATGGAGGAGTCCATATTCTAATACTTGTTCTCCATATTGGGGTGTATGTATGCGTACTGAGTCATACCCAAATGACCAGTAGGTATTCCATTGTTAATTAGAAATCAGTTGTTTAGCTGTTTGTAATAACTCTTTATTACTAAGTCAGGTCTGTAGCGTACTCCTGTAGCGGGATTTTCTTTTGCTAACTTGTTTACGATGTTATTAGACTCAATTCTACTGCGATCTTTGACCTAATGCAGACTTGTGCGAATACCTGCTAATTTCATTTCAGCAATTACGTTACAGATATCTATTGAAATAGAACTTATTTTGGAACTATACTTACTATAGTGAATAGCTTTTAAAACACTAACAGAATCGCTCGTAGAATTTTGCTGATATTGCAGTATGGATGAAGCTAGACACTGATCATGATCTAGTTGCCTCATGTATGGAGAAAACTAACAAATGTTTAACAAAATATTTTCTATTAACTTCAGATTATCCTAATGTTGGATTTGATACAGCTGTGACCTTTCACCGAGACATAGGTATTTCTCCAGCAAACAGAAATTTTGATTTTTGAAAAGAAATGAGGGCGATTCTCCGAAAGAGGGCAGAGGCTACTAACACTATCATACCAGTACCCTCGAAACAGATAATAAATTTTTTAATAGAAAAAATTGGAAGAAAAGGGATAAGTTCTTTATGTAAAATATAAATTTGACCCGCTTCGTGAAAAATGACACCACCAGGCTAGATGAAAACATGTTGCAATTTTAAGTTAAAATTATTTTAGTTGTACTGCATAATTTCAGAAATTTTAACATCACAAATTTAAACATTTAAGTAAATAAAATTGAGGACGCCACTATAGATTAAAATCGAAAAGTTTTTCTAATGTTCCTCATATTTTCGAACAGAACAGGTAATGCCTTTAGAGACTCGGTTCTCCAAAAACAGACGATTGTTCATCTGTAATAATTACCATTATTTTTACACTATCAGTCTACAAATCAACAAAGTTTAATTTTTTTCAGTATTTTCGGATTACATGTTTCCCTTGTTAGTACTTTTCATAGACCATATTCAATTTGTTTTCTATTCTTCTATAACTTTCATGACGCAAACGGAGTAACCCTGTAGTGTACCTTCGTCCTTTTTAACGGTCTTGTTGCATAATTGCTGGACTATTTTCATAGAACTATTGAATATACTATAATTGTGGTGAGATGCCAAGTTAATTAATATCTTACTTGTCCTAGCATAACGCAATTTTTAAAATAGTAGTATATTTAGTGCGTATTTAAATTCTATATTTAAAATGCTTTATGGAACAGGCTGGGCAACTTATATACGTGCATACGTATCGCTAAAAATGTATTTAGACCAAAGAATAAATTCAGTGAATATCCTCTTTTAGTTTTACAAAGCTTGTTATTACGTAAATGAACATTTCCTTAGTTCTAAAGTTGTTTGATTACTTCCTTACACAGTTAGACAATAATTTTTACAAATTACATTATCATACTTCAGATTCCATCTTTGTTATTCAATCTTTCTTTTAAGTTGAACAAAAAGGCTAATTAATCGAGAATTCACCTGGGTGTTAGTATTATTAGTATTAGGATTAGTGGGCAGAGGCACAGAAGCCTTTGGTTACTGAGGCCTTAATAGATCTATTGTAACAACATGCCCTTATGAATGTTAGAGAAGTTGGAGGCTCTTAATAAACCTTAAAATTACTCTAGGATCTTCGTCCCTCAGTTCAGTAGGTGTTAAGAACAGTTTACTGAAATATTGTTGTCGAGTGCACACAATTACATAAAGTGTGTGTCTGCCCTCTGTAGATCTTCTTAATATAGACGGCATATTTGATCCTCAGCTTTTCATAGATTGAATAGGTGATATTTTAGCGCTGCATGACCTGTCAGAAATCTCGCCAGTAATCTAAGGTCCCTTTTGCTGAAAGATAGCACTATTTTTGCTGTCTTAGTGTGTTTATGTTATTCTTCTTTTTGACAGAATTCCGGGGAGTTTTATTTCACGTATGTATTGCGATACACAGACTAAATATTGGGATTTAGTTTGCATTCTACATATTTGCTCACATTACACGTTATTTCTTTATGAATTTCGGACTACTAGGTCCTCTCGTTATTATCTTAGTGAACACGAATCAGATAGACTTATTCTTGAAGACACTAATAATGAAAACGAGGAAGTTATTGATAATGACATTGAATGGAACGCGAGTAGTGGCAAGGGAGATTTGGTGAAAGTAATTCTGATAATAAATCTTTGCTACTCCGCCTCTCGTAGAAAACTGCACAACATTGGCAACTTCGTACCAGGGCTAACAGAGAGTTCTAGAGTGAGTGATATCCTACTTCCATCAATCTATTTTTCACATTAGAGATTTTTGAAGAAGTATGTTTAGAAACCATCAGAGAATCGTGAAGTACACAACAATAAATTACCAGATGATAAAAGTATTCACTGTCGTAATTCATATGAACATTGGAGCAATAACCCAGCATTCCTTTTGCCATTTTTCAATGCAGCCATGTCTCATTCATCAAATTCAAAAACATAATGCGCTTCAAGTTGAAACTATTCATGTAGTATTCGGAGATCATTGTCTTCGAAGTTTTCAGCTATATGAAAATATTACTGCGAATGAAAGATATGAAACTTTCCGTGGCAAATGCCCATTCCGGATTTATATTTATAAGTCAAACCCAGGACGAGATGACGTAGATGGGCGGATTCGTGCAAATCCCAAAACTGCTTGTATATCAGATCTACAAATGGAATAGGCAACACCTCGGAAGTGAACTAAGGAAGCCGAGTTGTGCTAGATTTAAAAATGCTATATTTCTTGCCAATGCTTTGTTAGAAATGAATATCTAATAGTAGTGTGTACGATGACGTCTAAAAAACTCCTACTTAATTAACCATCCTTACATAAAGAGAAATTGTTATTCTTCATCTCTTTGGTAACTCTCTTAGTACTTCTTATAATACATTTTCCTTGTGACTCAAAGGCTAAAACATCAATTTCTGATGTGGTAAATAGTTTATGTAATATCATCTACTTTAAAAATTCACACATTTACAAAATGACAACTCGAAGTAGACACTTGGAGGACTTGTACTGGATCACGTTAGGATCGAGTTACTTCCAGTTTAATAGGTAGTGCTCCTAGCTTTTGGTTTTGAATGGAACATACTGTATTGTAATATAACCATAAGTATATTGAATACATATTTTAATGAATATTAATTACAGTAGAAATGAACAATATATACTATCGAGCTTTATAAAGCAGCTCATGATTGCAATAAGCGGAGAACTAACTTTATCGGTGTTTGCACATCTATTCAAACTCAATTCAGCTTTAAATGACCTATCGTCGATGAACAGTGCTTAGGAATCCTCCGATCAAGGTTCTTGCTTAAAAGCTCAATTAGATTAAAGTCGAACGATGGAGATCTAGATTGCCTCGCTTCCATTTACAAATGTTATTCGTATAACGTGAAAAGTGCATGGCATTCATTTCTTATGTGATTGGTAGGTTTAATGATTAATAGTAAAGTTGAGAATGTCTAATAAGGTTAATTCTACAGTTTGTTACATATTGAATATTTATGCTACTCACGAAACTAGATGTCGTATATTATTAATTACTAATTGTCATGGAATTAGTTGTTATGGTGTATAGCTCTTTCTTATTAGTTTACAGTGAAAAAGCATATCATTTAGGTACTTGTGGATTCATCTAGCAACACACTATTTCTTCGAAACATGTAGTTTTGTTCATTGAATTTTTACATAGTTACTGAATGTTGTTCATATTGACCTTAAAGTTATATCAGCAAACTTATTTTGATTCATAATGGTTGTGTTATAGAGGAAGAGTTACTGGAAACACAAGACAAGTACACTGTTGTTATCCACTAAGCAAGTAACAAAGCAGTTATTGTGTTTTGCGTGAATTCATATTAATTCCACTGTTTATTCAATCAATTGTACATCCCGGCTTTAAGGGTAACCCCGTCCATATTCAATCCAGCGGTAACTAACTTGATTTGAAGGATTTCTGACTTCTAAAGAATAGTGTTAGAGCATTCTGATTTTTTTTATCAAAAAGTCCTACTTATTTGGGTGTCTGCTAATATACCCGCCCTTGTTCTGAAACGTTGAATAATTTGCAGCACGGTGGACCAATGACGTAGTATGTTTATATGAGTGACGAACATAGAGAATACTCTTTATGTAAGGGCTAATGCAGGGCTAATAACTTTTCATATTTTCATTTGAAGAAACTTGTAACGGTAGCTTCTTAAAAAGCACAACGGTAGTTGCCGCATTTTAAGTCGTGATAATAACAAAGTAAATAAAAAACGAAGAAGTTTGAGTTTGATATATCGATATATCGAGTTATTATTTACGTCAGCAGAATTGGAAGGCGAGTCCAGTAAGAGCTTTAGGTCAGCGTTCTTCTGACGTCATTCGGCCTAGGAGGTCACAAGCATCAGAAAGATGCAAAGCTGTTATATTAATAAAAAACCGTTCCTCAGTCATGAAACTAAAATATCTCTAATACATTAAATATTGAGTGCAAACATGATTTAATAATTTAATTATTGCAATAGACGTCAATAAGCAATAATAATGTATGCCTTCGATTATCACCATTCAATCAGTGTTGCTATATTGAGCTTACGGAAATACGTATCCACATAACACAAACAACTCTTCTTTAACCAAATTTAAAATCAATGTGTTAAGTGGGTTAATGTTAAAAAGAACTCCAGTGATATGGGATAAGGGAAAAAATATCGTTTCGTTTAAACTACTAATATCTATAATAAACTGTTTTTACTTATGATTACACGCAGCCGTCTACTAGTCGGTTCAAAATTCAATATTGCAAATCTGGCATTTAGTGATGTCTTTACCAGAATTTTGAGGTAAAACTGCACAGAATATCGGCCTCACCCAGTAGAAGCAAACAATTGCCAAGTGTTTCCATCGTATCTGCTAGATGTGTATGCTGATATACGGCTACGTCGAATAATAGATCAAGTGATGGAACCTGATGGCTCCATTGTACAATGGACTTTTGCAGCACGTGACTATTGAGTTCTTGAAGACAGAATTACATCACACCAATAATTAACTTTTGCAAGAACATGTGATTTAATAACAAAGATAATGCTAATATGGTATTGATGGAATCACTCACGGCAAAATCAATATGAGGAGAGGAAGTACTAGCAAACGAACATGCTTCTACTCACCCGGCGTCAGTGCGTACTCTGACTATTCCTAATTTTTAAACTATCTGGCGCCGTCTAGTGATTTTAAATTTATTGCCATAAACTTCAATAATTATCACTACGTTAATAGTTTCAAACCATTTTGCTGATCCTATTCATACTCGTACACTTTGGAACATGTGTTATTGCAGTATGGAAGTATTTGCAAACGTACACCTTACATGTGCGTGCATGTATGACCCATCCGTACATTCCGTATATCTGCAAGCAAGGCACCTGTTCTACTGCAATTTATAATCTAAACTTTCATTCTTAGTATTTATTTAGAATGTAACTAAGGTATTCGACTAAATTTAATGTACACAACGTATGTATATACACGTACTTATTAAAGCGTAATGGCATTGCGCCAAAATATTGACTGTATTTAATAATTTACCAAGGCAAACATTCTCAAGATATCTTAAACTTGCCAATTATTACAGAAATGTGTCGCGTGCGCCAATATGTGCTCGATATTTATCTCCATATGCTCGTATCTTAAAAGGATGCATAAATTCAACAAGAGAAACGAGTTCATCCAAAATTAAAATGGTTCGCGCTTGGAATTCATTCAGTTCTAATTAAATTTTTAGTTCACATCGAAAATAGAACTTTGTTTATTCTAGTGAAATAGCCGCAAAGATATATGTGCTTTTATAATCTCAACGAAAAATAGTTTGAAGTAAAGTTGAAAAAATTCCAGCCTAATGCTTTGAGAATGTGCACAAATAAATCATTTCGTAAATTAAACATATTTTTACTGCGGCGTAGGCACGAAATTAGTTTTTTTCATCTATTGTTGTTAGTTCCCAAGAAGCATAACGCTAATCAAGCTTTCCTAATATATCCGAAGCGGACATTTAATTAAAACAGATTGAGTTTCGCGAAAAAGGGTTTCATATTCATTTAAACTGTCATATTTTAGAGTAATATATTTTCAATACATTTCGTAACGTTTTCAAACCTAAACTTACACTACCAACAAAAATGAGGCGGCGGGCTTTAGCGTTTTTATACTACCAAAAAACTGCTGTGGGTAAAATGATTAATGGCTTTTCAGCTTCCTGAATGTTCATCACGAGCCATGTCAGAGCGGTGCATTTTATCTGATATTTGATTTCGACATGGGATAAATCACAATTTGACAACACATTTCTCTTGTAAATACGAAGTATGAATTCTATTTTATGTAAGTATGTATTTGTGATATCTTGAAATTACGTTTTAAAAGAAGTTTTTATGGTTAGAAATGAAATATTGACGAATTAGTGAAATTATCTAAAGGAAGAAATGGATAACCTTCACATTAAACAAAGCAATTTAATTTTCAACATCCGGTTTAGCAAAATGGTGTTAGTTTACCGAACACCTATTTCAACAAGGAAAATTAGCCACTAAAGCATTCAAATGATAATAATTGTTCCTTTTACGAGCAGATTGAGAAACTCTATAGAATCATCTCTGTAGAGAAATTTGCAAGTTACTTACGAAACTTATGGAAAGAAAAATATTACGGTATTACTTACTTGCTGAAAACTGCTTGGCAGTAACTGGGATCTCAAGCATCAAATGGTCTGATCTTCTGATCATAATAATTAGAACCGTGCTCACCTATGTCAAAAGTTGACCAGAAAACTATTCAATAGCAGCTTTAACAAATTCAGAAACTTGCATGTCTCAAGTTCACAGGAATAACCAATCTATATATAGAAACAAGAACAGGCTGTAGGAAGTGCTTTTAGGGACGAAGTACAAGGGCAACTTTCTGTTGGCAAGCTGCTAGTTGCGACACATTAGCATCAGTTGTCAACAGCTTCAAGCTGCTAAGTCGGGCAGCATTTTCCTGCCAGACCAAGCAGCATTCTCATTTGGCACTGTCAATAAAGTATTTTGAAAAATCTTAATTTAATTTTGTTGTTATACCCAAGGTATAATTAAATAAAATAACAAGGGACAAAAGCAATGTTCCGTAGATATGTACGCTAAGCACAATAAAAAGAAACTCCACTTTGTACATTAACCCCAAAAATGCGATATTTTGGTAATTTAGCTTTTATTTTACATATTCCTGAAAAACAGTAAGATAAATCCACGGACAAAATATGTATACTTTCGAAAAAAATTAAGTTAAAAATGGTATGTGTGTGTGTTCGTGTGCGATGCACAATTGTCAACTGCACGATGGGACCGAGCAACAAACTGGCAACTGTTGCTTAGATCGGCGTGGTTGCATTGGAAGCAATTGTCCACCGAACTACGACAGGTTCAAGTTGCTTACTGCACCAGTTCGTTATTGCTTGTATATTCGGGCTCTTATTCGCAATACAATGAAGTAAAACTTCAGTATCCTTGACGATTCCAATATAAATTACTCGATATGTTTCGCAGAGGATACGATCTCAACGCGATATAATTTTGAGCGGCCTTGTAAGCTGGTCCGCTCAGACAATTTGAGGATAGCGGTCGATGCTGGCATAGATCTCAATGGTCCATACCGTTACCTAAAACTGCATATGGAACTCCAAATTAATATATTTCAGCATGCTTCGTTCTGTGTTTACGGAAAGCGATTCAAAGTGCAACCACAACAGATAGTCGGGTTGCACTATAAACTCTGATTTAAGCCTAAGGAAGTTGGAAGATAAAATAACATCACTTTATGATTGGTACTAAACTACCAAGAAGTTGAGGAAAATAAGAAGGCTGATAAGCTGGCCAAATGAGTAGCGAATGTGGCCTCGCATTGGTTCGGGTTCTTATTGTGACCTATGGAAGAGTTACCTAAAGAGGAGGCAAGGAAATAGGAAGAAAATCAAAAGGCCTCGTACTGGCAAAATATATTAGGACAAAGCCAAGTGAAGAAATTCTTTTCAGGTTCGCAAAAACGATGTTATGGTTTTACTGTATAGGTACGCTTATGCTCCCTCGTATAAAACCAAGGAAAAGCTGAAAACGGAATCTATCGTCTATGCCCGGGAGACTGGGGAGACCCGGGGACTGGGGAAAATGGTAGAACACATACTCTGTAAATGTGCCGTCATCAACTATAAACCACATAAACTGCTTAATAGGTTATTTTAAACATTTACAGAATCAAAGGAATCGGACTTCAGAATATTACTAAGGCTTGTCAAAAGCATCTAATTATTCTAGCATACATAAGGGTATTACGTATTCATGTCGCATCAATGCCGTGACCCGCTTTAATAATAAGAAGCAACGAGAGAGCCAATTAGTGAATGCGAAACAATACATACTTAAACATTAGGTAAGAATACTAGCATTATGGATTTTGCACAACGACATGCGGAAGGCGATGTGAATGAATGAATTTGAACAAATTGATTGTCAGCTTTTGCTGATGGATTGGACACTTCGCTAATTTTACGTAATCTTTTATACACATCATAGAAATCTATAACATTCTAAAATCTAAAGTAATTTAGCGGTAGGTAGATGAATCTAGAAGAAATATTTTATTGAAAAGGAGTAATAAACCAGAGTACCAATTACTATATTGCAGTTAACTTCATACTGTGTATCTCAACGATTCTAATGTCGGATTTGCTCCTAAAGCTACATCAACCATTCTTTAGCATTTCTACTTAATTGCAAATGGAATACTGGAACAACGGCAGGATATTAAAATGAAAAGCACGTTTTCACTGGAAATACGTTTTAATTTTCGGTTACATCTGACTGTGTTATTTTGAAACGAAGTAATCTCTGAAACTGAATGAGATCATATTCCTCTAGGGAAATCGGATTGGAGGACAATTGAAAGTATCCCCTTTTCAGAAAAATAATACAATGATGTATTAATATTTTAGCGGAGTATTCTTAATGATTACTTTCCTTTCACTAGATGTAAACGTAAGAGTGGATTTTGTAATTATAGTGAATTCTTGCCAACGTTTCTGAACTAATTATTAGGTAATCTGGTAAAATTGCACGTTCTTTACAGGATTAGTATGTGCGGTAATTGCTAGTCGCATTTTCTTCGAAATGGAACATAACCTAAGGCTAACTTATCGTATTCTTGATGAGGACTTCGTAACAATAGCTTCAGAGTCAATTCCTTTTATGACACCCATAACAGTAATAAAGTCAAACTACGAAAACATTAATATTATTGCTGCAAACATATACTCAATTGCGATATTATATACCCAGCCGAATTAAATTAGAATCGAGTTTTATTGTTTTTTTTTTTCTCTGTTCATACTCTGTTGTTGTAAACAAGAATGTTCTGTTTAAAATTATTGTAGGTGATAGCACAATTTGGAGGTGTATTATGTTTTCGATTTAGTAGTTCCTTGTATAACAAGGGAAAGTTAAATTATTTTAAGTGTCATAAGCTATGTACATTCTGGATGTAACTGTACGTACATTTAATTCATTCTCGTCGTTTACTAGGTTGGCGAGGTGTTATTGTGTCATAAACATGTTGAATTGAAGTTCTTCTGTTGTGTAGTGTGTATTTAAGCGTGACAAAATAAAATAATTTGAAACGGTTGGCTCAGGAGAACGACGAGGAAAATCTGCAGCACGGTTATCAAAATATTGACGCAAGAGGTTGTTTGCTTGTAACGTTTGTGAGCTGTGGCACTGTCTCGTTGGAAGTATCCATCCTTTAATTAGTTATGCAACTAGTTTGGAAAAGGTTTCAATAAATTATTTATCTGTCTGTTTACCGCTTCTTCGCGAAGTAACTATCTAAACACAAAGAAGAAAGCAATGACTTCTGTGACATGACATAAAGGGTTGCCCTGGATCATATATATGTGGTTTCTTTGTTAATAAAACGATGAAAGTAGAACCATGTTTCGTTTGAGAATACGGATTTGTCAAGGATATTACCATCAGTCTACTCCACCATACACCACGTAGTGAGAGTGCATTAGTCCAATTGATTAAAAAATTGCAACTAATTGCAATATTTCGTTCTGACTACGTGGTCAGTGGGCTTGAGTTCTTGTACAACATGAATTCTGTGTGTATCTTTTCTACAAATGTACTGACAAGCACCATATGATAAATTTGTAGTTGATTTTTTAGGTGAACGTTCTAACAGAATTCTTTTCTTAGCTAAATGCGGGCTTTTTTCTTTCGCAGCATTGTTGAAATGAACCAATAAGTTGGCATAATACTCGCCATTAATAATTATGCCCTTTTTAAGGTAATCACCATCTGGCCAAGAAAAACCCACTACTTGAATTGTTCTTTGGTCACTGGTAACCCATGTTTCGTCAACAGTTATAAATCGACACCAAAAATCATTCGGATTGCGCTGTAACATCGCTAAGCATACTTTTGAATTTGACACACGTGCGTTGTTAACTTGTTATGCACCCAATCAGTTGAGATGCCTACAGCTTCACCAATCTCACACAATTTCAATCTACGATCATTCGTTACATATATTGAATTCTTTAATCCCTTCAGATGTGGTGACCCCATTTGGACGACTTGGACGTTCTTCATCAAAAACGCTCGTACGGTCGCGTTTAAACTTAGCTGTCGGGTATTTTCTGGTCGATAACGAAGGTGTGGAGTCCTCATAAACATTTTCTTTTTCAAAAATAAGAATTTATTCACTGCTGTATGTTTGATTTTTTCCATTATTGTTAAATTGTTAGATAAAGGTTGTTTACTTTAAATGGCTGTCATTCACAAATTAAGTGACGTGTCTGTTTGAAAACCTGGCACGACTCTTGCCAAGTGTTATTTTTACGAAAAAATAGAGTTATTTCAATTCTAGTAGCGCTCTTGCCGAGGATTGGTAACTATCGTACTCGCCTCGTATATTCTTATATGAATGAGTACGGTAGGTATTATTCATGGAGATGGGCCCAAGAGCGGTAGGCGTGATAAAACTTTTGAGTGAATAATGGCCGAAATCGCTTTCTCTACATCTGTTAAACAAATTAGCATTGCATTAACACACTATGCAATACGTTTAATAATTTTTATTTTTCATTAAATGGACCACTAGGATCATAATGTAGACGGAAGGGTAGTGTTCATTGTTAAATTCTAATTGTTAGTTTTAGTGGTTGAACTATTAGTTTGCACGAATCGTAACATTTTTTAACATGCTTCCATTTTATTTTTCATTCACCGCAGTCAACTTCCACCCTAACATCCTTTTAGGGCTGTGATGTTTCCTCCTACATCCACTAGCAACGTTGCTGAAGATCTATGAAAAGAGTTTCCCATGTAAAATTCTGGGTTAGGAAAATCTAAGAAGGTGTCAATTTGTTTTCCCATCGCTGAAAACTTATTGATGCCAATTCTCTGAATGGAGCACATCCCCTTTTGATAGTTTACAAATCATTATTGCAAAGCTGTGGACTAACTTGCACACCTGCAGGCTTCCATAATACTTATAATTAGTATCACTTTAAATTAAAAAAAATGTTGAGCTATCACTAGCATTGTTGTTTGGCCCATTTGGAGTATTTCCTCATCACCGCTAATATCTACTTTAACGTTAATTCATCAGTTTTAACACAAGATGGAGGCACATTATTCGGTACCTACCCGTACGAAGTCCATACGTTGAATAACGTAAAGAGAAGAAAGAGTTGATTTAAAATATAATTGGATCAACGAAGTAGTGATTTTTGGATTTGTATTTGTAATTGGCTAGATACAATGAATTATAGACACTACTTTAATTAAATAGATGTATATAAGATATGTTAATAAACAGCAAATGTAATTTGCATTGGCAGTAGTTGCCAATGTCAGATGTAGTTGTAACCAATATAAAAAGCAAAAAAAAAACACGGCCTTTTCGATTGTAATTTTTATGATCATATTGTGTGGTTCAAACTCCTACTTGCTTTTCTCTGTTATTTATTATTTGCGACTACGCTAATGCTCAATCAAGAAAAATTGGAGGTTATTGTAATTCATTAAAATACACATACGTAATAGCAATTTTAGGTATATTTATCCAACTTGCCTTTTACGTTTTGCTATTTTCGCCGTACTTTACAAAGTAAAGTACTTTAAATGTAGCCTGCTCGCATATTGTACGGAAAAATCGAAATGTCGTCAACACCGGTAGTATCGTTTAACATGAAAATTCTGGTTGTAAGTACAACGTATCTTTAAAATTGATTAAAGACACAATGTAAAGAGTATATGGTAGGTTCTTCAATATATGTACAACATGGAAAACGTGAAAATCCGAAAATTATTTGTATGAAGTATTCCCAGTTGGCCACTGGATTCTCGTAAACGGTCAGAAGTAGAGAGTTGGTTAAATAAAATAAAACGTGGATGACGTCAATACCTACCTCTCTAAGCGAAAAACACTCTGAAAATTTCAACGCAACCGGAGTAGTATTTTGACATTACAGAGCCACATTTTTACGTAAAATTTAAATGTGGCAGGTATTCAATTTTTATACAAAGCTTATTATTTTAAATATACATTATAGGTGGAACGGAATGTATCAGAAATAGTTTATTTCCACAAATAGCCAAGTTGTAGTGAAATTTGCGGAATTTTATGAAGATATGCAACAAATATAGTCGTAATTTAATAAAATAACAAATAGTATTTGTTAACTGTATTTGTACATAATTTAGAGATTTAATATTAAGAACAAGAAGAATAATCCATGCCTTCACATTTCCCGACAGTTTTTGTTAACTACAGCGGACATTAACCGGCTAAGGGTTATTATTAATAGCGGAAAATTATTGGTTGTAAATAATTGGTTAACAACATAAACATAAACATTGTATATCCATTGACCATCCACCTTATAATCCAGATCCAGCTCCCTGTGACTACTTTTTGTTCCCAAGCCTCAACAAGACACTAAGGGAAACAAAATTTATGGACGTTGACGAACTTATAGCGGCTAGTTGAGTGTTTTGAAAGCAAACTAAAGGAATTCTTTTATAATGGATTACAGATGTTATTGAAATGTTGTAATACTTGTATCCAAAAGTAAGGGGCCTATATTGAAAAATAAATTTTTATTGTTGTTCTAATTTTTTTTTCGGGAATATAAAAACGACGCGTCGTATTGAGACATTATAGAAAGAGATTTTGACGTAGAATTCAAATATGATCATGAAGCTTTTGTAGTTTCGACGTTTTAGAAATCAAGGTTAGCTGTAACTAGCGGCATGCATACATCAGGACCTGTGACGTTTGGCTGGGAGCTCAGTTATTGATGCAAGATTCTGTTTCTGGCCTATTGGAGTACGGGGATATTTATAAGTCCAGCCAACGACGGTAGTGTGGAAACAACAATAACTTCGTCCGTATTCCATTTCCTCATTTCCCAAAACATTCACATTAATCTAGAATCTTCCTAAAACAATGTTCCGAGTAGTTTTATGCGTATCTAACTGTAATCTTGTTAATTAATTATTTGTTGTTTATGTAAAAAGTCACCAAAAACGCTAGAATTGTGTCTCCGCATCACTTGTGTTTCGACATCAATGTATCTTTGGAAAGACAAATAATAAACGTTTGTGGTTCTAAAACAATCGTTATCGCGATTAATAAAGGAATTAATCGATGCTAAATTTTTGAGTCATCGAGAGGCAACTTGTGCTGGTTGTAATTCCAATTTCAAGTAATTGTATTTCGAAGTTTGAGTCGCATTTGATATTCATAAATAGTCGATCTCCTAGTATTGACGTGCTGAATCGGGTTAGTTTCGTTTTGAATTGAATATTCGTTTTAAAATTCATTTGTCTCTTACAATTAAAATTAATTTGCCGAAAGAGTGTTTTAGACACTCTCGATTTTCACGAACTCTAAACTTCCATAATTACTTTTAAATATAAAAAATGTATAGAATCACCTCGCAACGTAGAGGAACGCTACAACAATACTATATAGAATATTAGTTTATGAGTACAGATGAAAGGCAGGTGAAATTATTACTTTTCTGCAGCGACTGGACAGATTCGTGTTTTGTCGACTCTCGGGGAAACCAGTAGGCAACACGAACCCTTGCTTATAAGACGAATAGACACGAGTCTGTCTACTCGCTGCAAAAAAAGTAATAATTTCACCTGCCTTGGCCATCGCTACTTATGAGAATCTAAGCCCGCAATTAATGACTAAGTTTTGCAAAGAAGCATGACAACTTCATATCATTTCTATGTAACTTTTTAATGAAAGTACAAATTATTATAAACTATATTTTATCGTGTTTCATTCGACTACATTTTCTTTCTCTAATCTTTGACAGTAGAATGTGCACTTTTGCAATGTGTCACACAGTGCCAGGTTTGAGACTTTTTGTTGTTGTTGACGAAATATTAATTTCTCAAGTCAGACCTCTTGATAAAATAATAAATCTTTAAAAAGGTGTGCTAAAAATCCTAAACTTCTTTCTTGGATCATTGTGAGCGATTTCTGGTTTTTGGCTTGCTGTATATTTCCACTTAAAACCTATACTATCACATTAATTGGCAGAAAGTAGTAATTTATGAATAGTTTCCTCTTAATGATATTACTGAAAGCGCATTCTCACAGAAATATTCAAAATGAATTATTTTTGCGTATACCTTTAACTACAAACCATGAGGCGAAACTGTTACCTTTTTTTATCGTTTTTATCAATAGCATTTGCAAGCAGTTGGGCTCAAGTGGCTGTAGAGTAGCGCTTGTTAAAATGAAACTCATAAATTTGATGGCAGAGCGATGATAAATGCATTTTTAGGCATAAGCGCCAGCCGGTATATGCACGGTAATTTTATTTTTATGTACACATGACAGTTTTACGAGCAATAAAATTCGCAAATGAAAATTGCCAATTTATATCTAAATCGGCGGCTTGTTAAAACTAATGACGATAAGGAATTGCCGTTTTTATCGTAGCTGGGAAGCATTATATAAAAGGTTGAAGAATAAGCTTGTAAGTAATTTTTGATTGGCTTTCGATAGCAAATAAATGTAAAAATATAATGAATTATTCAATTAAAGACAAGCGTGAATTGTATAAGAACTAAGCACTGCAAGAACTAGCAAGCATTTCTAGGTTATACAGGAATAGAACTATTTATACGACTGTCATAGATTAAGATTATTTTCTTCCAATATCAGCGAATATTAGAGTTAGTTCCTAAATTCAAAATACCATCTAGGAATCTCCTCCGAACTTGAGAAGCTTTGGTCTCTAAATGTAACAGCAATTCTGTCAATTGTTTGAGGAAAAACAATGCTTTCCGATATTACTAGTAAGAAGGCCGCAATTGAGTAAATTAACGATATTCTTGGGACACTCGGCGGTGATGTTCACCTGATAAAGCTTCCTAAAGCAAACATGAAATCATATCCAGGCAAGTGTTCAAAACTAAATTTATGAGTAGCTGCTTTAAAATCTTCTAGATTTTCTGTTTTCCGCGAAAAAAAGTGAGTTGCTATACTGGCCGAATTTATTAACGTTTTATTTTAAATTGGTTCTCACTTTTAATATTTCGAAGCACAAACACGCTTACTTCAACGGTCTTGCTATTACAAGAAGCACTACTGAAACTGCTTTCTTGAAGTAGGGTGCAGTGAAGTTGTATTATCCTTGCAATTTTTCCAGTGCCTTCACTGCTGTAAAATGTTATCGGTGGCATCTTCCGCTTGTAACTGTTGTTTCATTTTCGGATTATATTCAAACACTATTCTCATCATCAGTATTCATCGTGTCTAAGAAGTCAAGATCAAGGATGTAATGCTCAAAAAATTGGAAGGTACTACCATTGTACCTCCCAATGGTCTTATGCCATGTGTGGCACAAATTTTGCAAACGCTCATCTCACGGCTAGAATATTTAGATGCCCTGCAAAAAATCGTATGTGATTCCCACTTCGTTAGCAAGCTGATAGAGGGTAACCTTGCGATCGGTATGCACGATGTCACAAATTTTGGCAACCGTCTCGGTGGTCGAACGGTTAGCATTCTTGTCTTTCCCGTCTTCTCGGGAAAGGAAATAAATCCGTGGGTTCCGTGTCAATACTATGTTTGGCACTTACTGGCGGAGATTGCAACACCTCTGGATTCGGCAAAAATTTTTTTTTAATTTGCTGCATTTATTATTCTTTACCATTTGTTTCAATTATATTTATACATTTTGTCGACCAAAGCAATTTCGCTGTTTCTTAACGCTTCACCATTGCAAACATTCAATCAATTTTCTTCAGCTCACAAATTTATCTCAGTTAGTTACGATTACTTTGGGATTTTATAAACGTAGGTGTACATTCATGTTAATATTTGTTTTCCATGGAAGCATGGAGGCGTGGTATGTAAATATTATTTGTTACTGTACTTCATTGAAAGAGAAACCAATTAAGGGAAATATGCACAATTATGTTGCTCAGGGATGTTGAATAAAAGGGAAAGTAGCGACCTAATTTTTGTAAGTCTTTCGTCCTGCAAAAGGTTTAATGAAGTTAGTCTAGAAACAAGTGGAAGAGCATTTGAAGACCGATCTTTAACAAACTTACCTTCGATATTTTCGCTTTTTCGTTCGAAATTTTTTCGCTATTCAGGTAAAAAGTAAGATTAATCAATACAACCTAAATTTTAGATTCACATGGTGAAACTGTACGAAAGAAAAAGTCTCTTGGATATTAAAAGAAGTTTGAAATAAGGCAAATTGATGTTTCACTGAAGCGCTGAGAGATTGAAGAGAAAAAATGACAGTAAGACAATTCTTGATTACGTTGTATATTTCCCAGAGCGAACAATAAAAATGAAATAAGTACGTCACATATATGATCAAGCAAACAAAATAACGTCTGGGTTGGTTGAATGCCTCGGTCTGAAATGTAATGGTCAAAAAAATTGCTTCATACAAGCGTCTGCTTTATCTAGTTTAGCAGTTAATATAGAAAACCCACGTGACTTTTCCCATAATATAGCAGTAATATTCTGCGATGTATATATGTATATATATAGCGTGTGTGCAGTCGGAGACCTGTTATAACCTGCGATAACATTGATTTTTAAATGTCTCGAAAAGATAATAGCCATCGTCTCGGATGAAGTTTTCATGGTGCATTTTAAACAATACAGATAGAAACTAAGTGTGAAAATAAATACGCGAGCAAAGCCCATAATGCAGAAAATAAGAAAGAAATGTATTTCGATAATAACAGCCACTGCCGTATACCTTGATGTTGATATTTCTCGCCTCTTATAGTTATACTTTTCGTTTCCGCGCCATAACAGTTGAAAATGAGCGAACTCATTCGAACCCGAAACATTTGCTGACTGTGCAGTGAAATTCACCGTCTTCGCTGTAAGTTATTCGATTTATTTTCATTAAGTGCAATAATAAGCCGTTTTTCATGTCATAAGGACTCAAGTGGCCGCGCATTAACTGTATAGCGGGTAGGTTTTATTGCCATGGTCGATTAGTGGCGGCGGTGGTTGGCGTTCGAGAGGAGCCGGAGGTTTACTGTTGAACTTTTCAAATCAACGACGCAGAAAATCAAATACAGACTGGTGCGGTTGAAGTTTTTTATGCGGTGTATGTCGACGCCCGCTAAGTACGATGAACGCTATAAAAACACGTCATTGGGAAACATGTGTATCTACCGCATTCAATTTTCAAGGTTCCCATACGAAGGAAAACATGATCATAATGTGTGCGTTGGGCTTGTTATTTTTCCGTGGTTATTGCTGTACGAAAAATTAAATTAGCGAAATGCTTATTAAATTTTATTTTGTTCCGTTATTTGCGCCGATTTCACAATGCGCGTTGAAAGTGACTATCCAAGATAATATTCATGGAATTCACCGAAACTGCAAATATACGAATGTTACAACAATTACATTTGAAAAATGATAACATTCCTTTCAAATTAGAATACGCCAATTTCGAGATAGCGTAGGCGTAAATGGATTATTTTCAGTTTCACTGAAATATTGCTGTAAAGATTATATTAATAGCAACTTGTGTACTAGCCGTCCCAAACTCGCTAGTTACTATGGGAATCAATGCCTGTAAATAATACAGATCAAAACGCTACGACAGGTTTGTATTCAATAAACTTACCGATATTGATGTTCGCAGATCATTCAGTAAACTGATACCTAACGTTCCACACAGGTCCTAAATTCAATTCTAACTGAACAAATTTTCCTCTTTGCAAAATCAACTCAAAATAATGGCAAAAATAAGGAAAAATAGTTATTTCGTATTGAGTGTATTCTTTTGTCATTGTTCCGTCTTTTAGTTTTTTTTTGGTCGTTCTCGACTAGAAGTTTCATGTAGACCAGATGACGAAATTTCTTCATTTCCTTTTCCATTAATTTTTTAAGCCACTCTGTATATTTTTGTTCAAGGGCAAGTTTATAACAACTAACTTTCACCCACACCGTCAGCTCACTTCTAGAATCACAAATATTATATTTCTGTTTGATATAAGGTTAAACACTGCTAGTTTTCTTATTACGCTCTTTATTACCAGGCTTCAAACAGTGGTAACGTATCATATCGGCGGAAATTCGGAAAGAAACTATAATCTTGCACGCAAAGGTAAGTTCAAGACGATGGAATTAGTTTCAATTAAATAAACATACTCTACACTAACATTACAGAAAAATTCTAGCATCAGTACCCATCAATAAGACTTTATGCAGCGTAGTATTTACACTATATACACTAGAGGCTTTTTAAGGAAACAGAGTAGCGGTAATTACTCAAGATTGTTAGTGAATCATTATTCGCATTTCAAGGAAAATATGCGGAGGTCAGGTTTTCGACTTTTATCCATCCGGAATTGAGTTTGGCACCTGTGTGCGCTCGTGGTATTGACTACATCGATGGTCTGATGCTGAGTATCTGTGTGCCACCACTGTTGCAATATAGGTATACTCCGTATTAACTAGTTACACTGATAATTCAAAGTTTCCCCATTCTCTGGAATTCCCCGCTCGCAAAACCTATACCAAAAACATCGACCTGGAGGAACCGAGTCACTTGCGACCTGTAAGCAATTTACCACAAACGCAGTCAAATACTCTCCAAGGTATTTCACTGCTTTTTTAAAGAGCAGCTCATACAATTTGTAAATCAAGCGAATATGCCACCAATGTCCCAATCACCTCATAGCTGCACCTCAGTCGACTGTATCTTCCAAGGGTCAGATAATGGAGATATTTCAGTGCTAATTTTGCTAGATTTTAGCGGGTACTACCTACTATTGTTTCGTGTTAAATAGCATGGATTTCATCGGTCTCAGACCATTTACACTGTCTCTGATGGAATTGATTGCATCTGGAAGGGGGACTACAACAGGTGGTGATTGACAATTCCTACGGCTACATCCTGCAGCTTACCACAAACCGCCATACTGAATCCATTTCTATTCTGTGTATGTACTAGCAAGCTACCGTCAGTTATTAAACACTGCAAATATCACCTGCACGTAGATGATACTCAGATTTATTTGAAATTCAAACTATTATAATTTCTTGAAACCCAGGGGTGGTCGAATTACTGGACTCCAAGAAATTGCGTGTAGACTTAATTGTAATCGTTCGACTGTATTACGGTGTTTGAACCTGTGGATTACAAATCAAAGTAAAACATGTAGCGCAGGTTCAGGCGCACTCAGAAGGACTACCCTGCGTAAAGATTTTTTTTTTGAAGCCTTCGGTTGAGCAACACCAGTTTCAGTCAGTAACATTATTAACGCAGCAGTGGTCGTACATCATTATGAACAGTTTACGGATGAATAGTGCGTATGGGGTTTCGTAGCTACCAGCCTTTATTGCGATTACCTTTAACACCCGACCATAGAGATCTGCTAGACGAATCGTATTTACTTTTCCTTTGTTGAATTGTCGTTCTATAAGTAGTATAAGCATTTTTGATCCATAATTATCAACACTATTTGATGGTGTATTTTCTAATTGCAGCTGGTGTATTATTTGGCAGAATAAACACGTACAAACTAATAAATTCTCATTTATAACGAAGCAATTGTTCCTAAGTTAAGATTTTTATTCTCGCAGTATTTATGAAGGAAACCTAATTCTAAATATTTTATTCATTTGTTTATCCAATGAAAAGTCTCAGACGATATTACCTAGAGGCATATCCGCATTACTAGGTACCTGGTTTATTTCAAGAAATTCAAAATATTTACGTAGAACGTGATTTTGAGCCAATAACTATAATCGGTAATTATGTGAAATTGTTAGAAAATCCGTTTGGAATTCGAAACGATTCATTTTCATGCTGTCATTTTTACTTTGCTTCTTTTCGGTCATAAAACTAAGCGCGAGGCATGGAATTGTGTATTTTTATAGGTTTGGCTACTTCTAACCTATTTTACGATAGATAAACAAATTATATCTATCGACGTTTCCGAGTTGTAACAGCTGCTTTTTATATCCAGTTTCTTTTTATAACTGTTTAAATTGTTATTAAATCATTAGAAATATTACAAAGATTTAAAAAATTAAAAAAAACATTTTCTTCACCGTAGTGCTAAAGTATTCCACTACATATTAACTTTTGATCCACAGAAACTTGAGTTTTTTGAAGAAACACGTTGATTTCTGTTCGTCACGCCATAAACCATCAATTCAGTTACATTTCCAGTGGCGCCGGAAGTGATGCTAACTTTCTTATCTTAAACAGAATAACCTGTTTATCCTTACGGTTTTGGAAATGTAATAAGAAGGACGAATTCAACGATACCATAAATGTTATACTTTAACAAAAAAGATATCATGATATACAGTAATGAAGTTTTTAATGGTCTGCTCTTGGTTTTATGCCCAGTCAGCTAGAAAAAAGGCCAAATTGTTTTGTGGGACGTCAAGTAAGCAGTGCAATTACGGCAATTGTGAATCTGTTAAATATCAATTCTAAAACCGGAAATTATTCTCGATGTTTATCTGCATTTTTCACATTATTGTCTTTTGGTCTCCTTATTACGTTCAATAATTCAGTTTTTGGATTACCATTCAAAAAAAGTATAAATATACAGGATATTCCATTTAAGACAATAAAGTTAGCATCACTTCCAGTGACACCGGAAATGCAATTGGACTGCCCATCGCACGGAAGGTTAGTCCGCAAGAAATAGAATTCGACCAGTTGTTTGTAAAAACTTTTGTCGTTCGAAAATTATTATGGGGCATACTTTAGAACGTTACTGTATAAACTTTGATGTGCACCAACTTTTCTTATCCTTTTTGAATAACTTATGTTAACTTAAACGCGTTTATAACTGGAAGATCTTAATAATTTAAACACTATGTTGGTAACTTTAAATTTGAACTTCCATAGGCTTATTTCAATACAAAACCTTATGTAAACATGAAAATTGCATCATCTGCTTGAAGGAATATTTTACGTACCTAAAAATATAAAAGTGTCGTAATTCGCAACGCTAATTAGCAGCTGAAAAAAAATCTTAAAAGCAGTACTTGCTACATCTAATCAGTTAATGTTAATACGCATAGATTTAAAACATGACTCATATTAAATTGCATGGTAAAGGCAAGGCTTGTTGTGGAAAACCTTAATTGTCTTGATTTTACGATAGATTCAAAACTAGCGTGACAACCTTAAATGGCGTTATTGCGAGCGGTATTTTCACAGGCAGCTTGGTGGTAGTTCCGTGTATGTTATAGGAAACAAATGTGCTCTTCTTCTTCTGCGATCAACCCCACCAATCCAAGTATCTTCAAAATAATTAAGTAAAAATGTTACAAGTTCCTCATTATGTCTAGAAAATCCATTATTAAACAATGTCTCAAAAGCTCCAACGGCTTCATCTTCAAGTACATGCTAGTACTTGTATGTTTAAACTTAAGTGGGAATTTTCTGTGCGCTGCGCCTGCAGACCAGTACTCCGTATGTCTCAATATGCACAAATTTCAGTAAATTTATTACACACTGCTTTAATTGAGCCTGCTCAAAATGTACATCAGAATATGGAATAAAATGATTTTTAAAATTTTTAAAAGGTATTTTTTTGTTACGACTTACATTTAGGTTGTGCTTCTTAAGGAAGAAGCTAGAAACTATCACCAAATTCACGACGAAAAATTGGTGATGACTTTCAATCGGTTTAGCGCCTTTTGCGTTCGAAAACCGAAAATGCTAAGTTCAGATAGTTGCGCGACCATGCCTTTTGCTAAATTGCACGACAACATGCGTATGAAGATTCTAAATAATCATATATATAGAGCGATCAACCTATTCAGTTGATCTGTGCGACTTGTGTATTTTGCACGTGTAAAAGCACGAACAATGGACGATGATTTCAACATCGATTTGTTTGTCGATGAAATAGAGAAAAGACCATCTGAGCTAGCATTGCTACACTGCCGCGACTTCGTAATCAACAGGTGCACATTATCCCGTAACTTGGCCTAAGTGCTGCGAAGCTAAAGCTGAACATGCCAGCGCGTGCAGGTACGCTCAGGCTTGTTTGGGTATGGGGCAACCAACCAACAAAATAGTCCCTATGAACAGTTTCCCCGCGTTCCCAGCACTTTAGAAACCTTACTTTTAGGATTACCCTCGTACATACTACTACGATCGGGCAATCATAGTCACCTTTCTTCAAAATCATTAAAAATTAATTTATTAGGATGACACACTTTTCAAGTACTTTGGTAACAATGATCGGTGCAAGTAGCATATTTACTGGTTTTGACATACACCTGTGCAAAGTTATTCATTTCATAGAAGTTAATACTTTTTAGTAGATAAATAAATTCAGGCAGATAACACTATTAGGCATAACAAAGCAGTTGATGTAGTACAATGTCAGTGTAGAGCAGTTGATAATTTTATATCTACGCACCTTATTTTTGTTAAAGCAAACGAAATGGCAGTATGCGCAAGTAATCAATTTAATCGTTAATAATAATATGTCATGTAACTATTTCGTGCATGATAAGTTATGTAAGTATGGATCAATTGGAAATCAAAAAAATGTTCTCGTAATACATTACGCTTTTCTTAATTTATTTTATCAGATTATCTCTGAATATTTCATCTATTTGCACCTATCTACGTTTTCGTCTTTTTGCCAACCTTTTGTTATATGTTAAGCATGTTACTGCTAAATGATTGGTTGAATTCGAGTATAAATCTTGTTAAAAGTAAAAATACTTATAATAAATGAATTGTACTTTGGTGTATACGATTTTTCTGCAATAGTTTGCTGGACTTTTGGACCTTTGGAACTAATACATGTGCGTGTTTATAGTCAATTGTGAGCAGTCGTGGCATTCATCTTGCGGAAAGCATCCTTATATTCAGATAAGTTATTAAAATGTTATGCACCTGGTCAACTGAGATGCCTTCAGCCTTAGCAACCTCAGGTACCTTCAATCTACGATCATTAATTGGGCATTTTTTTTCAATCACTGCTCTGTATTCGATTTTTCCCATTCATGTTAGATGAAACCGAAAGTAGTTCGCTTTAAACAGTTTCCATTCACATACTAACTGATTTATTTGTTTGAAAACTTTACAGGACTCTTGCCAAGTGTTATTTTTACTAAAAATGGAGTATACTGTCGAAAAATGGAATTGATAATTATGAATAATAATTTATTTCCTACAGGTATAACCCAAGTACAGGAAATGTACGACGAAACACTACATTTCACGAACACATACATACAAGAAAAATATAATACCCTAAAGGAAATTCAAATGTGGTGGAGGAAAAGAATAACGTAAACAATCTACAAATTAATGATAACTTCAGCTATTGTTTTAAAACAACTAGAATGCACATCACACAACTCAGAAATGTTGTTATAATTCTTACACATTCTAGACACATGTGGCTTAACTGAAACATTTGTTCTACTTCCTGGACAATTAAACATACATTCATAATCTACTTTTAAGCTAGGAAAATTTAAGTTATGTTTAAGTTAATTTTACTCAATAACTACGTGCAGTCAATATCGTTATTTAATAACTCAAATAAAAACTTTACGCTTAATATATTACCCTTTTTACATAACGAAACAAAACCTAGTCTAGATAACACATTATCATAATTAAGTCCTCTTTCTGGGTAAGCTCCATCAAATTTAAACCATAAGTACCTTAAAAAGCGCCTTTGAACCGGATTCAATATTATTTGTATGAGTTTGGTAAATTGCAAACCATATCAACGATGCATATTCCAGTGTAGACCTAACATAACTATAATAAGGCAGTGTTAGGCATCCAATGTTATTGAAATCACGACAATTTCTACGGATAACACCAAATGTCCGGTATGGGCTCCCAATTGTTGCGTTTATATGACTGACAAAAGTAAGTTTGTTGTCGAAGGTTACGCTAAAATCTTTAATAGTTTGAAACTGTTGAAAAATCTATAAAGTTGTCGCTTCTCATGTATTACAGTTTTCTTAATGTTGAATTGCAAGTAATTAAAGCCACACCAATCATTATTACGCTGATATATCTTTTTGCAGTTTAATGCAATCTTTCTCGTTCCTCTAAATATGTTCAGATTACCAGCAAATATTAAGTGCTCGCTATTAATAACGCTAGTATTATTTATAAATAGTGGAAACAAAACTGGATACTTGTTGCAATCCAGAACGAGGACAAAATGTGTTAGATCTCATCTGGCAGTATTCCATAAATTCTTCTCTCCCAATTAAAGAAGATCTAAGCTGCACAACCAGAGAAGGTGAAAAACTAATGGCCTGTAGTTTCCAAACTAGTACATAGTGATTAACTTGCTCAAATGCTTTTTGAAAATCAGTGTAAACTGTATCAACTTGGCCAAATTAATCTCTGTTGCTAATGTAATGTTATTAACAGCCAACATTATTCCACCATGCTGTTGGCTGAATGTTCCGTTCGAAGAACAGTATAGTGACTGGGGAGAAGTTCATTGCTAGAAACGTCAGCGCTTAACCAAGTCTTATAGATTATTATAGAAATTGTTAATTTTGGAATTAAGTCCTCTAACATTTTGGTAAAGGCAGTGTACGGTATGGTCGTGCTTGGGTTTATCAGCTAGTTTAAATGAATAATTTTGGGTACACCGTGCACATATTTAATTTTCAAATTTATTTCCTAGTTAATCCCAGTTTTGTAATTCAGCGTTAAGAGTTTGTTGCTAGAGTCTTATCGAACGAAATGTAGTTCGCAAATTCTTAGAATTTCTAACAGTAAATTCGTTGTCCAATGTTATTTTAATAGGTCGTAGATTAATAATATGCGAACTATTGTAAAGTCTGCGGGATTTTAAGTTAGAAATTTGAATAAATTTCAGTTTTACAGATACTTTAATATTAACCGCTGCTAAACGTGCACTGCTCTCCAGTTTCGTAGGGACCCAAAAAATTACAATTTTTTTTGCTTCCTGATTTGTCTCTCATTTACCTCCTGAACAACTTCCTTAAAGTTAAGATCGAATTTGTGAGAATTCAACTGTGTAAAAATATCTTTCTCAAATGCAGTTAATTTTTCATTGAATTCATTCTCTAGACTACCTAATGATAGACAAAAATCATTTTTTAATGAGACAACCAAGGATTTAATATCGCTAAATTGATACATATTATTGTCTAAGGTTTTAATACAGCCGAATTTTGCTCTAGTTACGACTGTAACACCTTCCTGTCGCGAATAAGTCCGTGGAAAACGTCGCATTGTGAAGATAGGCTATCAAATTTGACAATTTTTGAAGTTATTCATGATAAAGTGGGGTTTATAATTACTTATAATTATTTGTGGTTTTTAAGCGAAATGAAATGGGAATAGTTAAGCAAGAAAAAGGATTAATAACAGGGACACATGCTTCACGCTAAACTGCCTTTCTCAGCGACTTGTTAATTAACAAACCTAGACGGTAAGGTAAAACAATAGTCAAACAAAGGATAAATTTATAAACATACATCAAACAATACAACAATTCTTATTTAAATTTATTGTATATAGTTGGCTTATAGAAACAAAATGAACAGAAAAAGTGTAGGATTATAAAAAGAAAAATATTCGATGATTCTCCCCTTTACTTACATCCACCGTTTGACAAAGCATAGCACAAATTTGTGGTAATTAAACAGCGTGGTCTATGAAACACGATGATATTTACGTATAAGTACTAATTTCGTAATAATACAAAATATGACAGAGAAACTGTTTCACGTCTATACTCTGATGCATTCGCGAAAAAATCTCTTCAGTGGTCTTATGACTAATTGCTCATGCCATGTCTCTAAAATATTTCTAACTTGAAAGCTTACAAATTGCAAAGCTCACAAATTGCCTTTCCTTTAAAAATGTTTCACTGATTCTCTCTCTCTCCCTTTTTCTAAATAACATTGTATTCACATGCTTGGGTCTTCTCCGATTTGTTTGACCAACTTAAGCATTTTTCCCTCTAATTTTATAGAATTTTTTTTTGTTCGGTACTTTTATCCTATTCTAAAAATTATTTTTATCCAATTTGTTTTTTCTTACTAATTAAACGAATATAGCGAATGCTTAACTTGAATTTAACTAAAATTTAAATTAATATATAGGTGTCCCATAAAAAAAAACATGTTAGGTTCACCCTGAAATTATGGTACAACCTGTATACATGTAAATATTTTTAAAATGTTACGTTTAGGAGTGTTTAGAATTTTCATTAGAAAGTATTTTTAATATCTCTTTTAACAACAGGTGTATCGAGCTTTTCCACACTATTGCGCCATCCTGTATATCGCCTATGTTTTTGTAAAGAATGGTATATGTTTTAGGTCCTGTTCATTTACTGTGAACCCGCTACAAGAAATATTGTCACCTAAGAACAAGGCAGCTTGTACAATATATAAACGTGTTCATTATATCTAAAAATAGTCCAAATGATGTTTATGTAAAAGTTGAATATGTTTGGTCGTAGTTTCGTTGTTGCATATTGTATTCGCCATGTAGCGTAACATGTTTGTATACGAACCCACGGCGTTACGTAGGCGTGCACATTAGCAGTCTTTCGAGTTGGCTTTTCCCTTTAACATTATAAATAACTGAGAAGTGTACTAGAATAACCAGACCTTGTTTAAACGATATAGGCGATTGATTTTCACGCACATCGCATTGATTGAAAATAAAAATCTATTGAACCTTCCATTTTGACGTCATCCTATGTGTTCTATTTATATCGCAAGGTTTTTTGATTAGCATCCTTTAACATAAAATAGATAGTATACGCTCGAGGAAGAACAATTTCCCACAATTCGCTCAGAATTTACAGCGTATTGCCGTCTAAAGAAAATACACAAGATCAGTATATTTTTATATGCAAACATGTGTGTAATAAATTCACATGAGGGGTTTCTGTATCACTGCAATGTAATCATTTCTACTTAAAAATGAAAACAAATCCAAATAGAATTACAGTTACGTTTCATGCGGGAACACTAAAAACAGCTTGACAGAAAAAAACGTGCAATTCGCGTGTTCTATCTTGCTGAAAGTTTTATCGGAATTTTAATGCGAACTAACACGCATTTAATTCATTTAATTATGGGATTTGTGCAGATAGCGAAAAAACAAGTGCTGAAAAATCCCATGAACGCTAAGCTACCCGTGTGTTTATTGTGATTGTAGTTTTTAAGCGTCGCAGCGGATAATGGATATCAGGCAAAACGCGAATATGCGTTTTACAGTTTCTTGGTCACAAAAATGCATTTTAAAAAATACGAGATCAGTTTAGCACTATTTTGGTTTTGAAAATTAGTTTTTGTTTTTGTTTGCTGCTGGCATGGTTAATACGATGGGTTAATAGTACTTGTAAATACAGTTGCGGCCGGCAAATTTACCTTATTTTTTCGAAATTTATTGGCTTTGATCCCCCTTCGATCTATCGACAGACCCCAGTCCCACATATGTACGGAAAAGTTTCCGCTATTATTTGTTTTCTACAAATATTTTTCGTTGAACTCGAAGTTGACCTTTATAAGATGACTGGAAAATGTGTTCATAGCAGACCACAACTCGGTTTTAAAAACATTGGTGTGCGTTTAAATATTAATTTGCAATTCAATCTTGGCGTCCCTATTATTTTGAATTAATAGCGCTGTATAGTTGCTATGTAATTAAAAATTCCTTGTTCCCTTAATCAATCTTTACTGTTCTTACAAATGCAGGAAAGTTAGTTTCTCCTACTGCCTTAATTGAGGTGGTGAAAGGATGCCACTTCTCTTGGTTCACTATTAATTCTGAATTGTTCTCTTGACCGTCTTGAGCCGATGTTTTCTACCCTGAAGCCACTTTCTTTTTAAGTAAAAAAATTGTGCTCTTGTTACAATTTAATTTATTGGCGACCTGTAGTATTAACCAGCATTCATCTAATTTTGCATAATTTACCTTTTGATAATATTGAATATGAATACAATAACTAACTTTAATTAAGAAACAAAGCCTAATACTCTAGGTTAGTTATAATTAATGTAGACATAAATGCATCAAGTTCACGTATTTCTAGACATTCTCTTTTAAAAATCTACACAAATTTCATAATTTAGGTCTTTCTTAAAAAATCACTTGCATTATTAAATAACTCAAAATTAAATACTAAAATTGTGAATCTTTAAGGTTTTACAGCAAGTAAATTAAGCTATAACGCAGCACAAAAATAACGCAAGTTTGTATAACTCTCTTAGAAAGCTAAGTTCGTAACACCAATCATGGGTGGCACCCAATTAAAGTTGTTAAATTCAACATAAAATAAAATGAAGAGTCTAATAAGCCTAACGTATAACTTTAATGGAAAATGGAAAAAGTTAGGAAAAGTACACCTTCTAGTTTTATCAGCAGCGAACGCAGAAATCACGTCCTCAAAGTTAATATTGTTTTCCTTCGTGTTCGATATTCAATATGTCAAGATTTTCGTTTATTTCATCTCGTGTTGCTTATTGTGAATCTCACGTAATCTTTAATTAGTTTCAGCTTGCCAAAACTCCTCTCAAATGGAACTACTAACACACAAATTATTATAAATGATTTTAGCGTGCAATATTTGGATTGGAATAAAAAAATCCCATTCCACAAAAAACTTTTAAAAATCCAAAGCTAACCAATCGTTTGAAAGCGTCGCACAGGCTGTTTTTAAATGCTTTCTCGATGTAGGAGAATACTTTTTTTTCTTCTTATATTTGTCTTAATTTCTTTAAATCGAAGGTGTGTATCATCTCCAAACGGGTGAGCCGTGGGGCGCCAGCGTCGTAACTATTATCTTTTCAATGAGCACTGATTTTTTCTAGTTTGATTTAATTATTTCAATAAAGGATATTTCACACTTTTCGTTAATAAGCCTTTAATAAGCCCCTAATAATTCGTTAATAAGCCAAAACAAATTCGTTTTCTCTGGTCACTTAGAGAGATTTACCCGGACCACCGCATCCGGATTTCTGATGACTCTAAAAATAGGTTACGTTATTTGCTGAAACCACACTGCTTGCTAACAAAGTATAAAGTATTTAGAGGTGCGTATTAATCCCATAATATATTCCGTGCAGACGTACCGCATCACTAACAACTATTCCGGAATGATGTATCAGTAAAAACAGTAATGGTAAGTTCTACGATTCAAAAAAAATCAACTGCAGAAGTAACTAAGAGCATTTCATGAAAAATTTAATTTTAATTCTATTTTTTTTTGTCTCATGGCTATTTGTTTCTGATTTTTTATTTTCTCATAGTAAAGCTTTTTTTATTATTTTTATTTTTTTCATGGACTGTAATCTTATCATCTAGTATAATTTCGAAGGAAAAAGAGATGATAATATTCTCTTCTTTAACAGTAATAACTCACATTGAATATACCCTTTCACTTACAAATTAAAAAAGATTCTAAAGAAGAAATTACCCTCAAACGGCGCTCTTTAGCGCTTAATTAGAGAAGCATATACTCTAAATGAATAGCATTTCTTAATCTTCTCAAATTTCTCCTTAAAACGAATCCAGGTTCCTAAGAATCCATTAAGAAAAATCAAAGTTATCGCGAATTCTTTCGGATATTACATAAACTCATATCTTCATTCTGTTTGAAAGAATACATCAGTATTGAGTATTGAGACAAATTGAAGCAACAACATGTGGGCCATGCACTAACTAATATCATCCCACAATTCCATTTGAATTTTTCGAAAAATTATGCTTTTTCTACGTTCTCACATTAGTTGGGCTCTCAATTCCAAACTTGAATGAAATGCTCTTAGTTACTTTTATAGTTGATTTTCTTTTGAGTCCTAGAACTTAGCGTTAGTGAGAGAGCTGCTTTCCATCATTAAGCAGACGTCCATTATATTACAAACGTTTAATTTTCTGTATCATATTCAGTAAAAAGTATCTTTTTCTGTTTGGTTTTTATTTGTTTGCCTTCTATTAAATTTATTTGGTGCAAATTTCGTTTATCGTTTATTCTATTTTTGATTGTTAACATGTACGCACGAATTATTTTCATATATTTCAAGAAAATTAATTGCAGCGTTTATAAATATCTTCAATATTTTTTACGTAAGACAAATACTGCTCATCATATTGTCTTTTATACGTGGCACTTTGAAGTAGTAGAATCGAAAATTTTCTCTACCGCTTCAATCCATTAACAATATAACTTTGGTGTTAACAGGTCTTTTTTGTAAAAATGAATACAGATACATAATATTGCTTGTATAGTTATCCTCTTCGAATATTTTATATGAAATAACAAAGTACAGATACAGAGCTATTACACTTCGCACAACTTAAAATACACCTGTATCAGTGTAATAACTGCGAGTGAAATTATTTGTCGCAATTGCCCTAATGTAGAATTTTACTACTGTTTTTAATAGGCAATTTAGACAAGTTTATGATACAGCTACAGTGTTATTGTGCCTAAATTGAAGTGACTTGTTTTGTATAATCTGTTTCAATTGAAATTCCTTTAATCGAATAAGTTTCGTACAAAATAAACATTCACAAAGACATAAACAAAAATCTAACATTTAGTTAATGTATTTAGGTACGGTTCGGTAATGAAGTCGTTTGTACAGATAAATGATCATTTACTTACAAACCCACACATTTTATTATCTTAGTATGTTAGGAAAATATATCCACGATTCTCCAACTTCCACGATACAGCGAAATATAACAACCTTAAGCTTAGAGGAAATGGTTTGCCTAATATCCCATCATACAGGTACGTGATACAACAACGCCATCCTACTCTTGACTTTTTCTCTCTATTACACGCAATTTTATAAAGCTTATTGCAGAAACACAGTTAAGGTTGTTTCCCCAACAATTGTATATATTTTGGTAGATAAATTTTTATTAAATAGCAAAAGGCTACGTTCTTTTATTCAAGTGTTATGAATCTTATATTCGATATTATACACTTGCCAAAATTCGAGGCCAAATGCCAGATTACGAGGCTTTAATAGCTTTTATGGATTTCATTTGTATTGAGGAAAAACCTTCAAAACCAGTTAATTCAATTTCCTGCATCTATCCTGCAAGTATTTCTAGAACCACAATAAAGAAAAAGAGTTGCAGGCTGGACTATGTATAACTGTTGCATATGTCTGTAAATCATATTATCGCACATAATTCTCCACTATTTCAGCAGTTTCCGTAGCTTGTACTATAAAACCATATCTCAACCTGTTATTACGGCTGCTTCGAATAACTAATTGTTAATTATAAAATGTAGCTAGGTAATTAAGCAAATGTCAAAGTGCTGAGCAGGTCAGCACCGCTAAGTGTTACTCTCGCATATACTCGTGATCCGCTACGTTAAATCCATTTCAAATGAATATAGTAACATTTCTAAATATTTCCAACACCGCATAATAGCTGGCGGCGTAACAATGTACTACTTCCAAATGGAAATAGCTGTTGGTATCCTCGTAAAATATTAATACGTCTACAAATTAATTATAGCTGCACGTTTAAATGGAAAATAATTACGTTCAAAGGAAACGTATTCAAACAATATCATAGCCAAGCTCAATAACAATAAAATTACATTAAATTATTACATTAGCCTTGGCCAAAAAGCTGCAGAATCCCTGCTTTCCGCTTTAATTGCTTTTCCGTTTTAAGTGCCACCTACCATTATTTCATTAGAGACTCAATTTTAACAACCTGTTTATTAAGATTTCTTCAAGGTATCCGCAAAATTTCATTTTGTCCTGCAAATTTATTCCATGGAAAACGTGCGGCATAAATATTAAAAAATAAGCGCGCAGTAAAATCTGAAAATGTTGTATCTTCGTCTACACCTGTTTTAATTATTGGCAATTTTCTTAGACTTTGGGGTCTTATGCAGCCTCTCATGCTATTAACCTTTAATTCAATTACCTATGTACAAACTGCATAACTTGTAGGGACAAATAATTTTTTTTTTTTTTGAAAAGTGACTGTAATAGTTTGCCATATTATATAAAATTTTGTGACTTACTGAATTGCATTTGATTTTATTATAGACTAAATATTATGTATAATGCATATTCAGGCAATTTTGGTGGGGAGCTGTTTTAAAAAAAAAACACCCCAACAATTTTTTAAGACCGGAATTACTTTTGCCTTCATAATTTAGCCTGGTTCTAATATTTGTTCTTTTAAAAATTCTACGTGCGCCAGTTCTATCAAACCATATCGACGGAAGTATTTGCTATTGAGATAACGATGATAAGTCTTTGGCATAAACGGTTCACGGGCCTTTTATTTACAAAGGTAATCTGAAAAGTTTCCAGGCTAGCATAGAAACAGGTACCTACTTTTTTGGTCAAATTCAGTTTTATTTCTCAATAACGGTCTTCATGTAAATCTACAGCTTTTTTCCAAGCGATGCTAAAATATCCTTAATCCGTCCAAATAATACTTACCACCTTGTTCTGCAAAATAAGCGCTTAGAAATGTGATGGCTTCCTTATCACATGGAAATCTCTGTAACTCTGTTAATTAAGCTGATACGGCCACATTTAAATTCCGCTAGCCAAAATTTCACTGTGATAAGTGATGGTGCAGAGTACCCCTAAAACAGTGCTCATCTCGGCTTCAATTTGCATAAGCGTATTGCCTTTCAAATTTAATGACGAATCAATATTCGATTTTTTCAATTTTAACAGAGCCATTAACAGGGACTGACACAAACAGCTGTTATATAGCAACTGAGCGCCCAATACGGCTGAAATTTTCAAACGTGTCTTTCAGCGTATGCATAAGTACATTACTAGGATTTGTTTGACGAGCAACGCCATCTTTATATTCAAGCTTGAAACTTTTCAGACCATCCTTGTGCCTGTCTATCTCAAAAATTAGTAAGTTAAAAAAATTCCAACCATGTATTGTGGAAAGGTAGTTTTGAATTTTCGCGGGTATTACATCAGAATAACGCGTCGTTTATGCCGGCGTGTCATTGTGTACTAGCAAATGTATATTAATTATGCAAGATGATGGTCATAAGAAATGCATTTTATGCACATAAAGGGGATGTGTGGCTACAATAAATTCAATTATTTTATTCAATAGTTACTAACATGAACAAACATGAAATAATTGTAGAAATGTCTTTCGGGTGATGTCGTGTAGTTGATTTTTAACTTGACGTTTCGCTGACTATCCTGTCAGCTTCTTCAGAAGATTTCTAAAGACTGCTGTTGTTGTCTTTTGCTGCTCGTTATATATCCTATTTATTTATATTTTAACAAGGAGACCACCGCATAAGCTACAGCGACGTCAAGGTATTAGCCAGGACCAGCCACTACTACCCGAGGATAATACGCGAATCTATAGAAATAATGAAGAACACCAACAACTTCAATCGCGAAGATGGATACAGGATCAGCAACACGTGGAGGTTAGCACTACGAAGTCGTCATACAACGAACGACGCGATTCGGCGGAACGGAACGGTTATGGATCAGCAAAGCAGAACGGTTATGGATCAGCAAAGCGGAACAAAAATAGGATATATAACGAGCAGCAAAAAACAACAACAGCAGTCTTTAGAAATCTTCTGAAGAAGCTGACAGGATAGTCAGCGAAACGTCAAGTTAAAAATCAACTACACGACATCACCCGAAAGACATTTCTACAATGGATTACGGTCGTGAAAGCCTACACTCAACTAATGAAATATTTTGAATAGATTTTTTGAATAGGCCAATTCTGTCATCTAGATCTAGATGTCATCTGGTCTGCAGTAAAAGCTATTTTGGACTAGGTAAATGGTCGAAGATAATACAATAAGAAGCTGTCTATTATGGCGTTATTCTAGAGAGCGATAGATTTAGCGTAAGAGCGATAAATTTTCTTTGTTTTTAATTATAATAATCTCATTTATTTTTGCTAAGATGTTTGGCTTCAAGTACATAGCGTCTCGAAATATTTTCTACTTTTACTTCACAGTTTACTAATTCAGCGAACAAGATAACTTACATAATGTATTCAAAGGAGCTAACAGAAATAGCTTTGTTAAGAAGCACTTAATAGTGTAAAAGTTAAACTTATTGTCAAATGAATACCTGTAAACATTTTTCTATCAATACAAAATTGACTAAGCATCGAAGTATTTAAATGTAAATATCCTGGGTAATATTTCAAACAAAATCAAATGCTGTTACAGAAGCGAAAAAAAAACCTGAATAATAATAAACACATCCTATGAAATGCTGTGAAATACAGATGTAATTCGGTAAGATATTTTAGTTATTTTAGTTTTATTAGAGTTTCCGGATACATCAAAAATGGTTACAAGTTGCGGTCAGTAGGATGTACGTATTTCTAAATATTTACAATTTAATTAAAGTTTAAAAAGTGTTGCGCCAATAATGTGTGAAATATGATTTTACACCTTTTGCTTATCCTATATTTTACTTTTCTTATTATATGACCCTTTGAAATGTAATTATAATCGCTTTCAAATTATATGCAAATTAAAACTGAAGCTGTTGGGAAATTTTCTGGCTACTTTTATAAGGTAGCTTCTTGAATTATTACTGTTAAATAATATGTCTCGGCTTCCTTTCCACAGGTTAAAAACTTTTCTTTATTGTCAATTGAAATTCATTCTAAAATCACCAATTCACATTTACAGTGTGCAAACTTTTATATATGATTTATTTTTGCGGTAAAATAAATTACTGCTCCTATTTATTTCTTTTTACATAAGTATTGCGTTCTTTTAGGAGATCTATGTATTCCATTTCTATGTAAAATGTATAAATTTTTGGAAAATACAGAAATTGTTCAAACAAAAACTTCATGATGCTCGATTAACCTTATATAGAATAGTTCTTTGTACCACAATATACGCCATATTATATATTTCCTACCTAGCCCAAAATCAGCCTTTTACGAAAATATTTGACAATTGCTTTATAATATACATACATCCATATTAGTCAAAATTATCAGTTTTTGTTATATATTGACACATTGTCATATTGATACTTACGTTCTTAGGGACTGTTAAGGACAACCAATGCAAATAAGTGACACTGTCATCCCTCCAATCAAGACAATAATTATTGACTTACGTACACTGATCGAGAAGGTGCGTTAATGTAACATTTTTTTTTATCATAATTGGGCCAACGAACGAGTTTATTGTTTTAATAATTTGCTGTTTACTTTATCCACGAATACAAACTTTTGTGTACACTATATACTATAAACGGATTTATTAATGTAAAGAATATTAATATCTAATAAAAAATCCCTAAAGTTTGCTTCGCGTCTCACAACGTAAGTTAATAACCGGGTATTTATTAGATTTAAAAAATAGTTTCAATTTGAAAAACGTAGTTCATTGCTGCAATAGATTTATTAGTTATTATAATAATTTTTTGTTGCTTTAACAAAATGATGTCAACGTGTTTCAGTATAGCCAACAGTACGAAAAAATAATTATATAATGAATCGCTATATAATAATAAACTAAACTCAATACAAAATTATTCAGAAACATTGCACTCTAGCTCAATGTATTTCTTTTTTTCTTCTATTATTTAGCATGTGTTATCAAAACATATACATTATTTTGTAGCTCTACCAGTCTACAATATTGTATTGATGTATAGTTGTGCTAATTGGTTGACCTTGCAAAGATTTTAAGTAATAAATTTGCACTTTCAAAATAACCATCCGCCGTTACGCAGTCCCACTACAAGTAATTTTGTTTGTAATCTCAATCGGATGGTTATTTAGTGGTTTGATACGCAAAATGTTGGCTAACGTCTTTAGAAATTAAAGCAACCGATAATACAAACAAAAATAAGATATCAATTTTTTTATTTACCAGTGACAATATTCGATAACTATCTGGCATTGAGCTAATACTCATCCCAAAGGCGCATAACTTATAATTCTTTTTTCTTCTTTTTATCGCAACAATTTTGCTTCTTATATCTTGTAAGTACCTGTATTTAATTCTTTAATGATAAGTTGACAAATAAATTAGTTATAAAAGTTATATTTTCAAACTGTTACAAGAACTAACAAGAACAAGATTTAATGAAAGCTTATATTAACAAAGTACGTTGTGTTAATCAAATTGCAAAACGTCTTAATGTTTTACTTCAGTTAAGACATTCCATATTTGATATATTTCATTAATTCGGTGCTTACTTACCTTTGGATGTTCAATTGCAGTTGAATTACCTTGTGTTTCTTTTCGAGCTCAACTTGAAAATTCCATTCCATTCACTTAGCTTTATCTTTTTTACTACTTCCTTCCACGTGTTCTTCCATATATATTTCTTAGTTCAATCCCTCTTGTCACATAAACTCTTTGTTAATTCTCATTTTTTTCACGTCTTAATTTTGTTGGAAAGTTTCCCCAAAAATTATTTTCAGTTCTTCTCTAAATATATTTTTTATGTTGAATTCAATTTGCATTTTTCCTTAGTATATTATTTTTCTGACTATTTCTACCTTAACTTCTGACTGTAAGCTTTTATTACCTAGTAATTTGTCGATGTTAACAAGGTTGATCCTATAGCGTTCAGTGGTACTCTCTCGCCATCCCTTTTATCTAGTAATTTTGTGTTCACAGCATTGGATAGTTTACCAGGTTTTGCATTCCTTTCATTTAGTACCTCTTTTAAAGATATTTGTAATTACATACTTCACCAAGATTTTGTTTCTTTATTCTGACGTTATTTGCACCTATTATTGCCTGTTTTAGAATTATTGATAGAGTGTACAATGCTTTGTTCCTCCGGAAGACACTTCCAGACGATTGTACACGAGGTTTAGTCGTCACTATTCTTGCGGCACGGTACTCTTAGCAAGACTATGGAACGAACGGTTTGCGTTAGCATTTTTCATAGCTCTCTTCGAATTTGTTATTTGTGTCCTAGAGTAGGAGGATCGAACTGTGTCAATATTTGTATCAAAAATGGTTTCTTTCGTTGGTTTTGTAAAAACCTAAAATGTTCCCCCCAAGTTCTCTGACTTCAGAGTTCCTAACTCATGCACTTAATAACCAAATTAGCAATAGCTATATATCACGAAACACAAGATCAGATCTTCCCTTTTACCGAGCAATATTGGTGTAGCACAGGGATCCGTCGTTGGGCCAGTTATATTTTCATTATTTATTGAGGACGTCGTCGATTTTTGAGGTGACTGCAGTGTTGTGTGTCATGCAGACGATACAACTATACTGGGTACTAGCAATGAGCCGGATGTTCAGAGTGTTACATATGCTAGATAGAATATACAGCTGGTGTTGTGCAAACTCACTCTCGTTAAATTTTGATAAAACGAAGTAAATCTTACAGATTACAAACAACGTTATTGATCATTCTAGTTTAGCTAAGTTCTTGGGAGTAACTCTAGCCTCGTCGCTGAAATGGGATTTTCATTGTCAGTCTTTAACTTCAAAATTAATTATTTTAAAATTAAGGCACCTAAAGCAATCCTTGAGCATTGACTCTTTAAGAATTGTATATATATGTCGGTTACATATAGAGTTTTTCTTTGAGAACCTAACTCTTGTACAAATCAAGTTTTCCTTAAGCAGAAAACTGCAATTAGATGTGTTATTGGTATCAGTCTACTAACATCTTGTAGAAACTATTTCGTCTCTCTAAAAATTCTAACCATATTTGAATTGTACATTTTAGAAGCTGCTTGTTATATTCACCAACATAAGCATAAAATATCAGAGACTGACAATGCACAACATGATTATAGCATAAGGGAGCCTTATCTCCTAAGATATATCCCATGAAACATAGTCCAAAACTAACAGCCGATTGTGTGGATATTCTTGGAGTCTATACCAGTCCTCCAGATAATTGGAAAGTCTACGACTTAAATAAATTTAAAAAAACAATTAATCCTAGTTATTATCCAAATACTTTTATTCATTTCATGAATTTTTCGATTGCTTTGTTTAATATATGTACAGTCACCTTGACTCATTATTTAACTATTTTTTTCTTTCTTCAATTTAAAGATTGTATTGTTTCCATTTTTATCTTGTACCTTTTCTCTGAGTTATTTCAAACTGTTCTGTTTGAAATAACTCAGCTTATTATTATTATTATTAATTGGTGCTTCGTTTCCAAAATTACAAGAAACTATTTTTAGAGGAAGACGTTTCCGAGAATGTACTTCAGGTAAATATCTACTAAACGTATTGCTTAAGAAAATGCTGACAGCTTGTATAAATTGATCTGTTCAGTACAGCAAATACGAACCTAAAAAATGTTCGCAAACTATTTGAAAGTTTGCGATGTAACTATATTTCCATGGAGCTATAAAACAGTAAAAATAGATCGCGAAAAGTTCTACGACACCTGCAATTCGGAAAGTATAGTTACTCGAATATATTCGTTAACTCGTAACCTCATAGGTTAATGGGCGAAAACGTAAAAAAAAGCAATAATATTTTGTATATAAGTATACATCTCCCATGCCAAAGTAATCACTTTCCTAGGCAATAACTCATCGGAACGTAAATAGCATGAATATAAAAGTGCGAGCAATTTGATTTGGGACGCTTGTAATGCACAGTCGAAAAATAACTCTTCGCTTCTTACGACAAAGGTGGAAGATTTTTTCTATTCGTACAGGATGGAAAGTAACCGCCTTGACCCCACTTTAATTTATGTTCCTTAGCATAGGATGAATTTCTTAGCGTTGCCAGCGCAACATACGTTACGAGTAACGGAAAAGGATCGCCGTACACATCGTAGTGACGAGGAAAGTTTTGAGATACTATTTGTGGAATTGGAGAGTCGTCGGAAACGGAGAATCGCTTTAAGTAATCTACATGTAAACATATCGTTGTACGAGCCAAAAGTAATGGGCAGCTAAAATCGATTTGAAGAAGATTCGGAAGACTTTTAAGAGCACTTAGGATCTAACTTTTTCACATTCTAGTTTTAAAGGATTTATTTTCAGACTATGTTTTCACGAAGAACAATAGTAGTTTTAAAAAATTAAAAAATTTTACATATGCGTATTTTATAGTCAGAAGATTGTGCATTTTATTTATTTAAAAAAAAAGCGTTAAGGGATATTGACAGATGATCGAAGTAATATGATTTGTCGAACTCTGTAGAATAGGTCTCTGTTTCGATAATGACCTCTCAATTGGATGTGAACCGCTTTCCACCAAGCCATTTTTTCGAGCTTCAGAAACAAAAAAAGCAACACAACTTTCCTTTCAAATTTTTATTGCTCTAGAGTTTAAAAATTTAAATAAAAGTTCTGTCCACTGGTAAGGGTTCAAACCATAATGTTCTTTGCAACCACCTCTTTTTTATACAGAAATTTGAATTTGTGAACTTTTAAAATGTAAAAATTATTCTTAGAGCATTGGTGCAACGGTAGTCAAGTACCAGTTCCCATCGCTGCAATTATCGGTGCAAAACGAAATATTTAGTGCACAATTCGACAAGAAAAGCTGGTATTATCAAATTTTAGAAAATTAAAAAAGTGCGATGGACATTAAGTAAGTGTTTGCATCAAAATTCAATCTCAAATATTTCAAAACCGGTGCGAGCACATAACGAAATTTTTACGGCACAAAACAACGCAAAACGATGCTGAAAAATTGTGTTGTTCTTATACCATGATACTCTTTCAATCTCTACAGTTTCGTCGCGATCTGAATTTTCTGGTTGCCGGTGTTTCTTTGTAAGTTGCATAGCTCTGTAAAGTATGTACACTTGTATCTTCTGGAGTAGTTTTAATACGTCGAACTAACAGGGGAACACAGCCAAGTGTGTCTCACCGATTTTAATGGAACTTGGTGGGTTTGTAGACTGATGTAGTTTAAGAAGAATGGTAACTTTCTTAGCTACTAAATCGCCCATTTTCGGGGGGTGGAGCGCCCTATGAGTTATGCTTGTTAGTACCTCCCCGGTCAACACTTGCTTTCCACCTATGAAATTGCGTAGTTGATTTTACCTAAAGGCTATTATTAGTATTGATGTAGAATACTGTAAAAGATATGTTATGTACTAATTTTAGAACCTTTCCCTTGCATATTTATAAAAAGAATGAGAGAAATCTATATATGATATTACTGTTCTAAACCAATTTTGCACAGATTCCAACGAATGTCGTTGCGCTTTTCCACTTCTCCAAAATTCAACAGACCGCGTTTTATATTCAATATAACCATGCTACCTCCTTCTTGAGGTCTGCATGTTCGTAATCTTTGTCATATTCACTTCTTAGTTTAACGAATTGCGGTTCGTGTAGACCAGCCAAGTCTTCAAATTCTAGTGGTACATCTGATTCAATGATATTCCTTAAAGCGTCGCGGAACTCTAGTCTTCACGAGTTATAGGTGTAACAGCAATATTTGCAGCAAGAAATGTTGTTTGTGACAAATTCAGAACATTAGCAAAGTTGATCCTCGCGACTTCAACAATTATTGTTCAACAACCAAATCATGAAACGTAGTCGTCGTCAATAAACTCCGAGCTGCAACTCTTAACTTTTCTTGCTCTATATACATGCATTTGGAAATGAGACAAGAGTTTAATGGCATAATATAAGAAATCCAAACACTTAATATGGATAAAATTTAAATGCAATAGGAATCATGTGCTTTAAATGATACTAAAGATATTTAGATAAGCATATTCTTACATATTACTTACGATTCTTTACATGAGTATAAATAAGTACTATCGTTGCTTATAGATAGTACCTACATCAAATACATATACGTAGATACACAATATTTTTTTTTTCTATAAATTGAGTTACTTTTCGGCATATCAATATATATTATTTTAGCAAATAAAAATTTTGAATTTTTAAATAAATATGGGGGATGTGAATTGTTGCTGGTAAACAATAATTGCGAGAGGAAAACAGTTAAATATGTATCTTAACTTTTTTTTTATACGTCTTATAGTTTTGGAGACATTAATGCAAATAGCGAAGGGTGGTGTTGCCGATAGGGCGCTTCACCCTCCGAAAACGGACGATTCGGCATCTACGAAAGTTATCGTTATTCTTACACTTAATCAGTCTATAAACCTACAAAGTTTCATTTAAATCGGTGAGACATACTTCACTGTGTTCCCTTGTAAGTAGTTCATATTGCTACGAGCACATTCATATACAACTCTAGATGCAGCAAGAACAATTCCTCTAAAGAAGTAGTATTTTGCATTGTACCAGATTTTGTGATGATAATTTAAATGAAAGTAAATTAACGATGACCTGCAAGTAATGTAGGAAACCTAAAGGTGATGACATACCAAGACTTGAAAATAATAGTGTAAATATATTACTTTATAGGCTATAAACCTTAGTTTTTTTTTAAATTCAAGTGGAAACTTTCTGCACAAATATGAAAAACCTTATGGCTATAAACCACATATCACCTAGCTGATTATCTTCGATAAAATTATCAGATTCGAGTGATCAATATTGAAACAGCAACCGATATTTTATCTCATTAGAACGTATTAATTGGACGTTAATTGCACTAAAATTGTGATGAACATTATAGTAATAATTTACGCTTAGTCGTGGTTAAAATTATGTGCGAGTGTGTTAACAAATGTGCTATTTTTAATTCATTTTTTTTAAGTCCAAATTACAAAAACGCAATTGTATATTAGAATGGACATTTGTGTTGTGATAAACCAAATTCCTCAGAATGTGTATCTGTACGGTGAAACTTTTCACTTCACTTCACTATTTAAATTAGTATGTTAATTAAAGAAAAGCATGAGTATCTAAAACTATGTGTATTCAATCGAAATTGTTTCGAAAGTGAAACGCATGAACAGGAAATTTTATTTTCTGTACGAATAATGTTAATGGTCAGGAAGGCTGCACAGTTCATCATTTACCAATTTCTTTAAAAGGTTCACATATCTAATTTATTTTTTGTATGTACGATTGTTAACGTGATTTTTTAAGGCATGCTGTCAGCATTACGAGGGCCAACAGAATTACCTACTTATAAATACCAGTCACGTCACCTTTCAGTGAAACATTTGATTACAGAATACCGGATAAAGTAAAAATTGAAAACGAGCGCATCCAGCGAACACTTATGATTTCATATCAAATGTAATATATGATTTGTTAAGAAAGGAAATTGCTTTGCGACAAGTAATGCACAAATAATTTATTTATTATACAAACAAATAATTTACATTGGTTTACACTGCGTTGAGGGTTGAAAGGAATATATCTAGCAACCTTTTTTTGACAAATATACACGAACATGTCGATTTACAGTCTTGATTTGTTTCTTTTATATCCGCAATTGAGTGTCAGTTTCGGCTAGAGTGAACACTGTTACGTTCTCCTGGTTTGAAGAGCAATGCGCCGTCTGCTTTTGTGCAGCTTTCTTGCAAGGAGAAGCATCAATTGCTTTTGCTTAGATATATAAAATACTCGCTTATTTGCTCGATAGCTTAGGAGCTCTCGAAATTAAACAGTACTTATAAATATATTATACATAGTACTTATAACTAAATAAATTTATTGGAACAGTTCCCTTTATAACATTACAAAATATATAAAAAATGTGAGGTTTCCCTGTTGTATATTATATAATAAAATGCATAAACCTTACCTGTGTGAAATAAGCCCCACTTTTTTTGAAAATCAAAATTCTGGCATTTGTTCCAGGTTGTTCTGAACATTGTTCCAGAATTTCAGACCTGTATCTCTTACAAATCAAAAGATATGCCCAAAGATAATCTCCGGACAGCCCCCTTTTTTTCCGAAAATTGAAATTCTTTGAGAGTTTCTTTAGGTTGTTTTGGTTGTTTTGGTTGTTTTGGTTGTTCTAAACATTGTTCCAGAATTTCAGAACTGTATGCCTTATATACCAATAAATATTGCCAAAAAGGGAAGAAGAAAGTATGAAATTAGCCCCTCTTTTCCAAAAATCGAAATTCCAGGTTGTTCTAATTGCTTCAATCGTTGCCTCAAGAATCGTATCTTTCACCGATTAAAAGCTAGTTGACTCCCTCTGTTAAAAAAGCGAAATGCCGATAGTTGTTATGATATAAAAATAGACGGGCGTCAGATTGAGCATTTGCTTTAAAAGGTATTATAGTTTCTTTTCTAACTTATCGTTATTCAAGTTATTATGAGCTTTCTTATGTTTTATTTAATTTTTAAATGTGTAAATTAATAATTAAAATATATGGGATATTCTATTTAAAATAATAGACATTTTCACTCCAACAGGAATTGTTGCCAGGTTATAGTGTACGTTAAAAAATGGCAAACCAAAATAATAAATTGCCATGTTATTAGCATTCTTAAACACTAAAGTTGCTAGAATTTTATTGAATTTATTCTTTTCATCGTGAACGCCAAAATGTATTCAAATTGGTTACATATTGACTATACATCGAGCAAATTAGTTGCAGATGTGTCCCGTTGCGGAGAATGAATGTGTTTTATATGATGTAATTATTACCATAATGCATAAAGTGCATATAAAATGGTAAACGCCAACTATTCCTCTGGTTTTAAGTGAATAACGTTTTTGCAAGAAATAATATAACTAAATTATTATATGTATATTCATCACATTATTTTGCCTTTACCCAAGTGAAATCTAGTTAGTTTTCTTTTGTTATTTGATGACCAAACCAAGTGCAAACTTGCACTAGCAATTTTGATCCTCCGTGAAAAAAATTGATTATCATAATTCGTTGTTTTAGGTAATGTGTTAATGCTCACTTTAGCTTCACTTCGTACTAAATGTAAGTAAAATTAAATTCCGGCTTAGAAAATGTTTACCGGCAAATTGCCATTTCAAACGTAAGACTAAGCAAATTAGAAATAAGCACCTGACATTAACAGCAATAAACGCTTGCAAAATGTGCTGAAGATAACTTGTAGCAATAAAACCCAACAGAAATGTCCGAATAACCGGAGGAATGGTTAAAGTATTAAGAAAATATGGAATTTAATTTCTGTTTAGGTAGAAGTTGTTGCTATTCATTCGATCCACAAAGAGAAGAGTAAAGTATATTAAAAGGATCGGATTAGTACGCACGTTTGTCCCTTCTTTACCTACCTTTTACAAATAAAGCCGATGCAATAATAGGTTTATTGGTACAAATTTTTGTGGAGTTACTTACTTCGTTACTATTATCGTGTCAAATATTTAGGAGTGATAGTTGTACTGTTTGCAAATGTTTATAAATAAGAAAGTTATAGACTTAATATTTACAAAATGTTATTTCAAATCAACAAAAATAACACTGAAGAAGTAAATGTTTATTTACTAAACACACAATACATGCAACATATTATGTAACAACTGTTGAATTTCTCCAGAACCATTCAAGTTCGAGGCTTGGTTGGTTCTTACGCAGATTGGAAATATTCAAGTTTGTCATGACCACTAGGAAACTACTACATTTAGATCATTAGATTTCAGATAGGGTAGGGCTGGTGGGAAAGATCAACATTATTTAACCACAAAAATAAAGAAACATGAAGAATCTTTTTTGCTTGGCATTTGCTTTAATGGGTAAAACAAATATTTTGATAAAGCTCAATTTTGCCTCTTAGAAATCAGTAACTCCAATTCAATCAATCGTTAGTTCGAATATTCCTTCTTTCTCTATGTGGCAGGATCGCAGTGTAGTATACCACCACAGCGTTTCGGTTGTTTCTGACCGCCCGATATGTTAAAATGTTTAACATTATTATTTTACGTCTACGATAACGCCTGACAAAACTTTAAAATTTGAGTGAAAATGTGTTGGATCGAAGCAAAGCAAAAAAACTGTATTTGTTGAAATTATTAATTACTGGTAAATGAAAGAACCCTAGATGTTACAAAAAACATGGACGCTTAGCTGCGTTATTTATATTGTGTGAAATTTATTCAATGATAAAATTAATGCTCCTACCTTTAGTGCTTCAACAGACCGACAACATACGCATGAAGGGGTGATTCGAAGTCACGTTATAAGCAAATTTTTCTTCAGTGACCGTGAACGAAGCTCTCAGCTTCAAACTTTCATTATCAAATGCCATAACAATAATAGGCAGCGTTGAGAACACATGACCTCTACAGCTATTGAAAACTGTTTTCCGCATGCTGTTCTTAAAGCAAGTATCTGCTTGAACGAATATGAGAACTAAGTGGATATTGAAATATTCCGATAACGAGGATGACGGCAATGCTGCGCTTTCAACACGGGTTCATAATTAATGACGTCATTACGACATTTGGCCATGAATTGTCCATATTCACCAACATCGATAGTGACGTAACTGCTAGGAAACTGGCCCACAGATGCTCTTATTAAAATTCTCTGAAACAAAATCTGGATGCATTAGTAATTAAAATACAAGTAAGGATGAAGCAAGAACTGTGGTGATGAAATTATAGGTTTGTTTGAACCCGAACTACATTTAAGAACAGTTCAGAACAATAATTAAGCTATATTTTTTTAATTGGTGAATACCACACATATATAGCACATACGATTGGTATATGATCTTTTCTTTCTTTAAAAATGTGAAACTAGACATTAATTAAAAATATAATATAACTTAAAAAGGTATTGAGATACCTGAATTTCGTAAATAAATTAGTTATGAAAATCAGTTTGTATTGCTGGAATAATTTCATCAATTGCACATGCTGAACTCTGGTGAAAATTTCAAATACTTGTTTTTTGGCAAGAACTGCTAGAACCGTCCGAAACTGGCTCTTAGAGATCATGATGGTAGAGAAAAATTCAAATTTCGTAGTACATTTCATGCGCTAACTGGCTTTTTTGCTAATTTGGATCTGACGCTACGAGAACATGTAAGTAATGCTTTTTTAAATAGTTCTAGTTTTTAAAGAAACTTCAAATACAATACAAGATAAAATTCTAGATGATGAAGCTTCAGTCGTAGAGTTTATAGGCATTTTTGGAGATTTAAACATAAATTCATTGCTACGCCTATCAGCGCAGTGCGTGTTTTTCTTAATAACCTGTCAGCAGTTCCTGTTTTCTCTCAAAGATTGTAAGCTAAAAGTAAGATATTATCATTTTATTTACAATCGCATCCATCTTATCAAAGGATCACTCCCCGCCACTGGCTATTTATGAACTACAGCGTTGCCAGTAAAATTCATATGATTGTCAGTTTTATTTATGGGCCAATAATTTGGAACTCCGCGATGCCTTTACGATAATACTTAAGTTTGGCTTTATAATGTATATCAAAAAAGGCGTTAAGATTGTTTGAACTGTTCGTGAACAAACAGTGTCGTTTCTTTGAATGAATGATGAAGTTATTATTATTGTTTGCTGTTATTACTTTAAACTACTAGCTTTTCTAAACGCGGGCGTTAAATTAAGCTTCACTGAAGCCATTAATATTGTGTTAATATTGAATATCATCGATACAACAGTCAAGGACTAAACGACGTTTGTCAAAAAAAAACGTATATTGTGGAACAAATTCATCTTCATCGGTTATCGATTTTTATGTGGTTATTTATCTTTGTTATATACTCCACCACTTGAGCGATGAAGTGTTTACTAAAAAATGAAGAAATATACGCCCTAATTTTTAGACGCCTCGCTAAACTATTTCCAGAGAGCCAGCTTTGTTTCTTTGCGAGTGTGTGTAATTAATCTTGACTTTGTTCCTTGACATAATCAGTTCTATTGTGGAGCAAGCGTTTCACAGCTTTTACTCGTCGCAGAGGATGTCTGCAATTGACAGAACTATCTCTGCTTTGTTCGTTTCAGACGATGCTCTCGGGACGTAAAACTGGGTTTAGTTTATAGCAATTGTGTCCTTTCGACCTATTGTAATAATTTGTTGTTTATAGATTCCAGCTTTCTCGCTTTAGAGGTGAGTAGTACCTGTCGTTTGCCGTGCTAGCCTTTTGTTGAATGGAGAATTATATGTACCGGTGAAAGAGGTAATCGTAATAATTAGAGCTCGGGTTTCATTAATTCAATATCTTCGCAGTAGGCAACAAGGTTTTTCGCATTCGCCTTTACGTTCGTTAGACTGTCAATGAAAGTACTTCCTATTGTTTCTTGCTGTTCTCCGATAGGTAATTGCGTGTTCTTTCCTCGTACAAATTCTATGTGGTTGATAATTCATAAGTCAAAGGACAAAGCTTTGTAATTCAAGTACCTACCATGTTTATTGCAAATGGATTTCTTGGACATGAAACCGAGTTTACGAATTCAATTTATGTTACTAGCAACCCGTCCGACTGTACAGTAGGTTATGGTTTATTAATTTTGGTTTCGTGAATTTTTTTACCTCGACGATCCTTTGTCGATCAGCAACTATGTATCCGGGTCAGAGAGGAAGCCGTAATAATTAGGGGATGAAGTTCAATTAATTTACGCTATACAAATTTTGCATTGCCGGAACATCCAATTAAATTATTCGGTCTAGTTGTATATCAGTTTCAGAAAGGTACGTTCGGTATCAATCTTGGTAAACCAAGGTTAAAGGATTGTAAGCCTTATTGTATTACGTTTTCATAAACATAATACAATTTCCATATATCCATTTCAGTGTTGAAAGCGTAGTTATAAATTTTTAAGCCTCAACTCACCTTTATTGCCGTTCTTTAATTCATTCAGAAATCTACAAGATAGAGCACCTTCAGATAAAATATGTAATAATAGTTTTAAATGTAAATACCTAAGTATTGTTAACATTACATAATATGGTTTCCTTACTTAATTCTGTACACTTTCTGTAAAATATTTGTGTATCTGTCTAGCCTAAACGTCTGGTTGGAGAGACGGTAGCAAAAATGGTGCTATTGCCTCATATAAGAGCGACAAACACGAAAACCATGTATCGTACGCCGTAGAGACGTTACGCATTTCACGAAGTTCGATTAAGCTATAACTAGAGAGAGGACGTTCGGTGTGGTTTGCTAACAAGTGTTAGTCAGCCAAGCATCGATCGGTATATGTAGTGGAATAGATAAATTGAAAGTTACATTTTGTTAAACGTCAAATACGTTTTCGATACGATTGTAATAGGAATTAACTATGATATATTTTTCTAAATTGTTCGTTGTCAATTGGTTTCGTTGGTAAGTTAATATATTCTTAAATCTAGAGAAAGATTTTTCTACGTCACATGAAGGAACTGGTGCGAAATGGAAGTATGCAACTAAATCCTTAAACTTAAAAAAAAAAAAAACTTTCATTCTGGGTAGTAAAAGTGTTATTGGAAATTTCTTTGAATAGCATATAATCTGGACTTCTTTGTAAAACCGCATTAATTTTGTTCCGTATCTTTCCGCCAATCGATCCCTCTATACTTTTTAAATTACTAAACAATGATTGTAAGTGTTGAAGGGATTAAGTTAATTTAAAATTTTTGTTTTCTAGAAACTTGATCGTTTTTGTTACGCTTGAGAAATGTTTATTAATAAATTCTAATTGTTCGACTAAATCTTCTTTTACAATTAATGCTTAGACTGCTGTAACACTAGAAGCATCTCGTTTTAACTTTAATACAAAAGATTTTAAAATACAAATGTGTTGGGTATGAAAAAATGCAGCTTCTAACCATGTACCCCACACAGGTTCTGGCGGCAAAGGTATATTTGGGCACATTTCTTTATATAACTTTATTCTAGTTGGTGCTTTCAATAAAATCTTTTTAAATGAGTTAATTAATGAATTAACATCGGGAAATTCTTCACGAATAAGTTCAACAATGCGAAAACGTTTTTTAAGCTCGTTACCTGTTTTTAACATTACGCTTGCAGAATCTGAGAGAAAGAGTCGTCACCAGCTACATTTTTTTACGCTGTTAATGATAATGTCGGTAATATCGTTTGCAGCAACACGCAATCTGATTTTTGTAGCTACTAAAAATGACATTGGAGGATTTTCTGTATGCTTATTCAAAGATAATTTTCACCTAGTTTTGACCTGATTTGATTTATTGTTTTGTCGAATTACTTAGGTACATAATATTTTCTAATTGTCGATGGGTGGGGAATATGTTGGTTGGTATATTTTTTAAGGAACCCACAGAAAAGTGAATCCTGTAATTTACTTAATGTAGTAATGCAGTACTGCCGTCGCTCTGTGCCTACCTCCTACGTGGCGAGTTACACACATTCCAGACTTAGCGTACCACCGAACGTAACGCCAATGACAAACTGTACGCAACGTCGCCACTCTAGTTATAACCACTCTTGTAACACATGTGTTAACGATGGTTCTCTATTGAACACTGTAGCGGAAATCACAGGATTTCCCAACGAAAATTTTGCCAAAGTTAAAATATTTAATTCACTAGATTTCTGCAGTATGTGCGTTAGTGATTTTAACACATTTGTATATATTAAATGAGTTTTATTAAGTGTTTGTGTTAAATACGTACACATTAATGTTTTAAAATAATGTAAAAACAATACATATGGGCTTGTAAACAACAATAGAATGACGGGTTTACAAAATAAAATAAATAAAGTAATAAACTTATTAGCATAAAATATAAAAATGAAATGCTAAGAATTTGTAACAGCTGCATTAAATCATTAATTTCAGGGTTTTGAAATAGCTTTGGATTATAGGCTCTTTAGAGCAAACTTTTATAACTTTACGAATGGTTAGGTAAAAGCGTATTTATAAATAATAAAAACAATTTGATAAATAAATATTTAGAAATTCCATTAATTAGTAGCTATAACAGTTCAATTTAAATTAGTTTTGGAATTAAAAACATTTTTGGAAATTTTAAAAGTTTTGTTTTACCGCAACCACTAAAAACGTTCTGACAACCTCGTTTATCGAAGTAATAATTTAATTTAAAAGGTCATTAAACTTGACTAACGCAAATTGAAAAACTTCCTGATTCACGTACCGAAATTCTAATCATCCGTGAAACTTTCAGTCCTCCTTCCCTATTTATTAATAGGCAAATTATCGAATTTTTGGGACACTTTATTAGATTAAATTTGGTTGAAGTGGAAATGGCAAATCGGTTTAAATTGTTGTTCTGAATTACTATTATTATTTGTATTGCTCTTTGTTTCATTTATTTGAAGTTCATAAATAAATGACTCAACAAATAACTATTCTATTCTGTTAAGTATAGATATATAGTATAAGTTCGGAACTTAATGGCTTATCATTTTGGAAAAATTCTTGGAAGTTTTTAATTAACCACATCTATTACTTTTGATGGGTGAATGCTTCTTTACTTGGTAGCTATCGGTTTACAAAAGCAGGCTAGCTAAATAATCAGCTAAGAAGGGCAACTTTTTGTTTTAAGTTAATTAAAAAATATGTAAAATATACAGAATTCTGGAATTGTAAAATTGCGTCTACTGTGTAAATAGTAGGAAGCTTTTTCGATGACATAGTAGACCTCATAGAGTCTCTTTAGAAACTATTTCCGTACATACAAGTGGTCCCTAAGTAACAAACCAGGCGCCTACTTTGTTATTTTACTTTACTGCGTTATAATTTCGGCCTCAACTGCCTAAACTTACATATCTACTTCCTTCAAAGAATTCAAAATGTAAATACATTTCAGCGCAAATTTTACGAGATTAAGGTGCGTCCAAATGTTAGTATTGTTTCGTTACCGTGATAACAGTAAACGAAACATATTGACATTGACAATCTTAGGCTGTTGAACGCTTCTCCTCTCTACAGCTACAGCTGTTCTGTACTTTTCTGAGCACACTGAGTGTTGCATTTCAAAACGATTGCTTTATCCGTGTCTCCATACATAAACCACCCTTTTTTATATAATTCATATTCGCAAGTAGTTACTTAAAATTGTGAATCAACAATTAAGAACAGCAGTACGTTTTGTTTACTGTTGTTATGGCAACCAAACAGTACCAACACCAGAAACCACTTGGATGCGCTATTCAAATATCTTCGAATATTCGTGGTATAAGAGTGAATACATGGATGAAAGACGAGAAAGAGAAAATCCGTTTTTAAGGGTTGTTTTGCAAAAGAAACGGAGTCTACATCACCTTCTTGTACTGTTTCTAAAAAATCTGCTTATGTTGGTGCAGGCAATACCTATGTTTTCAACACTTTAATACTGACTACCATTCTTGCAATAATTACAATTTACTAGGTAGTGTATTGAATGTTTCATAAGCATTATACCTTCTTTTTAAATATGCTCCACTGTTTTCCGCAAATTTATTACTATTACAAACATGTTAGTATCAGCCGCTCATACGAGCTCTTCCAACTTCTTTTCCTCATTGGGTGGCTTGTTTTCCTAGTCTTCGCACTTCTTTCGTTAGAAATTGTTACGATAATTTAAAAATCGTGCAAATTTTTGAAAGTGATTGTATTTCGAAGTTGGGCGATTGATCCACCAAAAAAGTTATGTTATTACGAAGGTACTCTGTTAGTGACCAGAGTTTCGGGTTCCAGGTTTTCCCTTGTAAGTATGAAAAAACACTATAGCAAATCTTTTTTTTATTGCGTTACTTTAGCGACAATTCTACTCTCCATTGCGGAAGATCAGCCTGCTATTTATAACTCTTAGTTCGAATTCTCGAGTCTCGTAATTCGATGCGTCTTACGAAACGTATTTAATAAAACATTTTATGTGTTCACAAAACAAAATACTCAAAACATTATTTCTCTCGCTGCCGAAGAAAAACAACCCGAAATGTTTATCTCTTCGTTTTCTGTTGTCGTTTGCAAGGCCCTAAATAACAACTTTCGGTTTCTCTTCATCTAAGTTATTACTCGGGATTCGTAAATATAAAAGTTTAAGTCCGACGTAACCACGGACATAAACATTTTCGTTACAAACACAGGGAAAATGCTTCTCCTAGAAAATTTCTCGGGCCTTAAAATTTACACCGCTGTAGTTACATTAAGACGGTGTTGATTTCTTTTCTTATATCTTCGATTTACTGCTTCTCTTTTTCCGCGGATTACTGGGGAATAAAGAGAGTGTTATGTTATCCTTTTACCTAATAAAACCGACATGGATTTGCCATGGAATGATGCTTTAAGTTGATTATTGTCATATATTAGTTATACTTTCCGGTTTCGTACTATCTATATTTTCTATAAAAGCCTTTGATCTCAACGAAAGCTTCTCATATTTCGTGTATTACTGTGAACAGTAACACCAATTTCATAAGTTAAGTGAATAATGATGCATATGATGTCTTATTTTCTATATTTTCATGGTATATATCAAATATAAAAAAATTGCGTGCCTCGGATTCTTTTTCGAGAAAATGACAATAGATTGTGGCTGCTGCGATTGGTATTTATTTTACAGGATGATGTTCAGATTTTAGTTATTTTGGTAGTATTTCTTCCTACATGAACCCTAACAGCACGGTTCAGACCACACGAATTTTTACAATTGCTTATATTTTTCAAGTGTTAATTCCGAAAAATTAGGTACACTGCAATATTAAGAACTACATTTGCAACAAAAGTATAAATTATTTCACAGGAAGGAAATGTATGGGTTACACTGACAACATAACGTCGGAACGATCACTAACGGTGAAATTTAATTCAAAATCACATCTCCTTTGGCTTTAACAACAGATTTAATTCAATCTGACAAGGTTTCCAACAAAAACCTACCGCATCATCCACCGCAAATGTTGCCCAACATCTTATAGTTTTATCTGCAAAGCATTTGTTGTTCTTTGTGGATTAATTCTCATGCAACTTTTCATACAATGCCACCAAGTTTCAATAATACTGAGGTCTGGGCTACTGGCAGATCATGCAAGAACTCTTGGGTCATAATCTGCAAACCATTGTTATCGTTGGTTTGGTTGCGTGGCGGAATGTCATCATTTTATTGAAATATGAAATTCCGTCTGGATAGTGCTTTTCTCCACCAGAAACAGGGTTGTTGGTTGCATTAACAGTCACATTTATTGCTTCCATTTTACCAACTCGATTTTTTATGTCCGTTAATGAAATGTTTAGTCAATGAAAACATCGAAAATGGGGCGACAATGCCGGGCGCTGTGTTTCTTAAGAATCCCAGTATACGTAACAAATATGTAGATATACCTATATAGATATCATCGATTCGTTCTTGAAATATTGTCTATCTATTTTCAGGCAGTTAATTTCCATAGACCGCAAATGAGCTGAAACGGTGTTTTATTTGTATGCCGTGGAAAGGCAACGCAAATCAAGATTTCAACATTTATTTGGGCATTGAGAATTCAATTTTATACGTTCATTTGGGAATAAAGCGAAGGTATCTTCAGAAATACATTTTAGTACTTTATTTAAAAGTAGATTGTGGTGGTGGAGAAAATTGAATAGCAAAATTTCAATTTTCGCGGAAACTCTTATAAAATTTATAGAAGTGAGCAAATAGAAGCGGCTAGTAATAATTTAGCAGACGAACTGAAAGCATTTTGGAAATGTAAATTTAATACAATTAAATATGAATGTTCTTATTCTTCGAATTAAGTTACATTACGAAAAATTACAATGAGTTGAGAAGCTCATGATTTTGTAATTACGTACATTACGTAATGGTAGATAATACCGAAAGTTATAGGGATGTAGTCGGAACAACTCTAATTTTATATGCTGATTGTACCCTTGTGATTTAGTCACTTATCTCCGATAGTGTTAGTTCTTTATAATAGTTTAAATTGAATTTTTCAATGTTGCTGCCAATGCAATTGAACAAGCATTGGAAGTTTCAAATTCATAAATTTCAATTTTCAATATGAGGGTAGCGTCTTAAGTTTTCACAAACGAACACTAGATGATGTTATTTAGCACACCTGTATCCGGCAGAAAGATGTCAGGGTCGATTCCTCACCAGGACGAGATTTCAAAAAAAAAATTAATTTCGTCAAATATTCAAGAGAATATGATGTTTAAACTGAAATGCAAAAAATGGTTTCTCAAAGTTAGTACATTTTAAACTCATGACATCATACAACACCTAATTTTTATTTAACAGAGCTGTGCAAAGCATCTATAATATATAGGATGTGCTATTTGAAACCAGGAGATCGATATCCGTTCCTACTGTAACCAAGGGTTACATAAAATTGAAAATATATTAGCTGCAATTATAAATGCACCACCCTTAAATTGTTGGAGTATTTCGTTAAAATTTTATAAATGTATTTCTGAAGTTAGCTGCCGTTAGCGCAATACTGAGTGGCGTTCATTCAAGTGCTGTCCGAGTACCAGCAAGGATGTCCGCGTCATCCTTGTTTCTGGCCCATTCTAAGTTCTTCGGTAGTTCATACAGTGTCGGGTACCTCTGTGCCTATCCCTAATTATTCACTAATGCAACTGTAATTCCGCGTTTAAGATATCGGCCACTAAAGAAACGACAGCATTTCGCAAAAATCTCAAATTATGTCAGTTAATGAGAGGTTGGAATGAAAAATTTTCTTTATAAACTTCTTGATTAAACGATAAAGGTGAAATTTGTACTAAAAGGACACGCTGTATACTTGTAACAAGTAACAAGCATTGTAAAATCCATTCTATGGAAAATTCTTTATCCATGAAAGTTTTTGCTCCATTCTACCCGCATTTGCTGCACTCCGAAGTGTTATTAACTTAATTGGTTCTTGGAACGCTGGATTCATATTTTTTTACAGCGGACCATGTATACGTCATACTCTAGTAGTGTAAAATATGTCTTATTGTAACCCCATGCATAAAATGAAGCGTTATTGTATTAGACCATGTTTCATGTTACAACTTTTGTTAGTCTATCAATGAGAGGGCTCAAGTTAGGTAATTCGAAGCTGTTTGCTTTTTGTTTAGTATTAAAAAAACCTGCAGACGAGTAAACATACCCTTCTTCGACGAACAAATAAAAGGGAAAACAGTACCTATAACAACCGAGTTAAAGTCTGTGTTCCCTAATTACAGAAGTTGCTAATGAAGCTTTTGATCAGTAAAATTTAAACGAATCCTGCGTTCTATTGTTTTGAATTTTCTCCGTGCTGCGTGAAAGTGTAAACTTACATGTACATATAAGCAAATTAGAAACCATGCCAGTAGATATCGCGGACACTGAGTTTTATTCGGTTACTACGTTTACCAATCAATAATTAATGTGCTTTAATTAAACAGAAATCTTTAGCTTTCGTAATTTTGTACTTCTAGTTCCAACAAAAATTCCGGTGCCTGCTTGATAAACAATCGAATTCTCTCTGCCTTCGCAGAGGGGTTGAAATGTTTTCAAGTTAATTTGAGGTAAAGCTATCGAAGCTCGACATTAAAAGCAGAAGCCGATGCCAAATGAAGAAGGAAAGCTGGCAAAATATGCTAAAGTGAAATCGTCGGTAGGCTTTCAACAAATATTTATCTTTATCTTGAGTTCCTTCGCCCATCTGAATTTCTAAAGCTTATATATAATGTCATTTTGAAATATCTTAACTTGATTTTCAAATAAAAAAGAACAAGGTTCTTCACTTACGAAAAACGTTTTCGCAATAATAATATTTTTAGTGAAAACGTTACGTGTATTTTCGGTATATGTACTACTACGCCATTTATGAATTATGCAGTAGATGTACTGGCTGTAGGAAAAAATTCTGAATAAGATAAAAAGGATGCGAAAGGAAACATCAATCTTACATATATGAAACATCCCATGTTCCTTTACTTACTGCTTAGAATGGATGTTCAAAGGAGCGGGAGCAGGAGCTATGAAAATAGAACTAGTAGTACATTTACATCGCATTTGATTCTCGTAGCGTCCTACGAGATAACATTCGTTACTTCAATGCTGTCGTAAAAGTTACTGTATCGGTAATAGTTGCAATAAGACCTCGACGTTAACCGGCATCTTGTTCCAATTTTATTTCTGATCTTCACGTTTTGTCTTTAAAATTTAATTTTTCATTTGGGTTTTAAGGCCTGGAGAAATGACAGCAATCCTTTTGTTTTAAAGTTTGTTTATTATGCTATGTTTCGTCGTTTCATTTCTCAACTTTTTCAAGCACCTAATATGGGACAACAATATTTTTTAGTTTTACATTTGTATAACATGTATGTCAAGTTCTTAATTTATTTTAAAATTATTTTTTTTTTAATTTTTCTCCTTTTATTACCGTAATTGCCATGATGCCATTGATCACCGAATCTATTCCGACAGCATACCCCTGTGTGTGTTAAAATAATTGGACGCTTTTAATAAACCTTACTACTTCTTTCTTTAGATGTAAAAAACGGCCTATTGAAATATTGGCGTAGAGTTACATGACTTATCAGAAATCACGCCAGTAGTCTCAGTAAACGATAGACCTATTTTTGCTGTCTTAGGTGACCCTGATATAAGTGTTTTCGCCTGCTTTCATCCCGGGACACTCTCCGAGTGCGAGACCATTTGATTGTCTTCCCAAGTTTTTATCGCTTGTTAATGTGGCTCTTTTAAAGATCACAAAAGGGGCTAGGACTAATGAAAAGCATGCTCGCTGCTTCTTTGGCCAGTTTATGTGCCTTTTCGTTCCCTTCGATCCTTTGATAGCTTCGGACCCACCCCAAAGTAGCATAAATAATAAAAATATTTTTTAAAAGCAATTCTAATTTATAAACTTGAAATTACTTTTTATCAAATCAGCAAATTATCAACGACCAACGACAACGACTGTTAACTCTATTCTAAAAAAATTTGGTTACACCAACTCCAAAATATGACTTTATGAATAACATATTCATTTGTTTTCTGAATACACATTTTCGTAATTTCAAATTCTGTTTCTTATAAGCGGCAAGAACTGGTTTGTATTAGTTATAAGCATTATCAACAGCGAGGCTTGACATCGCTTTTGGGGCTAATTTGTGAATGGCTGCGGTCGCTTGCCTAAAATAGGTTGCCAATCATTTCTCTTGACAGTTTATAATGACTCTCCACTACTACAGGAACACGTATATTGTAATTTTGTTCTGAAATTGTATAAATTTTAAATCACGTACTTGATGGATCGTAATTACGTTTCGTTCTGTCAAAAAAATACACAGGATGATTTTAAGATAGACGGTAATCTTCAAGGGCTGATTCATTGAGTTACTTTGATCATAAAGATAAAGATCCATGTGAATGTATGTCCAAATCGGCTTAGTTATAAAAATAAAAGCTGCTTAATAACAAATAAACGATCTAATGTCTAGCTAACCCTGTAAAAGCAATCGTTTGTCATTGTGCCCAAGTATTGAGTTTGTTTGCTTGTGTTCTTTAAAATGAATTACACAAATTTTATTTACGGTCTTGCCAATGGTGATTTGAAGTTATCATGATGGTTGATCCATATAATCTCGTATAATTCAATATTTGTCAGTCTTCATCGACAGAAAAAGCAAGAGCAACCTCGCAGAGTTAGATTTATTACTATATCTTATTACAAGTGACAGGAAAATTGCTTCTGTCTGTCACGCTGTTGAGGTTATTGAGGAGTCAACAATTGTATCCCTATCACACTCAACTGCTACGGGCACTTTTGCAAACTGGTATAGGCACTTTTGTCAGGCGACTTCGTGCACAGATGGGTTTTGTGTCAATGGATGGAAAATAATATCGTACAAAATCCTCAGCTTTAGCACAAGTATTCTATACCGATTACACTTCTTTTTCCACACATACTAATTATCATAATAATCACATATGACCCGAAGAAAATGCACGCAGAACATGTTCGTCATAAACTCTAACAATATTCTTTGTTGACGTGCGGTCCGGAATTGTTGGAGATCATTTGATAGGTCCACATTTCTTGCCCATGAGTTTGAATGAAGTAGTATACCTCCATTTCCTTGAAGAATTCCGTATCAATGAAAATTGCAAATGCATTTTACGCTCGATGGTGTTCGAGCACCTTTTGGTTTATTTCTGCGTATCCAAACCGATGAATTAACCGAGAACGTTTGCCGTGGCTTTCTCGGTCTCCGGATTTAAACTCTAGATTTTTCCTCCGGGATTTCTTTAAATCGGTTATTTATACAACTCCTACTGCAAATTTTGATGAACTTAGAAATCGTATTATTACAGCATTTGAAATAATTCGCCAGTCAATACGACGGAGGATAGAATTGATGTTGGCGGCAGTCATTTCTAATAATTACCATTTAATTCATTTTGTTTATTACCTCCATTAATTAATTTATCATTAAATTTCCTCTGTTTTTATAAATAATTGTAAGCTATGTCCATATGAACCTTTATAAGCCAAATAATCCAGGAAACCAGCCGATGCAAGTAATTCCTATATTTCTAGGTAGGTTAAAGCTTTTTGGGTGGCTTTCTGAAAACTTTCTTTTGGACATTACATCTAACTGATTTCAAAGTCAGAGCAGCTGTAGCTGTATTTTTCTTTTTACACAAACGCTGTCTACCCGATGAAACCCCCTGCCCTCGCCATCTCCTGCACCCGGTACCGTTGTTGACATATCAATGTATTATTGATTTTCCTCCTGCTTTTTCAAACTAAAAGTTTTCCCAATGTCATTACGTGTCTAATGTAAATTGCGTATATGTTGTGTATGTTTAAAGTAGACCGCATATAAAGAAACTGGTTTGTAGACAGTTGTTAGCTGGTATGTTACAAGGTGAATAATCTTTACAAACGGGCTATACGATATACGAAAGGACTAGTTACTTTACATACAGATGAATACAAATGCAATATGTATATGATGAGAGAATGTAATATTTCTTATTTATTTGTGCAATTACTATTACGTACTGGGTGTTCATTTTCAGTAGCTGATGCTTGCTGCAGTCGAAAGGTTTTTGTTTGAATGTTTACAGTACGAATGGATGCTTCCAAGACTTCTCCCGTTTTAAGACTGTTCATAATTTTTAATACAACGTTAGACGTTCTTAGGCAAATATTTTGGGTTTTAACCCAAACATAGTTTAATGTGGAGATCCTTTTTAATTCCAAAATCTAGAGAAAAATTCTTCGTAAATTGTACAAATTTCAAACCCTCACTTCATTGCAGGCAACGAGCATCTCCTCCATATCTAGTTTGCACATTCGATACTCCCACCACTTTGGCTGTAGCATAGCTTGCCATAAATTTTCTGAATTCATCAATTACTCTATTGCAAATTTCGCGACTACTATCCAACTGCAAAACCAAATTACCTTAAAAAATTTGAAAAATATCCATGTGATGGTAAGCGTCTTCTACTTGTGTAGTTTCTGTGCTCGCAAAATTTGTTAAGTGATCTTGATATACGAGCATAAATTTGTATTTACCATCAGCATGAGATTAATAATCCACTAAATCTACCTGGGACCGCGAATTTAAACTGTTGTAAATCGGACTGTTCTCGTATTTTTCTTTGGATTGACTTCTATCTCCATGGTTTGTAAGGTAAACAAGTATTATGTGGACTAGTACTAGTTAACTTACCCGTAGATGTGTGTACGACACACATGGAGTTTTGTCCGTTGCCCTCGACTCACACTGTATAAAGAAATCTAGTCTGTATATAAAATACCATACTTTAGCGCAGGGTCTGCATTACTTAAACTAATTGCATATACTGTTTATAATATATTAATGGAAATGAAAAATCAAAAATTTTAACGTCGCATCTTGAAAACACGAGAACTGAGGTTTTAAGATCCCTCCACAACGACCAGCTTTCGTGATAAATTATACATGAACCATACACCAGCTAACTAATAAAATCTCTTGACTATATTAGTTAATTAAAGACCTCAACAAGTGGTTGCACTCCAAGTTTTAATTTAATACTTAAGTAATTGATATCCTTGGTTACTTTGTGTCGAGGAAGTAGTTTGCATTGAAACGATAAATTACTTGAGAATCAGTCAGTGGAACTGCAAAATTGACAAGATATGATTTTAATATACCTGTTGCATTGAACGTTTTCAGCAACAAGATTGCTTCTATTTGAAATATATAAGGACAATTTGCTGTAAATATATCCGTATCATAAATATCAATTAAATATAGAGTAGTTTAAACATAATTTAAATTCTGAAAGGATTTGTCGAAGACTTTTAAGGTCTGATGTACTCTAATTTAGAATACCTTTATATATCTCTGTGTTCCTCATCATGCTGCGAGCAAAAGTAAACTAGGAAAGAAATATTAATCGGTATCAATATATACGCTCGCAGTAAAAACATAGAATTACAATACAATTGAAGTTGTGGTAATCTACTTGGGTTCGCAATATCAAAATAAATTAGAATTTAAACTACGAAGACATTTGATAATTAACGAGGCACATTGCTTTCCAACGTTATTTCTTGCCGAGGGAGCCACGTGTGTACGGCTTTTTTAACCGCTTCGTTATCTACCAGCTTGTTGCCGCGTAAAACTTTTTAATTGAGTAGAAGATGAAGATCGGACGGTGTAATATCTTAGAGCTATAAGGTAGAGGTGGAACGTTAAACAAATCACCAATTGTCAACTTTTATCTGTCAGCGAATAACTTCGTTTGTGCATTTTGCTGCGTGCCAATCGAGAATTCAACCGGTCGTCTTGAACGATGAGTATCTGTGACATTTGTTTTACTCAATTTAAACTGTTCAATTCATTTATGTACGTTACCACGTCTTATCCGTCTCAACATTCCCAAATAAATTTGAACAGGTTTCGCAGTTTCACATAACACAAATCATTGAATTGCTCTTCTGGTATATATGTTCTGAGAGGACGTGAACTTTTGAAATGAGCAAAGGACGTTGTGTTTGTTTTTATTTCTTTTTTAAACAGCGGATTGAATTTGTCATCAAGGTTCTCAACTTGACCCTCTAAAAGATTCATCTAATAATCTTCAGTGATCCTCCCGGTATTGCAGTTTGTCTCGTTAATTATTGAATGTGGTTCATGGTATAAGATTTTTGCAAAAACGCAATAAATTTGAGATCAGATCATACCCAATTATTTTCACACTTACGAGCAGAAGTTAATGAATGAGATAATTTCATCAGTAATTAAAGCTCATTCTTCTATCAGCGCGGATATTTTCCAGAATTGTGCTACGTTTAAGACCTTTAATGCAAATTTTTATGTTTACGTTCCGGATTACCTAATCATCGTCACGAAAGGTAGAGAAAAGATAACTATTACGAGAACTTCCTGGATTTAAAATTCGTTCTAAAAGAATAAACATCTATTACCGCAATAGATAATATAAACAATTGCAGTTATTGTTAATTTTTGAAACAAGAGGTATATTTTACAAAATATAAAATAAAAATAATCCGTAACGATTCTATGTGAGGAAATGAGCAAACCATAAGAAGATAGAACAGGAACAGGTGTTCCTATTGTACCTTCTTACGGTTTTACAAAGTAAAAAGATTAAAATAGAGAGATAGAAATCATAAAGCAAAGAGGAATCATAAACAAAGAAATCGATTCTATTCGAAACCAACACGAGAAGAAATACACAAACTGTTCCCAAAGGAGTGTCATTACTTCCTTATGTAGCGATGCTATGAGACGTACGAACAAGGCTTGTTACATTTTGTTACCGTCAATTAACACCAGCAATAGTCAACCTACCTACTAAAGGTTCTTCTTCTGACTTGGACTACATCGAATATGTAAATTCAAACTGTGGACTGAATGTTAAAGTAATATAACAAATTTTAACGAAAAAAAAACAGCAAGCTTCTACTCAGTTGCCATTTACGTTCATCGTCGTGCAATTGTTGTTTATTATTCAAGATATATTCAAGATGCACTAAGAAATTACGAATTTATACGTTTCATACGTTTGAAAACATACAAAGGAAAGTAAACACTGGTTACCATCGAAATTGGCGTTGAAAAAAATTAATAGCGAGCTGCGGGGATTAACGTGTCTAAAAACAAACAAAGAAGAGTACTGCAATTCAACATTGTACATCGCAATAAGTAAATATTGGGTTATGGTTGTTAGAAAAGAATATGTCAGATAACCGAACGACATTATATTTCAATAATGGACAGTCTTGAGAACCCATCGCCATCTTTGTCAGGAGAAGCTTATCATCCATGTTAACCCTCTGCCTTCTTTCGAACAAATTAGGGTACATCCAGAATTTTTCGTAATTGTAGAGCATCTACTTTTACTGGCAGTACCCCAAACTAATGCCTTATGAGTGATAAGCAGTCTTAAGTAGTTCCTAGATAAGAGTTTTTTAATTGTGATGCCTGAGAAGCTCCTCTGGATTGTAAGGCCACTAGAAGTTTCTAGCCTACAATTTCAAGCATAAGTCCCATATATTTCACAGAAATACTCAACAGAATTCTCATCTTATTGATCAATCGGGAGTGAGCGTTTATGTCTAAATCTAACCGTGATCCATTTTTCCTTCTTGGTACGAAGATATTATTCGTCGTCCATTTAGGCAGATGTCTAAAGCCTTCTTCTAAGGGATTCCTTATTTCCCCTTACCGAATTCCTAGATTTGCGCTGGTATTTTATAATAACAACATTATTTCCCAAGAAAGTATCGGATCGTATGCTCCTGTTAGCCTTAACGTTATCATATAAGGGCAGTCTAAAAAGTGAGGCAACTAACATAGAGAAAGACTGACATTTTCTCGTTCTTTACATTTCTTTTTTGACGTAGTGCAACATTGTTTTCGATACCTTTGTTCCAACGATATTCAAGTCGCTTAATCTCATCACTATAGCACTACAGCGAATCAAATGCAAATAATTGTTGCACCTCTTCATTTGATGGAATTCTTTTACTATCCAGGCCATTTTTCATGTTCGGAAACAAGGAGAAGTATCGTGATGAAACAACACCTTTTTCGAGGAAAACGCGATCGTTTTCCAATTAATCTTACATTCAGGTGGACCAATAAAGACGTGCGATATTGGCTTATGACTGTTTTTTCTTTTTTTTTTGTTAGAGATAATCTATAAAGACAAACCACGCGCATTCCAAAACACAGTGGCCATAACCTTGTTAGCTGATGGAACCATTTTTTATTTTTTTCTGTGCACTGCAACTGGCTTCTACCGATTGTTTTGATTAAATTTTCGCTTCATGTGTATTCAATTTCCATCGATAGTAATAAATCGACTCAAAAACTCAATGCGATTACGTTTAAAAAGGCTCAAACAGTACTCAGTGGTTATAGCAATTTGTTCCTGGTCCTCAGTTAGCAAACACAGTAACCATCTTGCTGACAGTTTTCGTATATGCAAGAGTTCATACAAAATACGATCAACATCTTCTTTTGATACGCCAATATAAAGTGTTGGGTACCACATGCACGTTCAATCGAAGCCCTAGCACGTTAAACATAATCGCGAAGATTTTTTGTGCCTTTCTGAGGAGTTCTGTTTTTTTTAGAGAAAGAAAATCTGTCGATCATAGATATTTAAATATAGTGCAGTTAATTGCGCACAGAAAGGGGTAAACGTGGATGCAGAGAGCAGGCTTAATAAATTTTTGCTTATGTGATTTGTCGTTTCAATTTCACCAGAACATCCTTCAGATATATTCGTAATCTTCATCCAATGTTAGGAGTTAAGTTGACATAGTTTTAATAACGCAAGGCGATTTCTCTTCCGTAATTAATATTTATTAGCACATTTACTCTACATAAATGGCTGCTAAAATATCCTACGCTCGGCAATGTTGTAAGTTGGCACATTGTTATTTATCAAATCGCCTTTTAAAAATTGCATCCTTTATAAAAGCACCGCCTTATATATTTCAAAGTTCTTTGTAAAGCTTATGTGTTGTGAATATACTCGTGTCTAATACTCAGAGATTTACATCCGCAAACAATTTCCAATTATTAAACTGTAGGGTGTATGCATATACAAATTAATACGATGAGTTTATTTATTGTACATGCATATACTATATGAAATGGAAGGCTTCAGTAGTCTAGTAATACTGTAAATTATTTACAGGTTTCATCGGCGAAGAACTAAACTCAGTAAATTTAAATAGACATAGTAAATACGTACATCGCTAAATTACATATCAATAAAGCCAGGATTATAAATAAATATTAAATAGTAACATAATAAATTAAGAAACTTGGAAAAAGAGGAAAGAACGGAAATGATTTCGACGAACGACGAAGAAACAGCGAAGAATGATCTAATTAATAGTTTATGGATTCAAATAGTCTTCTACTTCCTTTACGTAGTGATATTCTTCTTAGGCTTGTTCGGAAACATACTCGTTTGCTATATAGTCTACTCCAACAAAGCAATGCAGACGGTAACGAATTTATTCATTACGAACTTAGCGCTGTCCGACATTCTACTATGCGCGCTTGCAGTTCCATTTACTCCGCTTTACACGTTCATCGATAAATGGATTTTTGGTAAAATAATATGTCATCTAGTGCCCTACGCTCAAGCCACTAGTGTTTACGTTTCGACTTTGACATTAACCGCTGTTGCCGTCGACAGATTCTTCGTCATACTGTACCCACTTAGACAACGAATGAAATTATCGACTTGTTTTATCATATTACTTAGCATATGGATTTTTTCGATGCTAGTCACTTTACCGTACGGCATCTGTATGCAGGTGGAAATGCATGATGGTCGTGAAGTGTGCGAGGAAAATTGGCCGTTCGAACATCTCGAGATTGCATTCGGCTTCTCCACGCTGATCATGCAATTTGTTATACCATTCTTCATTATCGCTTACTGTTATTTGCGCATCTCCAGGCGCTTAAATCAACGGGCAAAATCTAAGCCCGGTACGAAAAGCGCGCGCCGTGAGGAAGCGGATAGAGAGAAAAAGAAACGAACCAATCGCATGTTGATCGCCATGGTTACGATATTCGGCGTATGCTGGTTTCCTCTTAATCTAGTCAATCTTATCAACGATTTTTACGATTTTGGCGAATTCTTCCATTTGTTCTTCTTCCTAACGCATGCAATGGCCGTATCTTCAACGTGCTACAATCCATTTTTGTACGCCTGGCTGAACGAGAATTTCCGAAAGGAATTTAAGCAAGTGTTACCTTGCGTACTGAGAAACACCACGAATAGATACTGTAATGGTGACGAGCACACTTTAGATACTCTATTGCATTCTACCGTTATCACATCACCGGTTAAGCATCTAGAACCGCGAGAACCAACAGCCGAGAAAATAAACCAAACGCAAGAACTATAAGCACTTTTATAATTATCATAAGAAACATTAATATTCGAAAGTTAATATCATTCGAAGAGATTTTATAATGGACTATTTTGTAATAGCGGTAAGGATTGATTCTCGGGATTTTCTATTTTTATGTCTTGCAAAATTAAATTAAAAATAGGTTGATGAAAATTTTCTTCCCTGATAAATTTTCATTAATCAAATTTAATGTTGTTCTTGTCGTTGTGAATAATCCTCTGTATGTACCAATGTTACTTTGAATCATACCTAAATATAAGAACTTATTATCAGAGTGATGCTAATACAATTAATGTGATTTTGAAGCTTTTCTACATGTGAATTTTTAACTAATATAAAAAAGAAGAAAAAACATTATCTTTGTGTAAAATTTACACTATGATCACCGTGTATTGGACTAATGAAAATGGACCGAAGCTTATTAAAAACAATTTGTATTAAAAGTGCTTAAAATAAATATTCGAAACAACGCTCCCTATGTTATACGCAATAGCACTGAAGATGGATAAAATTAACGGTTTACATAACGCCAGCGTTGCTGTGACCGAAGGAAAAGTAAATACCACGTCCGACGATCTTATAGACGACGAGGTCATCCAAGTGTTATTCTTCATGCTGTATACATCGATTTTCGTTTTGGGAATCTTCGGAAATGTACTTGTGTGCTACGTAGTGTTTCGAAATAAAGCGATGCAAACAGTAACCAATCTCTTCATAACGAATCTGGCGCTATCGGATATCCTTCTCTGCGTTTTAGCCGTACCATTTACCCCATTATACACATTTTTGGGTAAATGGATATTTGGAAGTATCATCTGCCATTTAGTTTCATATGCGCAAGGCACGAGCGTCTATATATCGACGTTAACTTTGACATCGATAGCCATCGATCGATTTTTCGTGATTATATATCCTTTCCATCCAAGAATGAAGCTATCCACTTGCATAATTATCATTTTAAATATATGGTTATTTTCTATATTAATTACTCTACCATATGGAATCTACATGAAACATATCCATGATAACGTAACCAATGAGACTAAATACTTTTGCGAAGAAAACTGGCCCGAAGAACAGTACAGAAGGATCTTTGGAGGAATAACAACTATGATGCAGTTCATTGTGCCATTCTTCCTAATTGCTTTTTGCTACATTTGCGTGTCTCTGAGGTTAAACGATCGAGCAAAGGCTAAACCAGGTTCGAAAAGTTCCCGGAAGGAAGAAGCTGACCGTGAAAGGAAACGACGAACTAATAGGATGCTAATAGCAATGGTAGTTATCTTCTTATTGTCATGGTTACCTCTCAACGTTATCAACATTGTCAACGATTTCTCAGCTCAAGTTGGAGACTGGCAGTATTACTTTCTAAGTTTCTTCATGGCGCACGCAATGGCTATGTCCTCTACCTGTTATAATCCGTTCTTGTACGCTTGGTTAAACGAGAACTTCCGCAAGGAATTCAAACAGGTGCTTCCGTGTTTCGACAATGCCGCAAGGAGTACATTAAGCGGCCGCTTTGGAAACTGGAGATCGGAACGAACGTGCAACGGCAACAACGAAACGCAGCAGGAGTCGTTATTGCCATCTGGAGTACACAGGGCGTTGTCGTTCAAGGAGAAGAAGACACAGCCGCCGCCGCCTTTCAAGACCGACAGCGTAGAAGTGGAAAACGTTCTAGTGCCGACGGTGGGTGCAATTTATGAAGCGGCTTCCGATGCTGTGCGCCTCAATCTGATTACCGAAGAGGAACCGCCCCCGTATGGTGTATTCAGGAAGCCGGAGACATCATAAGTCGGTAAGTTGTGTTTACTTAGATAGTTATTTTCTTCTTAATCACTCATTCTTCTATTTTTTTTTCTGTACGTTGAATGTATGCTCAGTATCTAGAAGACGAATTTTATATCCGTGAATAAAATAAATCGTCGTATGGTAATTGCTGACTAGATACATGTGTGAAGCTTTAAGATTACAGGCGGAAATTTATTATAGTAATGTCTATACAAAACTCCTACAAAACCGTCTCGTCAGACGTTTGCACGTAAAGTATTAAGGTTTAGAGTTTCCTATATTTTTAGAGGTTGATTTGTTGCGTAGAATTGTTACGATCGCTGATTTCGAATTCTGGAATTTTGCACCAGCATTAAATTTATTACAATCGACAAAAGTTTTCAATCTTCCTCCTTTTTATTACATTTCTCTGCAAAAAAAAACTTTCTACTTTTCTAAAAGTATAATTTATCGATTCGTAATTCGTTATGTTTTTGAAGTAAGAAGGCAGATCCTAAAAGTTTAAAACAAGCCAAGTCCTTGCGAGCATTTATTGAAGTAATTTATTCGTTACCGTTAACTGCCAAAATCGATTAACAATACTGAAGGTTTTATCAACAGCAAGACCAAAATATTTATACATTTGTTATTATGGATTCGAATAAACCTATAATCTGCTAGAAAGCTATGGTGGTTATTAAATTTATTTATACACTGTTTAGTTACTATGCTAACCGTTATATTATACGAGAGTAGTCTGAGAAGTTTCCAGCCTAAGACAGAAACAAGTATTTCTTTTGTCAAATTCAGTTTTATTTCTTAACATAGCGGTGTTTCTCTCTCTTTGGCCCGTCCAAATAATAGTTGGCATCCTGCTCTACAAAATAGGCATTTATTAATGTCATTCAATGAAAATTTCCGAGGGAAACCTTAAGCTTAGGAAATAGAAGAAACCCACTGGGGCCAAATCTGGTGAATAGAGTGGGTGGTCTATCAATTCGACTCCAATTCACCAATTGTTACCATGGCAACCACGGTGTGTAAAATGGTGTGTTGTAGTTTTTGCGCAATTTCTGCCTTCATCTTGTCAAGTAACGATGCATAGTATGCCTACGTATAATGTGTAATATGTTCCCTTTTCTATGATAGTCGGTTAGCATAACTCCATAAATCCCAAAAAACAGTCGCCATCACTTTCTCGCCGATGGAACAGTCTTCGCCCTTTTCGGAGCCGATTCACCCTTCGCAATTCACTGTTTCGAGTGTTCCGTGGTCCCAGAAGTGTACCGATGTATCCGAGATTCATCTAAAGTTATTAATCGACGCCAAAGTTTCGACCTATTTTGCTTAAACTACCTCGATAGGACTTTGGAAATATTCATTCGAATGCATTTTTAGTCTTGAGTGAGGAAGCGCGGGAGGTAATGCGCGAATAGCTTGTCAAAACATGCCCCTCAAGGTATTCGCAACCTCTGTTACCTTTCTATCCTAAATTCGGCGGTCGTCCAGCGCCATTTTATCAATCAAGCAGGTACGACCAAATTTAAAATTAGTTGCCCAAAGTTTTACTGTGGCAGATGATGATGTAGAGTAGCTGTAAAGGCTTTAATTTGCGCAGGCGTTAAGTCGCTAGCGACCAAATATTAGTGACTGGTCGATATTCGATTTTCTCAATTTTTATAGAAATACTAACATGGACCGACACAAAGAACTATTAAGTAACAACTTAGCGTCTAACATGGCTCAAATTTTCAAGCGTGTCTTTCATCGCATGCGTAATTGAGGCTGGAGACTTTTCAAACTATCCTCATACACGCCTATTTCAAATGTTAGTAAGTTAAAAAATTCAAACCATATATTGTACAAATATAATATTGGGGGTGTTACGTCAGAATAACGCGTCGTTCATGCCGGGGTGCAATTGTGTACTAGCAAATGTACATTAATTATATAAGACGACGGCTTTAAGAAACACATTAGCTTGACTCACGTTAACGATTCCGAACATATTCACAGAGTGCGCGCACTTGCAAATTTTAAACAGAGTCGTTCGCGGTAGGGAAAGTTCAGATCCAGAACAAAAAATCCTATATCCGTAGAACATGCATGATACGTTCGGAATACTCCGAGCGTACATGTTCAAGACATTCTCGAGTATAACGAACAATTTCAGATCCGACGCGTGTGCATTAAAATTAATACCAGCATGCTATCTGTGATGTGTGAATAGTTATGGCGGGTTAGTTATGTAAAGTTTTCAAAGTTTTAAGATTTCAGTTCCTGAGACATTGCATTGTTCATGCCTATGATTAGTTCATGAATTGAGTTACTACTTCCGTAATTTCAATAAAAAATAACCAGTATCTAATTCATTCGCACAATAATATAGCTTTGAGAACTCTGCTGAGAATAGAAAAAGTTGCCTAGAGATTGATATGATTATCGGAAATGATTTCCCATTGAATCAACAATACTTGGAAAGAAGCAGTCACTATTTGTTTGTGAAATAGATAGTTTTTAAACCGGAATTAATTTTTATTGAAGAATATAAAAAAAGATTTGCATCGAAAACTCCCAGATTATATGCAAATAATACTTTTCAATAATAGAAAAATCTAACAAAGCTATTAATATTTCCCATACTTTTCTTGAGATTTCAGCCTAGAGATCAAGCTTTACCACGGAATTGTCATCAATTCCGTAAAAATTGAAGACCATATTGGCAAAAGTTTTGTAGTAATAGTTAATATTTATTGGAAATTTGTTTATTCTAAGGAAAATTGCATATTTTACGGAGAAATATTTGTAATTTTCTAGGTATTTTTCCTATTACATTTTCAGAGAGCTTTTTAGATCTTTTTACATATTCCGTTCCAATATATAATTCTCAACCGCAATGAAATCTTCCTCTTGGTTTCATCTTTTAGTTCTATTGAGTTCTCGAGACGAATCTTAAAGAGTAGATTACTCATCATAAAAAGAAACTTACGACCCGGCGCAGTTGTTGCAATTCTTACAAACTTATGTAGACAAATATTCACTCACAAACTTGAAAATAAGTATTCATTATTCATGATGAGCTTTATTTGGCACCTCGAAGTTTATAAATTGCACAATTTACACTGAATAACAATAAAGTGTTTGTGAACATGTAGTATATCAGTTCGTTATTTTGAAAACAAACAACGAAATCCGGAAATGGATCTCCTTAATCTTGCTTTACTTGCCTAATATCGCTTGGTTTCTCGCATTTGAAACGTCACGGCAGTAAATCTAGTAGAGAGTATTTATGTTTGACTATTAGTAGCTCATAGTAAACGGGGTACTCATGTTCAGGAAGAAAATAGATCTGTTGCGCCTTTTATATGAGGTCACTGAATGTTTTCAAACATTTTTCATTTTGAAAGGACAGCTTTTTAGAAAGGATATGTGTACGTGAATAAATTAACTTGCTTTGTCAGTGTGCTTATAACTGTGACATAAATGTGAAAAAGCATTATCAAAAGACACTAAAACTACAAACATGTTACTTTGGAGCCAATGTATAAACAACTAGCACTATATGTGATAGCTAACACAAAATATAAAATGTGAACATTGTAATATACGAAGAAAGATTATTGCCATAAAGTTTCGTCAAAGAAAAAGAGCGTTTACACATATATTTTTATGTGGTAGTAATATCTGTATGAATCGCAAAGGAATCTCGAAATTAGCTCTACTTTATGAGTAATGAAGTAAAATCATAACAGTGGCTAAAAATAAAACAGGAAATAAAGTTAGGAACTTTATTTGTGAATTAAATCAGAGAAACTAATTAATTTTGAATTTTATATTGAACGTCCATTGATCACAAAAAACTTTTGAAGAATTCTATATATATTCTTATAAAATTAATAAAAAAAAATTTTTTGAAATTCGGTACTAAAATTACGTACTTATGTCTATTGTTTCGTAGAATCTGGCAGTTTTTTTAGCAGCTTTTTTTTGGTTAACGTCATAAGAGCGCAAATAAAATTAATTCCAAGAAAACAAACAGAGCGCGTCCACCTTCTCCGTGGGCGATAACTTCTTCTCTAAGTAATTTAGAAAAAACCCATCAAACAAAAAAAAATATTCAACTGCGCAGGATGTTCAGTTACCATAGTACGCGATACAACTTTGGCTTTCTGCATGAAGAAGTGTCTCTTTATGAGTTGCTGGAAAAATATATTGGTTATTTTATTTAAGTTTATTGACATAATATGAATGAAGTTCGGCAACGATATCCATGGCTATCTCGTAGAATGTAGTTGATACAAGAAACAACCAAAGAAATCAACAAGAAGAAAGGAAGTAAATGTTGCACCTGTAGATCCCAACGCACTTAAAGAGTTGATAGCGCCAGAAGGTGACAAAATCTACGTATTTCAACGAGAAATTGAAGAAATCTGACGGGTGCATGACAGTGGAGATAATAATAATAGTATTCTAATTTTTGGTCGGGAAAGTTGGTTGCAACATCTGCAAGGATCGGAAATTTAATATGCTGATGGAGCTTTTTCAATTTCGCCAAAACTGTTTTCCCAAACGAAAGTGGATTACACCCAATATTTTATGAATTTTTACTAAATAAATAACGTGAAACTCGTACTGATGATTGATCAAATTTATTTCCTAGATCAATCTATTATTTCTTGCTGGGAGCCTGTTTCTTCTATTTAATTTAATAACGTGTTGCAACAATGAACCAAATTTTGTTTTAAGAGTTAGAGTGATTATTGGTCTTAAGTTATGTTCCTCTTATCAATGTGGTTGTGTACGTATAGAAGACGTCCTGCTTTAATTCCGTTAGAAATGTGTAAATTGAGAAAATTGTACCAACAGTCATGCGGAGTACTGACGTAGTTACAAGTTGATTATCCTGGGTTCGAAAAAGTGCACAAAAGTAAGGGTGTATATTTGGAATGGCAGGAAACCCGCCTCCTGAAGAAGTTAAAAAATATATAATCAAGCTTAGTTGGTGCTTATAATAACAGGAACTATTTTTTTATGTTTTTCCATTTTGTAGATTAAGTTATTAAATCAGCAAATCAAACTGCATCATCATAATTATATTTATCTTACTTATTAGACGAACTACATATTTTACCTTACCGTAATCTAACACGCACGACGATGAATGTAGACCAGCGAAGAAACGGTTTCGATGAACCAGCTACGATGCACCGAAGATGATTCTTTATTACATAAACACACTTACTCACAAACAAGAGGAGATTTATGTATTATTTAAGTAATTTTTCAAAGGATTTCATTTTAAACTAAAAGCCCACTTAAAATAGCTCTCAAATCTATTTATTAACATCTCAATATGTACGAGTGGATATTATTCAGAGGCTTACAAAGCTTATAAGGATATGTTAGTTAAAAGGGCATTTAAAGAAATAAAATATAATCTGAGCAATTACGACACCAATAAAAAGTGTTTAAGTCTACTGTTTATTGCAGAAGAAACAGCAGTTTTTAGGAGATTATCTCGACGAAAGGAGCATTCTTTTAATCGTAGGGGATTTCCGTCTCTTCGCAATGGAAGGTATAATCATAATAAAACAAAACAAGAGAAGCTAAAATTTAAAATTTTTGCGTAAAAAGCCTTGGTTCTGAACGTACGCTTTTATAAGCTTCGCTGCAAAGTATAGAATCAGATTTTGATACTCCGGTAGAAAGTATAAAGCGAAATCTTAAAGGCTTGAAAAAGTCACCATTGACAGTAACACTGCTACCTATGAAACGTAGCAGAAGAAAATCACCTTGAAGTTTGTAATGCTATGAATGCTTGTAGCATCTATATGGCAATGCAATTTCTGTAATGTTTATTATGTACAAATAAAGATGGGAAATTGTTGTTTTCTTCTTCAAAACTCGGTTTTGGTTAGTGCTCAGATAGTTTGCAAAGAAACATCAATTATACCGATTCGGCTGAAATATATCTTCAATTATATTTCAGCCACAGTCACAAACTAGCGCGCATTAGGAAACTGCCGTTTTATTTAAGTTACGGATTCCAGAGTAACGAAAGGTGCCATTGTTTATCCAAATAAATCTTGATTCAATGCATAAAAGATATTACAGTCAGCAAACATAAATATATGACGTAAATTGAGAAAATATACTTTTTCAATTTACCGCGTTGACGTTTCCGCCTTTTTACTTCCTTTCATAAACGAGATAACCTTTTTTTAGAGATTCTATATTTCGTTTTTTTATTATTTTTATATTAAATATTTTATTATTGCTTTATCTGGCCCATTTACACATTTTTCTTTCTTTTTCATAGCGTTTCAAAGGTTAATATCTTGGAACGATGGAGAAGCAATTGAGATTTCGTTATTTTCCGATATCGTCCTTATTTCTTAGTTAAGTACAGGTAACTACATAAGTTCGTGCAGTTTTTGATGGTAAAATAAATATTTGTTAAGAAACAATACACTATTACTCATCGAAGTAATTACTGTAACAGTCAAGGATTTTTTACCAAAGAGCCACCAATTTTTGTAAAACTCAGATTTTCAATCATGCATTTATTACATCAACTCGAGCTTGGAATTGCTTATGCTTCATACAGTTGTCAAGAGACAAAGAAAATGATAATCACTTGGCGAATTGTCCGGAGAATAGGGAGGGTGTGGTAATGTTTCCCAGCCAAGTTCAAAAATTTCTTCTCGAGTCACTATTGCGGTATGAGGTCTGGCATTGTCCCGTAAGAGTAGCGTTTTCTTTCGGTTGATCAAGGAAAAGTGTTTCTGGATGTGTGCTGCTTGTACTCACTGAAGCTGTTCGCAATATAAGCTGGTAGTGATGGTTCAATTAAAACTGCTGTCTACCAAACAAACAATAAAATGTTCTTGGGTGCAAGGAAACCTCGGGAGTGTGTAGCATTGGAGCAATTGGCGACGACCAATGATACGAATGCTTAGAGTTTGAGTACAATGTCCACTTTTCGTCGCAAGTTAACAACTGACTAAGAAAAGATTCATTATCGTTACGTGAAATGTTTGCCAAACAAACGGTAAGACAACTGAATTTGTTAACGTTCACATCTTTACTAGCTCGTGAAGGTGCAAACAAATTGTTTCATCGCCCAAATTAATCCTTTCTGCAATCTCTAAACACTTTGCACTGGAATTTTGCTCCACAACCTGTTGAATATCCTCATTGTTAATGGTCTTCGGTCTCCTGGAGCGTGCTTCATTGGTCCAACTGAAATCTTCTCAAAAAAATTTCTCGAACTAGTCCTGTGCTTCTTGATCACTTACAGCATCGAATGCGGTACGTATTTTTCGCGCCGCCACTGGAGCTTTGGTGTCGAGTTTGTATTCATAAGGAAAGCAACCTCAAATTCAAATTTTAAATAATTGTCGCCAAAAGTGTATGTATCCCATGAAAAGGGGATTAATATTAAAATAGATGACAGGTAACAATCATGTGCTATCGATCAACAAGTTAAAAAATATTCTGATTTGCACAAAATCGCAGGAATTTGTTTGGTCACCTAATAATTACCTGTTTCAGCAAAAAGTCTTCTGAAAAACAACTCCAATCTTTCTATGTTTTATTATACATTTTATTTTGATTTCCAGCGTTTCTACATCCCAGTTAAGCAAACAATTTAACGTCAGCAACAAATTTCTTCATAAAGGACGAGGAAAACGCAATAAGAAATGATTTATAAACTTGTTAGAACGCATAAGAGTAATATATTTCTCGTTTTTGAATTAAAAGTGGTTGCCCCATGGTTAAAGTAATGGAAATTTTACGTGTTCCACAATGACTACACGAGAACGAATTATTTCCCTTAACTGGTACCGGAACGGGACAATTCGCGATACAACATTCTGACACGTTCATTGTAATCTACATCCATTTATATCAACATAATGCGACCTATTATATTCCTTAAATGATTTATCGCTACTACCGACGGTAATTAATGGCTTTTTTGGCAATTTTCTTTTTTCTCCATGTTAACAGTTGTTTCGTTTTTCTTTTAGTGCTTACAAATTTATATCGCCGCATAATTACGTGCGAAGCTTTGCATGTAATACATCCTCCTAAATATGATAAGGAATAATAAATCCTCTAAAATTCTTCGCTGTATTAAGAGTTAAAAGAAGTAAGATTAAGACGCTAGCAATCAATTATTGCAAATTGTATTTAACTACATACAGGCTATTTCAATCTTCTGGAATTGTAAAATTGTGCCCGCTGTGTAATTAGTAGAATATAAAAATTTTCTTACCGTAAATTTTTATGAAATAAAATTGCATATCTGGCTCTATCCGGACACGATATTAAAACATCTTAGAAATATGCAGGATACTCAGTATTGACCACCAAAGTTTGCCAAATGTTACCACTTTTTTAAATAGTAACATATTTTTTCTGTATTCACCTTACAGGTACCTCCAACATTTTTGTATAATGATGCATAACATTAAACATCCTTAACATTAAAAACAAGAGGTATCTCCTGCATTTGAACATTGCATCCAAGTGATTTCCGGTGTTAGCATCTTTCGAATGAAACAATTAGTTAATGTAACCGTGTCACATTAGATTAACAATCTCATTAATCTGTACAGCAGTAAATGGTCCTGCATAATATGAGCTACATTTTGTACTTTGCTAATGGTTGTTGTTTAGTGTCACTGGTACACGCTACAATGTGAGAGAATATTGTTTCCAGGAGCGTTTACATACATAATAAAGTGCCGATGTGGTTATTGTTACACAGAGCTGTAGATAATTCCTTTTGTGTCGTCCTACGCATTTGCCCTCTTCAAGAAAGTTCATACCAAGGTTACGGAGAATTTAATTTATGTTCATTACCTTAGAGTATAAAGTTGCGTAGTCTTTGAAATACTATATACTACATAGCGCCGCAAGCATTAATTTGCGAGACCTCTTTATTTCGTTTCGTCAAAATATAGGGCAAAATAACTCTCACATCATAATGAACAGTATTTGCATTATCATACAAGTGTATCAAGTACACTTAATTGAACAAGTCCGGGTATTATTTATGAGAGTCGCGCTTAGAAGCATATTAAACTGATAAAACGGCAATAGGCACCTTCAAAGGAAAACTGATCCTATACTTTTTTAATATAGGACAAGACAATAACTACTTATTAGCAGTTATCGTCTTTTATTAAACGATATTTACCGGTTGTCCCGAAATATTTTCAAGGCTTCGACTAATGAATTTGTAGAGATCTAGATTAGACTCCATACAACACAGAAGTTCCACCTTATGTTGGAAACAATACCCGCAAATGCAGGGATAAGAAAGGATATACACAGGAATTCTTATCAATAGGCATAGCTGACATCATGGGCATTTTTTCTACATTCAAAGTGAACTGAGAGTGGTATGAACAACACAGACATTACAGTATGCGTAACCGCATTGGCGTTCACGCCATGTTGATATTTAACATACGAAGCCAAATTATTGTTGTGTCAGATAAAATGAGTTACCTCTTCAAACGTTCAACAATGTTACATATTTAGCAACAAAATATGTCCAAGCTTTTGAGGAAATAGAGCATCTTTTTAGAAAGACATTTACAAGTATTTTGTAAATTGACACATCAACACTATCACTAAATGATAAATTTTAAACATTGACTTTAGCAAATGTTAGAGTATACAGGGTTGGGGTAAAGTATGGAATCAAGTAAATATCATTAAAACGGAAACGGTGGTATTGATGAAGCATCGCAGGTAATGACGCACAGTGCACATAACTTCACTGGAAGTACCCTAAAGTTTTTTTTTAGTTAAACGGGCACCCTCTATATTTTTCCGTATTTTAATAGAGCTTGCTTACCACTATCTACAAAAAACGAAAAAATAAGCATAAAGAAACTTTACTTATTAATAAAAATAAACGTGTACCGTCTATTAGATAATTATCGGGTTATTGTCAAGTTTATTTAATTCTTCGTCTATCTAATTACTAGTTGCAGTAAGCCGAGAAAGAGCGTGTTGAAATTCTTTTAGTTTGACCGGGGCAGTTGCCAAAAACTGGAAGACCATAAATTAAAAAAATCACCTTAAACTCCCACCACAACATTGGCACTAAGCCATGGTATAAGTCGTCATTCTGTAGGAAGTTTGGCTGGAGTCTTGCGGAAAAATGATGAAAATTTGTAATATAGACGAACATTTTGCTATTTTCTGAAGAGGTAACTTTTGTAAAATGGAACAGTGAATCTCCATAATTCAAGGTAATGATCAAATGAGAATCTTCACTAGATTCATGAAGCCCATACCCAACATCCACAGAATGTGGAAATGGAAATTGTAGAAAATAATCCCATTTTTTATAAACGGAAGCTTGAATGGGGAAAAATATTTGAACCTATCGAATAACTAAATTATTCCTGCACTCATAGTTTTAATAAGATGGATTGGGCGTAAAGGGCGTAAAGGTGTAGTCTATAAATAATAGTAGTAAATTTTCACCTGTTTTAAAGCACAATAAAACTACTCAAATATTTTATAATAAAAATTATTCTTTAGCTCTCTACAACTACATAAATCTTCAATACAAAATCGTTCTTGCAGCTATCTTCACACGATCTTTTTTGTATATAATAAAGCCTCCACAAAAAATACAGCATTATACATCAAAAAGGCATAACAGAAATCGAAATGAATTTATTAGATCCAATATTCCGTTTGTTTGGAACGCATTTCATTGAAATGAACACAATATCCGCACCGAGGTCAATTTCAAGTATTTTTTTTTTAATTTACTGTAATTTCAAAATTAATTGACATATCAACTTATACATACGTATTCACTAAAATATATTTTGGGGTTAATTTACAACGTACTTGTGCATATTTACATGCACATGGTTTATTTAATAAAGCTGAAACTTACAAGAGCGCTTGCTAACAAACTTCTTTTCCATCGTAAATATACAGGAATCCCTTTCGTATCCTTAGTATGCCCGAAATGGGCAAATTTATTTGGATTAAATACCTTCGACTTGCAAATGCCTGTACAGATTACTGATAAAATTTATCCCTCTAAAACCGTTGGGCCGCTTTTTGCTGTTTTAAATATCTTTTAAGCCGGCAGCCCGGATAGCACCTAAAAGGCTGATTTGTGAAGGATGTAATACCACTTATAACTGGATGGGAAACATCACCGCTTTATCAATTATCGATGACGACTGAAAAATTTATGTTTCCCATATAACCGCAAGCTGCGAAGAAAACCGGCGTGAAACGAAATGTGGAAAGCGACGTCAGCTAAGTGCTAAAAGCGTTTTTTTGTTTAACCCACGTAGACTCTCATGACATATTTTTTATTAAAATTCATTGTATCGCAGTATCTACTACGTATCACACGAAAAGTATGAAAAATTCACACATTGAAGTATAAAATAAGGAAAAGTTGCAATTCAATAGCAAACATTGTAACGATGAAATTTACTTAAAACTTAAAAAATAAACTCTACGTCTTTAAATTACTAATTTGTTAGGTACCTGCTTATATACATGGTCTATCTCGGGAGTGGTAGAAATTTGCGGAATAAACACCTCTCCTTAATAACTTTTTTCAAAATTTACTTTATTATTACAGGCTGCTAAGATTTTCTTTTCCTTAAATGTTGCAACTAAAAATCCACACATTTTAACAAGTTTGCATAATCAAGTAATTATGCTGTGAAAAATCTTGATAACTAACTTTAAAGTAACTAATGCAACCTCACTAATACTCAATAATTTTTGGCAGCGTAATTTGTATTTGTATTGTACAAGTTACACAAAATCAAATATACATATATATACCAGGTGTGTCGGTAATTCCTTTCCGGTTTTTCCGGCAGATGT
>LR737385.1:8509682-8531767 GCA_902655005.2 Marronus borbonicus | reverse complement strand
AAAAAATGGCTCGATGAATGGTTTAGCTCAAAGGAGGAACTGTTCTTTTGGAATGGCATTCATAAATTGCCTGAGAGATGGACAAAATGTATAGAATCAAATGGCCAATACTTTGAATAAATAAATTTTAACTATCCATTCTAAGTAACGTGTTTTCTTTAGCGAAAAAACCGGAAAAGAATTACCGACACACCTGGTACAAAAGAAGAATGAGAAAAAGAAAAAACTAAAAAGTGAAACGTACAATCTTGGAGCGAGAACCAGTTACATATGCAAGCTATGTTAACTGCTCTACCTAACTCTGTGCCAATAAGAAGCATTATGTAATAGTTGTTGCTTATATCAAAAGCTTGAGCTAAAATTCTGCGTGTGCCACTATCCAACATATTTTAATTGTTTAATAAAAAAATAATGCAAAGCAGTGAAACAGAAAACAACTCAATTAGAGAAAACATATTAGCTTATCTGCTGACGGAACAGCAGGTATACTGTACATAGAGTAGATGGAAGATCTTTCAAAAAGTTACATCCTGTGAGACAGTAGAGAAATCAGTCCTCTAAAACCTAGTTGCAAGGTTAAGTATATCAGTATGGAAACGATTCATTGGATAGAGATACGGTGGCGTTTTTGTTAATAGAATTTTATGAGGGCGCAACTCTTTGTACTTTGTACTTTTTGTATGCGATAAGATGTTATGGAATCTAAGCAGGAATGCTACATTTCGCAACAGTATGTAAAATTAGAGAAAACGAGAGTATCACACAATGTTTTCTTTACGTGTTTATTTAGGACTGGTCTGTAAGGATATAATTTTTTCAAATTTGCAGAGACAATTGTATTTGTAATTTGTAATTTGATCCCTAAAACATGAAGAATTGTCAATACTCATAACAAATTATGAATATTTTGATTCCCTATAACCGCTTCATTTCTTGGAACAAATTATGAGGAAACGGGGCTTAAATATTAAAGGAAACATAATTTATAAAGATCATCAAGAAATATTACGCGGACAATGTAGCCTTAGATAGGTATAGATAGGAATGAAAAAAACATTGAAAAAAGTTTCGGTTGGGGGCGAGTAAAAGGAGAAGAAGAATGAGTTTAGGAAATCAGATAAGCACTAAGGCAATAACGCATTAGAAATATGAACAACTACAGGAAGAGTTCGTGACATTCATCACAGGAATCAAGGCAGAAGAGGAGAAAGAAATTACATGTGAAATACTTAGAGCTAACAAACTTGTTTTGGTAGTATAAACCGAACCTATCAAAAGCGTTTAAATCAAGACAGTGTTCTGATAATAACTCTCCAGTACAGTAGTAAAATCTGTGTCCCAAACAAAAAGCTCCGAAAAGTTACATAAGATCAAGAAATCAGGAACAATACAATTTACATAGAGAATCATCGGATACCAAGAACGAATGCCAGAAGGAAAAACAATAAAACAAACTACATGAAAGGAACCTGAATCCAGGGAAAACAAAGAACATTCATGTCTAAGATAAAGGAATGTAGTAAGGAGGGTCTGAGATGGAACGTACAGAAATTAAACGTGAAGGCGAAGAGGGAAATGCGAAACATCTTGGCTCAGAGTTTAAGTGGTCTATTTGACAGCTTATACACAAACCTGTATTCCTAAAAATTGGTTAATGGACAAATTCTGTTTGTATACGGGAACTTAAAATACATTTCTAAGGCGAAACATTTATTTATTGACAGGCAATAGGGCAATGGGCAATATGCAATAGGGGAAGACGATGACTTGTGGCAAAACATACTATTTTTTATTTCGCCAACATAATATTTTAAAATTCATTTCCAGCATGGAAAATACATTCGTTTGTTAATAAAAGCCACGCAGTACTTAAATATTTGTACATTTTACAGTAAAATTGCAATTTTCTCAGAAATTATTAATTTTAGGATTTTGATAATATATATAGAATAATATACAAGATGATGCATTTAAAAGAACCAAGGTTTTTATACTTAAAAATTGAAAAATATGCAGACGTATGAAAAATACCCTACACATAAAACGAAACTTCAACCTATCTAAGACGTTTAGGTTCCTCCTTTCCTTTGTGTCTGCAAATACCTTTTGTTAATTCGCACTGATAAATTTATTTTGTCGGTTGTTACAGTGACTTTTCTTCGATGTTCAACTTGACAACGTTGCAAATTCTTGAAAAGAGAAGTTAGATACTGAATCTAATAGTTTATGCTGAATTCAATGGTAGATTAATACATTGTAATGAAACTCTTACGAAATAGATAACATAAGTTAATTTCAATAATTGATCTTGTAATATTAAGCAGAAAAACACGCGGAAGTCATACGCAATATTATTTATATGGAAGTTGGTAACCAAAATTCTTGTCATCTGTAACGTCGCATGTTATCATAGATAGGCCAACTATAAGGACGTCGAAGTGGTTGGATTCGCATTTCTGTGACAACAGGAGATATAAGATAAGTTTTGGATAAAATTATTTTGAAGATAAATGTCAAACAAATATTTACAAATCAATCAAGAGAAGATTAAAATTATTTAGAAGCAAAGAAAGAGAAATAACACTGACATTGAGCAACAGTCAAAGCGAAGTTGAAGAGGATGTTACACCAGAGAAATCATCCAAAAGTACCTTGAACAACATCTACAAATAAAAAGAAGGGGATTTTAAGGGGGTGCTTTTAAAAACACACATACAGCTGTGATTGTTTTAAACTATTTATATATTTCATTGTAACATCTCAATATGTAAACGTGCATCATGTACAATTTACAATTTATATCACACTAATAATAAGTAGTCCTTTTGTATGTTTAGAATTTGGTACTAGCTGCGAACATTATGGTATAAGTCAACAAAATGTTAAAATAATAAAAAACCTAGTTTCAGTAAATTTATTGGCATGTAATAAATATTACCTTTGAAATCGGGAATACTTTTCCTTTTTGTAGTTTTCATGTTTAACAAATTTCGGATTTATGATATCTGGTAATGCTTTCCATTACTATTTCCTAATTCGGCAGCTTTATGTTAAGCCTTATTTATTTTTCGATAAACACAGATAATTCAAATTGATATTTTGCCTTTTATCTGAACCTAATTGAAACTATTACAGTAAATCAATATACCCTAGGTACATTCGCTAAAATTTTAAATATTTACATCTAGATTGCATCAATATTGTCAGCTACTGAGGATAGACGCTGATTATTTAATTCTGTCGTAATATATTGAGGCACAATTCCGGGCGTATGGCGTCAGGAGGACTACACTTGTTGTATGTCGAAGATGCAACGCTCAAATCGAACTTAATAAACAACCAACGCTAATTTTTCATTTGTTCATTTATTCATTAGACATTTCCCCCAGTTGTTATTAAAAAAAGATACGTCCTCCATAACCATTCTTGATCATTAAAAATGATTAAAAAGATTCTATTTTCTTAAACAATAGCATTCAATGAATAAAAATATTTAGATTAAGAAATATTTTCAAACCTTCGAAGACTGCAAAATATTGTACCATAGTACTAAGAACCTCGTTTGTTTTACATATATGTACATCTTCAAACGGAGTCTATACATATACCCTTTGTAAGGCCATAAATTGATTTTCTTCTGTCAACAGAAACTAATTTAGTAATCACAGATTGTTTAAGTATCTAACACCGCAGATTGGATTCTTTGTTTGGCAAATATGAACACTGTTTGTTTTGGAGATGAAGAGAATTAATATCAAACTGGTATAATGGTTACACCTTTGTATATATTTACAATAATGCACTCTGTACACATTGTGTTTCATCTATATAATTTCCTTCAGTAATATTAATATACGCCTGTAACAAATTTTTATACCTAGGTCTCTATGTGCTCGTACGTTGACTCAAATGTCGACCTCATAGATTTCCATTCAAAACCGTGTTGCAGCAAGTCTACAGCGTGATAGTGGACAGATTAAATGCAGCAAACTGCATTGTGTTATTACTTTCACGGTTAAAGCGGTGTATATGTATATTTATGATAAGGCGACTATTAGTTCGTGTCACAAGTGTAAATTTGTGTAAACACCCTCAGTACTAAAGCAAAGCTCGTGAAGTTCGTTTATCTGTTATGTTAATCTGAGGAATGTCGGTTGAAGCTTATGCTAGCAGTGCCGCTGAGAAAATAAATCCAAGTGGAAACTATGTTGGAAACCGAGTAATCCCTCCAAAATGAACTCGTCACATAAATATATGTGTATTACTGTATAAGGTGCTGTAAAGTGTATACGCGCTCGAGGAGTTAAAATTGAAATACGATATGGAATTTCCTTCCGGTACTTGGTAATGCTCAAAATAAAAGTAAACTTCAGCTTTTCGCCTGACAAAATAATCTCCTTAAAAAGATCCTAAAACAAACTAAAATATAAGTTATAATACCCATTGCGACTATTTTCCTCCACAAAGATCGAAAACTGAATTCAACTTTGAAATAATCAGACAAGAAAAATTAAGCTCTCCTGAAGTATTTATAATTCATTTCATTTCAACCACGTACTATCCAAAGCATTATGATTTTGTGTTATACAAGTATGGCAGTACTTTTAGATTCTCTCATAGTAGCTTTGCTACTAAGATTTGTTATTTAAAAACGTACAATAAAGGTGATGTTAAAATGATCATTTGCACTGAAAAATTTTTGTCTTCATGTTTATGGTCTTTCTGCAGTATAGCTTTTTCTTTCATTTCTTTTAGTAATTGAATAGAGCTATAATTAACTAAATTTTCTTTTACATATTGAATTCAGGTGCATTTATTGCGCTGTCTGCAGTAACATTTGTTTTAAATACAGCTCCGCGAACTAAAAGTTTACAATACCGACATTATACAAGCTCCAATATTGTTTTGAATTTCCATAACGCAATATTTACTATATCGATCATCTATTGTATTTTGCAACGGCGATAATATTTAAAATTTTTAATTCATGACTTTACGTCTAAATGAGGATTATCATTCGAGAACAATTTGTTTACAATCATCTGTGTGTTAGCTTTTATATCATACACATTGCTTTCCATTGCTTTAGTTTATAAAATTAAATGGCATTTAAATCGCTGCTTTAATGCTAGACTTCAGTATCCTCTTGCTTTTAATGACAATACAAAAAGGTGGACAATATCAATACAAATCCTCAATTACGGCTAGATAGCGCAGACGAGAAGAAACCTGACATACGCAGCCTTAAGGATTGACAGTTTTTGTCAACAAGCCACCAAACGAGTCATTTCTGGACAAACGATTAGAAGGAGGTTGCATGCACGTATTTTAAGGGTAAGAGAACGTGCCGCACATTTCCAGTTGGCGAGGGAGCACCATTCACGCAGAAATCGTTGGATAGTTTAACACAGTGACTGGAATCTGGAAAGTTGGCGGTGTTGTGTTTCATCGACGACGAGAAAGATATTGTGACGTGGTTGGAGAGCCAACCATTTTATCATTTGGTCCTACAATTAATGAAAGATTCGTTGTAATCAATGACAATCTTCGTCCTTACCATGCTAGGATTGTAAATGAGCGCACAGATTGAGAGAATAGATTAACGAACCTGTTCACCAGACATGAACTCAACCGATTCGAACAGGCGACTCAGATATTACAACAACTAGCTGACGCATTGCACTGTGTTAGGCATAACATATATCAGCTCTATAATTTAATAAGGAGTATGCCAGCTAGAATAAGGGCACTAAGGTTAACCAAAAGTGGTCCAAAGCGATACTAATTATTTATCAACGGCCGACAGAATAGTTATTCGAGCTATTGGTAGTTTATTACTTTTCTTCCTTTTTGGCAAATTTGATCAATTAGTTTTATAAATTTTTTGTTTATTAAATTAATATTATAGTAACACAAGAAATAAACTATACACCTGTAGTATCATTTAAATATTAAATTTTTAGAAATTATTTCATCATCCACATTAAAGTATATTAAAGATTACTACCCGTTTTAAATGAATGTAGAAAAAAAGAATGTAATAAGTTCCATTATGCTTTTAGTCGATCAGTAAGCTCTAGAGCTGAAATAACACATTATTGACTTTAAAGAAACTTTAAGGCTATTCCACTTTGACTAAACTGTTATTTATGTCACTTTTATCATTAGAGGTACCTCTCCAACGTTCAAGGGTGAGTAAACAAGCACATAGTTCGTTGCCTTTAATGAAAAACGAAGGTTGCCAGACATTCATTTGGATTCCACCAGTTCTGGGAAAACAAAGTGCTGAAAACTCCGCTTTGCGTAAATAGATTTAAAATCTCCAACGCCACTATTTCTACCTTCATACCATTTGATGTAATTGTTACGCGCTCCGAAATTTATAAACGTTTTTACACTAGTTTAGTTAAAGTTTGACAATGTCACATTAACGTTTTCTAGAAGGTGCAATAATTTGTTAATAATGCTTCGAAATTGATGGCAAGGATGCTGCTGCTGTATAAGTAGCAAAAAAAATCTTGGATAAAAAACTGCACAGTGCAGCGTTCGTCTCTTGTGCATATTCAGGGTGATAGTCTGACTATGATGTGCATAATACAAACTGCTAAGAGCCCAAAGTGAAATAATGTAATCCATATGTAAATGGTGATTATCTATTTAGTACCAACGTTGTTGAATTGTCTGCACATGTGCTAATCCATTATTAATTGTAATATGTTAATTAACGAATATAATTATCACACATAATGTTGCCGCTGGCAAAGTAATAACCACAATATGCTAATTATCGACGTTCCAAAACCGACCTCTTAAAATTGATTATTTTGGATTATACCACGTTTGATCTAAGGTTGTGCTCAAATATATTGGATAACAGAGATTCGGTAATAATTGTTCGTCGCATATGCAGTAACGGTTGGTATTGACTTGTATGTTTTTCGCGCATGCATCGGAAACACGCGATGAAATCGAATCGTTAAGATCGTACGTACCAAAATTTTCCTATCTTACATTTATTCAAGTATCACAGCTGGTCCAAATGTTGCTGATACTTTGGTTCAAGTCTTATTAGCCTTGAAAAGAACAGAAATGTATTTTATATCAATTAACATTTCTATAATTGTCCTTCTTCTATAATTCTTTGTTATCAAATTACTTACGTGTTTTTCCACAAAGTATCAAAGATCGGCTGGTCAAGCTGAATCGGGAAAATTCGTCTTATTTTGTAGCAAAAATGTGGTCAAAACGGTTTCGGATGGGCAGGAATCTTTAAAAGGCGATGCGAGAACAGGAAGGACAGCGGAGATGGTGACCGACAATAACATTGCCCTTATTGAATATCATGCAATCGATCCTGGTAGGTGAAAGAATATCAAGAATGTCGGAGTTTTAATACAAGCGTTTGCCAAATCCTTCACGATCATTTCGATATAAATAAAGTTAGTGCAAGGTGGGTGCTCAAGTGCCATCGTCTTGTTCAATATGCTCGATCCAGCGGATGTGTTAAAGAGAATTGTTGCAGAAGATAAAACTATGGTCCTTTGTACAGTAGAGAGCCAATGGAATAAAGATGAAAGGGAGAAGAAAGAAAGCCAAGAAAGAAAGAAAGGTAATAGCTACGATTTTTTTGGGATTATAAGGTCATTCTTCATAAGAAGAATATTCGATATATATAACATAAGAAATTCTTTAAAGACTATAAAGTCTTTAAAGAAAATAACACTACAGTTAACGTGACTTCTGCACAAATAGGATGAAATATTCGGAAGAAAAGACGTGGGAAACTGACTAGAGGCGTGCTCTTGTTGCATGACAAGGAACCCAAGGATACTGTTAGAAACACCCCATAGCACAAATATGGTCCCCAGCGACTGTTACCTGTTTGGAAATTCGAAAAAGAACCTTCGCGAGAGCCGTTTCAGTAACATTGAAGATAGCATCATTTTCATTTCTTATACGAAACCAGCAATAATAATAATATACTAACTTCTTAAAATCCCCATGCAGTCTGTTATTAATTGTGGTACATCCACTGCTTTTATAATAAATAAAAATTCAAATAAAATAAATACACGTGCATGTACAATACATGCACCTATAAATACAGAAGATTACAATGTAAAAGTATGAACTCACTAAACACACTAATCCCTTTTAGGCAACAACTAACCCACATTGCCTAATTTATCCCAAATGAAATAAACATCCAAGCAAAAAATTATAAAGTGCACCAGTGGAAATCTCGTTCATTTACCTTTTACGGCTGAATGCTGCAGTTGTCTAAAATAAAGAAAGAACTTTAAATATAAAAATATGGTTGTTCCAAAAATATTTTAGCAAATAAAATTGCTGTAATATTATACCCCCTATTCGTAAGTCCCGTTGTAAATTAACGTTATATCTTCGTAGTATAGTTTTTCCATTGCAGTGTATTGAGAGAAAAAAGAACCATTGATATGGTAATAATTTAGCGAATTAAATTAAGTTGGACAAACCGAAATATCGCCCAAATATAATGTCACTTTAAACATCCTTGTTGAAAGATTGATGAATGTTTTGTATTTATTGCTTTTTATTTTCATTCGATGTAGTTTTATAAGAAAATTGTCACAAAACAGTTCTTGCAGTACTTCCAGCAAAACAAGCATTTGTCGAATAGGTTATGAAGAATTCTGCAGGAAAAGGAACATTTAATTGTGTTGCATATCGATAGCGAAGGTGGTCTCATCAAAAATTATCTCCTGTTCGGAAAGAAAACAGGAGGTTGTCATTTATTAATTTTAATTCGAGTATTAAAGTGAGAAAACTATAATTTATAATACGAATATACACTTAACAGGTTGTGTAACATTTAATTAGCACGTTTAATTATTGATATACATGCAATTATTTATTGGCTGTACTGTTGAGATTGTAAGTAAATGTGAATAAGTTCTATTGAAATACATAATAAATGCACTCAAAATTGAAACATAGCTGATCCAACTATATTAATGACAATAATCGAGATTCTGTAGAATATTAGAGATCTTCCTATCTTTATTTAGTCGCGTCTTAACATATGTTCTGAAACCATTCGAAGTGCTCTGTTGAGACCATTACACATTATTTATATGATCAGCAATGTTGAATATTTATTGCTACGGCAATCGCGCTTTGCCTACACTTACTGCTGTTTACTACGACTATATTCACTGTTGTTGGGTTCGCCGTTTTGAGGCGCTACTTGTATATTTATTGAAAACCCTCAATAAAAGATCAAGGTATGTAAAGAGCCAATTAACAGTATACTTAATGTGAATATAATTTCTAAAAATAAATAATACATTAAAAAGGTTTAATATATTATTATATTTATTATGTATAGGCATTAGCCTGAGATTATAGTTAAGATAAATAAAATTTTCTTTTTAGAAAATGTACTTCGTATGAGATTCAGTTAATAATAAGGTGAGGAGAAGCATGGAAAATAAACAAAAACAGTGGTCCGACTAGTCAGTAGACTGATTGTGAGTAGACATTTTTATATGTAAACACATTTTTTTCAACAACTTTTATTATTGGTTCATAGATTTCGCTTGTTTGTGTATGTAGCTCCGTTGTATAATAACCACTTTACTGCAGCCTTTGAATTTTCGTGTGTACGTAATAATTTCTAGCGTCTATCGAGTTTAAAAGTATAAACTGTGTTTAATAACAAGAGCGTTTCACACTGGAATATTCCAGTAGTTCATTTCCTATAACCGCTTTGGTTTAATATTACACAAGGTCGTCTTGAATCACGCTACATAACACATGCGGAAATCAATATCCGAAAATCTCCGAGTAAATGGAAACAATTAATATCCATCCAATACGATTACAAACTTAAAAAGGCGTTACGCAACGAAACTCAATTCCTCCTTGAACGAAACACGCAACGTCATCAAACACGTGCCAAGCACTGCCTTTAGTACCTAATCAACATTATTTAATTAAAACTTTCTCCTTCGTTTGTTCGTTGACTGCATACTTCGATTTTTCGCGAAAAAATACCACTTTTCAATCTGACGAGTTCACTGGTTGCGCCATTTTCCTGTAGGCGCTGTTTATTCCTTTCTGCTCCCTCTTCTTTATGTTGTGAATTTAAAATAAATGTCAGGTGCCGTGCAGCTGAGCAGCAAGAAAATATCTTGAACTTCCTTTATTAATAAATCCAATTTTTCGCAGCACTGCTGGATAAATAAAAATGATTTTCGGATATAGAATTTGAAGAAACTAACGTTGTTTACCAACTGACTACATTAAAGCAGTTTGTAAATCTAGTCTATACTTAATAAATACGGAACGTATGTGTCACAAATTCCTCGTTTTCCATTGTTAACCGTACAACCGAACAGAAATTCACAAATTTTCAAAATATGTGTTTCAAATTCATTAAATATTTTGTATGGTTCAGAGTGTACCGATACCTTTAGTGTTTGCCATACTACGCACAGTTCTTGCTATAATGGTTGTTGTTTGTAGCATTTTCAGTGAACAGAGCTACTTTACACAGTTTCTAAGTAAATCTATGTCATTAAAACCTACAAAACGAGGAGACATCTAAAACCTTAGAAGAATTCTGAAAAATGAGAAAATCTCACAAATATGTATTCTGATGTTCGCTACGTTTTCATCTACACCTACAGCCTCAGGTTGTAATAGCAGTAAAACAATATTGTAACAATATATATGTAAATTTATAATTTTTTTCGGTATTTATTTTAAATAATGATAGCAAGGACTGTGGCGTAGTATGGTAAACAACACATAAGTATCGGTACCCTCCGCACCACACAAGTTTAATTTATTATATAGTAATATAATAAATAGTCCGGGACGGCCGTTTCGAGGACACGAATGGTCCTCATCATCAACCGGTAACCGAATTTATTTTATTTATAAATTTTTTATTTTGAAAATTATAATTAAATTGTAGCAAATTCCGAAATTCAAATAAAATTATGGCTGTGTAGAGAGGCCTATCTAACCTAAACTTAACTAAATGATATACATGGTTTCCATGGGTGATTCCCGATGTAATTAAATTTAATTAATGAAAATAGAAATCTCATTCTTCATGAATCACCAATGAAAGTCATACATATTAATCAGTGTATATTTAGCACACATAAACATAGGATGTTGCAATGCATCTGGAGCATCTTGAACTTGCAAGGAGATTCCGTAGCGCAGAGGTTAGCGCACCAGTCCGGTGAGGGGGAGGGCGTAGGTTCAAGATTTTTAGGAAAAACATCATTGTTCTAAATCTAACTAAAGTTTAACAAAAAAGTTAAGGCTATGTGCTACGTAGTAAACTGTAAACTGCAAACATGAAGGGAACTACTATCTCTGTCAAACGGTATCTAAAAGTATTTGGAGAATTACGTTTATCAAAATAGTCTAATCTCGTAAATTTAAATTATTTTTTCACTTTGAAATTTAAATTTCTAATTGTTTTCTAACGAATGTAAGGGCAATAATAATAATAATTTATTGCCCAACGGCTTCCAGTTACAGGACAACATTATACAAAAAATACGTACAATACTAAGAATAGTAATTGAAGACAAAATAAAAAACAGTAAAAGAAAAATAACTCAAAACAATTAATTTTACTAAAAAGTACATCATTATAGAGTGTGTCGGTTATGCGGCACATAGAAATAATGGGAGAAAAGGATAACAGATTTGTTCGAGGTATGGGAAGGGAGAAAGTAGGAGAAGAACGTGAAGATGTGCGAGGAACTAGAAAATTCCAGGAAGAAAGCAAGTCGGGACAATCAACGACGCCACGCACCAACTTCGACAACGACAACGAGAAGCCGCGGCGTGCATCCCATATCGATCGATAAGAGCACCATAATCGATGTTCCGCACTGGATAAATTCCATCAATCTTGAATGATAAGAATTTGAGAAATCTCCGTTGAATCTTATCAATTTGGAGTTGTAGATAGATATAGTGCGGTGACCAAACAGGTGAAGCATATTCGAGTTTGCTTACAAGCAGGAGAAACCAGAAGCTGAGGGCTGTAAACAACGAATATGTTCTTTAACTCTAACATCGAAATATCTGGAAAAGTCCTGCTTACATCTAAGATACTTTTCTGATAAAACTTAGTATCAAACAGCTAGCATCTATATAACCGTCCAATTACTATTATACATTTATTTATCTACTACTTCTCTGTCAGAAGTTACTTCACTATTTACCCAGCTCGTGGTAATTGCGGTAATAGCAGATGCGCTCAAATTGTTTCTCGCGGGTTTTCCCGGAGAATGCGTTCAGGCATACTTTCGCCTCCAGTCTCTTGTAGCAGATGTGGTCACCTCGAATTCATTAATTAAAGGGTGACGTACGGTGGGTAATTGTAGCTCGATGCATAACGTTTTCGAAAGCTTTAACCTCCCTGGACACTTTATTTAGGTTTAGGACTGACAGTTCAACCGGCGTGTTTAAATGTAATAGGTTCTCATAAAACTATTAAAATTGTACGTACCAATCAAGAAACGCAAAAGGATATATGTATACAAAAGTGAATAAAACATTTAGAAATTACTAATTTTGAAACAAACCCATGATTCAGGATACTAAAAAATACATAAAGACATTTTCCTACGTATTAAAATTTGAATAAACGCTCATCAATCGATTGAATAATTGATTACTGTTAGTTCTGGTAGCGGGATATAACGTCACACTTTGATTAAGCCGACAATTCTTACCTTTTACTGCGCTTCATGTCTCTTTGGTTCTGTTTGGATCTTCAAGCCATTTGTCCATGGAGTAGTCATAAAATAATTGTATTTTACTGTCCATTGGAGTACTTTTTTAAATTGAAATGCAACCATCGTCAGCGATTTTCTTTACAAAACATCTCCTTCTCCTCGTTAATTAAGTAATTTAATTAACACATAGCGTGTATTTCAGATAACACTGGCCGTATGCCATAGTAGAACCCTTATGTGATATTAATGGTTTTTCTACGGAGAGTGTTTGATTAATTTTTTGTCCACGCATAATTGGAACGATTTTGAGGGGGCTTGGAAACATTTTATGCATTGGAACAAAAAAGTAAAGTTGAAGTTAAAGAAAAAAATATTTAGCAGCTTTAGTGTCAATTTCAGGAATTTTTTGCAGAGATAATGAGACACTACTTTGCAGCTGGAAACCACAGCCCCTTTTGCAACAAGTAAAGCTACAGCTGGTGTTATACAAGCAATTCACTATAAACTGACACGCAATTCAGTATTGCTGTTATTTATTTAATCAAAAAATTACACTCCAAACAAAATGTTATCAAAAGTTAATTTCCTACCTAAACTAAAACAACAAGAAATAATAGTAGAGTAAGTTAACTAAGCAAGTGTTAAGACTGCCAACCAAACGCTGCTAAACAATGTCATAATTTTCATGAAAATTACATTTCACATTCTGAAGGTTTCTTACTATTATTTGACTAAATGCTTTTTCTAATCTTCTAATTTGTTGATGTTAAAGAGTGTATCTCGAATATTATCACAAACTCTCGTTGCAATGTAACCCCATAAAAAAGTCAAACGTGCTTAAATCAGAGCTTCTTCGGCCAGTCACTTCCTCGGCCAACGAAGACCTAACCATCCATTTCGAAATTAATTATTCAAAAATTCTGTAATTTCCCTGATGCTACATGGTGGTGCCGTGTCGTTTTGGCAAATGATCCGCACGTTTACAAGAATATTACCAATAGTTGGAAGAGTTGTGTCAGTAATTCCAAATACTTTTGGGCATAGATAAAAAATTGACCAACAATGAGGTTACCTAAAATGCCGACTTATACGTCGACCTTCGGAGGAGATTGAGTACGGTTTTCTAAAGAAAAAAACTGTTTTTTCCGTGTCCACATCCTCCTGTTTTACTTATAACATGCCAGAAAAATTTTTTCGTCGGGAAAATAATCAAATTTAGTAAATCCGGATTTTCATTTAGTCTATCTGTCCAATATTCGCAGAATTCCATCTTTAATAAATAATTTCTTTCAAGTAATTCTTTGTGGTTCTGCTAAGAATTCGGCTAACGAAGAAGAACGTTTCTTGAATAGCGATACACACATTTTCTTTTACACCTTCCGTAACTACCATGCCTGCCTTCTTTCGTCTGTGGTGTTGTGGATTTACGCTTCCCGTTGTAGTGAAATGTTTGTGCAACGTTAATATTGTAGTTTAGATCGGTATTGGTCGGTTAGGATTCTGAACTGCAAAATTATCTCTAATTTCTCTGCTGTAACGAATTTCGCCCATTCTTTTACTGTATAAACATTTCAGACGCCACAATGCCTATAAATTCAGCTACTTAATAATAATAATGACAGAAGCTTGGCACGGCAGATTGACGTCCTATCAGGAACGTTCTTTTTTTGATATCTAAATGTTTACCTGCAAATATGTCAGATTACATGGGAAAATACCAAGGAAATTTCAAATTTTTATAAAGCCAAATTATATTAGTCTCTACAATTGTCTTCGATCCGTTTATGACGCTTTTGGCATTTTCCGCTAATTAAATGCCTCTTCCGAACTTTCTTCCAAAGAATATTTCATGTTATAAGGAAGCCTCGTCGAATTTTTGTACGTCAATTCTTTCATTTAACGCAACTTCAAATCTTTCAAACTGGAAATAGTGCAAAGTGGAGCAATCAAACCGTTCTTTGTTACACACTGCTTCGCGCACCGCTCAGCTGGATGTGCATCAGTCCTTCGAGCAGGATCGCAAAGGTTTAGCTGACGAAAGAGAATGCTTGACCGCAAACGCCACGAGGTTTCGTGAGAAATAATTTGTCCGCTTTTGTCGCAACCGAAACCGCCACGACACCCTCTTTCCAACATTGTATATAGAATTACTTAAAGCACTCGTAAATTCAACGGTAGATAAGATCTTGCTGTACGTACTTTCTCGTTTATATCAGGTATAAATCCACCAATTTGGTGTAACTATAGCGAATTGTTCTGTGAACAGCATCACTAGGTGCACTACAACTCTCTTGTGGATAAATCAAAATCGATGCCAGACAATACTTTCTGTTCCCAATTTACTGGAAATATTTTTCCAATATCACGTTAGTACTTCGTGTGGATACAATAGACAAGTTTCTACTGTTTCCCAAAGAATTTTGTTTTCAGTTCAATAACTGTTATTTCCCTCGTCGTAATTTCACTGCTATTCTTGTTTGTAATGGGATAACTTTTAACAAAAAGTATTAATTTGAAAAAATTGCAGAAATTTTAAGTAATTTACTTACAATTAATCTTCCTTAGCTATAATAAAAGTAGCATGTATGGGGTACCCGATTACCCACTTGTATATTTTTCGCATCATCCTTTGGATTGTACTTCAAATTATATTTTAAAAAATTGTATCTGTTATAGTTTCCGAGATTCTTACAAAAATGTTAAAATCCTGCACATTTTTGGAGAGCGCTGTACCCAAAATCAGGCGATTCAGCCACTTTCAGTTTCTGGGAGTTTTATAAAAATCTGAATTTTCGGGTTGTTGGCGTTCCCTTGCAAGTATAGTTAGTGCGCTCACCTTTTCCTTTAAAGGGAATCGAAAGCCAATTATTTATTGAAGTCGTAAAACGAATGTCAGTGCGATGTCGCGGTAAATATCGTTACCACCGCCTGCGACCGAAGCTCATAATATTTCAGGATCCGGAGAAATTGCAACAAAGTTCTCTAGTAATCGCATCAATCGATGCTTAGGAGCGCACAGTATATTTCCCAATAATACAATGTATACGTGAATGATTTAGCACGTCAGCTATTTTTAAATGTGAAGATTTGCGATAGATCTTAAAAAATCAAAAGATGTTTGCACTAGCATATGTGTGTGTATTCGGGTAGTTAAACTAGGTTTATAGATGCGAATATAAACCGTTTATTATTCCGTTGTACGTCAAATAGTTTCGACGCTTTCGTCTATCGACATTGAAGTCCATTGAAGTTTGGCCAAGTAATAAAGGTTAACTAATACCAAAAAATAAATTTATTACTCGCGGCATCCCCTCGATTAATTTTGCTAGTGTATAGCGTGACATGTTGTTCCATTCTTATTGAAGTTCCATAGAAGTAGAATCAATTGGATTGAGCGATGGCTATGTCGCGATTTCTAAAACATTTCCTTCTTTTTGTTCATTCAGGTAGTTCTCTTTCCGCCTTATTCCTTCGATTCGGTGTAACGTTCCTGTTCCGGAGTGAGAAAATCAACCTCAAACTATAACTGAACTGCCACCATATTTTATTGTTGGTATAATGCACTGGGGAAGAATCCCCTCATTAGGGGACCATTTCACAAACACCCCTCTGTTTGATCAAACACAGTAAATATTAATTCATCGGTCCATAGAACATTTTTTTTCACTGTTCTACCCTGCAGCCTTTTCAATAGGTTGCCCTGGCGTAGTTATGGTTTACGAACTGCCACACCAGCGTGTAAATTTTTTTCCGCTAGCCGGCGTTTGATCATCGTAATTGACTCGTTGTTTCTGATTCAGTTTTTCTATGATTTCTTTTACTTATTAATTGTAGTAGACGATCACCTGCTGGAGTGATTATTCGTGATAGACCTGGACGGTCACGGTCTTCCAAATCACCTGTTTGCTAATATCGGCGATGTTGGATCGTTTACCAAGATCTATTGATTTACCGGGGGTATTTTGAACTCTGTTGTTACCTTACAGTACGGCTTATCACAATAATATCCAAACAAAAATTAAAATCACCTTAAAACATTCTAAATGGTCAGGTCGGGTAGGGTGAGCCCCCAAGAGGAAGGAGGGTGCCATAAAATCATTAGCTGCTTGGTGTCATCGATATGACGTGACCAATAATTAAATTACAATAATTGGGTGCTAATAACAATTAGGTATTTCGAGTCATAAAATGTGTAATTAAATTTTTTGTTCGTAATACTTTAATTATTTAAGTTATAGGTCTGCTTAACGACAAATACGTCTTAAGATTATGCTTGTTACTTACAATAAAATACCTATGTTAATACAATAAAACTTACTAAATTAAGGCAATGCAAAATGTTCTCCCTTGGCCAAACATTTCGATGAGGGTAGTGTACATGAAATGATTATTGGTAAAACTAACACTACCCTCGAGCTATATTAGAACTTGACTAACTAGTGTCGCTCCTGCTTCGTTGAAATACATGGTTCCTTAAATAAACTGAAATGCGGAAATTGGGTCATTGTACCCGCTGTAAGGGCTAATACGTGCAGAGCGACACATTAAATAAATATCTTCGTTATTGAATATAATTGGAGCAAGTCAGCGCAGACGACATATTTACCGTGCTTCTTAAAACTTTCAACAAAAATGTGTTAAATAGTAACTTCCTTAGAATTCCCATCATTTACTTTACCATGAATATTTTCAAGTAGCAATGCCCTATTCTAACAATCATAATAAATTTGAACCGTAGAAGTTAAATTGCTTTAGTTAGTATTTAAGCTTAATTGGACTTCGCCTTGTTTTTCGCCAGCACTCTGTCTGCATTTAACTTTCTGTAAAGTTTTACAAAATAGATTAAACGAATGAACTCACCTCGTTGATAGATTCCAGCCAATTCAGAACTAATCGAACTATTTTCAAAGTTACAAGATTTTAAAATTTATTCTTGAGTAACTTCTCAGGGACTACGTGAAATTCTAGTACAAAGTTAAATAGACGGATGCATATTTTAATTTGCAATTTATTTTTGTTATTCTGTTTTTTGAAAATAATTAAGGTAAAGATAAAAAAAACTAAAATGGTTTTATGTATAGAAAAGAAAAAGGCCACATGTAACGCTACAACGTTAAATTTCACTGAGAATTTTGATGAAGCGGACCGAAAGACTTTTAATTGACAGAGATAACTTTTATAGGACTAACGTATACACTGGAACTTGCTATACAAATTTCTGACATTGATTTGATGGAAGGAGAATTACAAAGTAGTTAATATAAGTCTTCCCCACGATTGTCGTTGGCTGGACTTCTATTTATTTTAATATTAATTTTATTATTTTTACGCCCCCTAAATATTCGGCTAAAAGCAGGAATCTTTTTACAGGGATCGGGCTTTCTACCAACAGATGGACCCTTATATCCGATAGGTGCACAATGTGAAAGTTACAGCTAATCTCGTTGATGTTATTTTGTAAGATTACAGTATATACAACATTTCGTCGATCACTTCCTTAGAATTTTCGATTTTCTCATTGCCAAAGAAGTTTTCTTCTACTTACAATTCTTTAATCTGAAGATTTTTCATACAGGTACTTGAATACTGCATAATTCTTCTCCATGGATTTTACGAGTTTGTGATGAGGGTGAACTTGATATGTAAAGGAGGAATGTTGGTATGAATATCTAACAAGAGCCAATAGATCTTTTTTAAAGTGATTTTTGTGTGCAGCATGTTAAATTTATTTCGAATGGTGTATTTTCAGATAAAAAGAAACAATTTCTTTATCGCAAACTTTCTTTCCCGGTGTCTCCAACTCCTTTTATTGCCTAGGTTGCAGGGATATTAGATGATTAGTCCAGTCAACGACGATCTTGGGGAAACGGATAAATAACTTGTCTTCTGTTAATTTTCTTCGTATCTTATATCTTAAATTTTAATGGCATATTTTCCTACAACGATTGTTTAAAGACTAAATTCACTTGTAATATTGTAAATTAAATATTTCAAATTCAATTCTTAATGGCTGCTTGCAACCTCGAAGGTCCTAAAATAATCCTATTGGGTTCTTGGATGGCATGCATTATGCTATGTTTAGAATAAAAAATGGTAATTCGTTATGATTAAACAATCGCTATCGCGATAAGAAAAAAGAGTAGAGGGACGCTAATCAGACAAAATATTCATCCAGGTAACACGTGTTTGATTCTGTTCTCATTCTCTAAGTCTTGAGCGTTTAAATGCGGTGTATAAATACGAAGAAGAAGTCATGTTTGGCGGTTTAAAAATACGCTGGGTTCCAGCTGACACATTTAAACCTAAAGTATATATTGTAATAGGTTAGTTTCTGTTTTCAAATTTAGTACTCGTAAACTTCATCAATTGATAATTATTTTAATTTAAGTTGCCGAAAGGGTGTCTGGGGACACTCCTAGATCTGCAAATCTTACAATTAATTAATACATTCGAAAAATGCTAATATCCTAAGAACAAAATAATACCTGGAAAACTCCATTTACTGAAATATGCGCACTACATGCAAAATAACTATAATTATGATAAGAGGAAGAAGGAGTCTTTAATGTGAGATGATTACGTTTTAAGTTTCGTACAGTTTATATATGTATTTTAAATTAATATTTCTTTACTTTCTTTACAACTTAAGTTTCTAACAAATTATGAATATGTGGAAAAATTATTTTTTAATATTTAGAACAACTGAAAAATCGAAAACGTACCTTGTTTAAGCAATTTAATACCAAAATCATAAAAAAAATTGAAAAAGACGTTTTTTGAAATTTTTTGCCGAACTTTGTAAATTTTCACCTACTACACAAAGAAAATCTAGTTTGTCAAGTGAAGAGTGATATTTATGCTGTATCATTTGTGTTCTAAATAATTGAAAAGCATATACACTTAAAACTGGCGCCAAAAGTCCATAAAAATATAAATACACCCAGATTAAATTTCCTTGCAGCTAAAATCAACACCTTTATTAATATTTAACGATTCAAAAATTCATAAAATAAACATTAATAAACCTTGTCTCTAACCTAATTTTATATTTACTTGCTCATAAACTTTTCTTCGAATCGTATTCTCAATATTGAATACTAATAAATGTTGACACTCTTTTCCCAGTTTTATAAGCTTTTCATCGATTTTCCACTGAAAGCTGGCTTTAAAAGCGAACATGCAATGGCCTGTTTAAAATGCTAACTGCAAATTTCCAATCACATCTTTGACATATTTACAATGATCGAATCACTACGGAACTCAAGCCGCACTTTCGGTTTGTTTATGAACAGCTACAGCAAAAGCTGTCACTATTTAATGTAAAATGTTCAGAATACGGCAACCAATTTCTGCGTCATCGTGTAGTACTGTGTTTTAATTAGTTCTTGTTATTGTAGTTAGTTGAAGGAATAGTTACGAAAAACCGAGAACATATATATTGGAATATATTGGAAATGAAGTATAAATATTGAGATTGAGTTTTAGAGAAGTTAGAATATTAAAATTGGCTGTCCATTTTTATTGGGAAAAAAAATATATTGCAATATCGAAATTAAATATTCGAGTAGGTAATATTGGCTGTTATTCTTGCCACTTGATATAAAATTATTTGAAATTCTTCCCTTGCATTTATTAATAAGAAGTTGATCTCCATTCTTGATTATGCTAATTAAAAAAAAATATATTGGACCACCCACTTTCCTAACTGTGAGTGAATGAATATAATATCATTGGGTTGGAGACCTTTTATCGTTCATTTTCCTTCTGGTTTATTAATGAGTTTAGGAAAACTTTTAATAAGCGTCCGTAATTTTTGTGCTAACCCGAATATGATTAAAGTTTTAATAACTCGGTTCTCACATATCTGTAACCCAATTACTAAGTTTTAATTTCGATGATATCTATGTGAAGCGGTCTAAAGATTCTTATTAACGGCGATAATTAAAAAAAAATTAGGGACGGAACTGATTCTGTAACTTCAAACTCATACTTCATCAACTTGCAAAACCTTTTCTAAATTGTAGCTTACGTCTTTGGCTTGGATACTTTACCTTAATTAAATTATACTCCATGTGGACTATATTCCTGCTATAAACATTCGTTTTAAAGTGCCCAATAATAGACAAGTAATAAAATTCGGCCTTAAAACATTTTCAATCTATTTTCATTCCGCATCGGTTTTTCTCGAAATTATCTGAAATAGAAATTTTTACGGTTCCTTAGATTTACGCCCCTATAAAATTTTTCGAAGTTTAGCTCAGATTGTGATGTATGGTTTTTACGTGCTCATTGTTTTCTTAAGTCTATTGACACAGATCTGTTTTAAATCCTAGAAAATCATGGCATTAGCGCGCAGTGCTCATACATCAAATTGCACCTTTATTTTAAATAATTCCCAAGGTTGCCTTCTAGTTTAAAGTTAAATGTATTTTGAAATACTCTCTACTAACATACTTTTTTTTTCTTGAAAAAAGGAAATCACATTTCCCCCAAACGAGGTTTTATTTATGCAGAAATATACACCGGGTGTGATTTCTGCGTACAGTATCCACTCGAGAATTGCTTTCCTTTTTTTTATTTATTCATAAAAACCTATGAATAATAATGCAGAATTTTTTTTTTGATACCCTGAAAAATGTAAAGCATATTACCAAAGGTTATAGTCAGGTATTAATTGGAAGATATATGGACTACACAGGCAGTGAAGAAGTGAAAACGACCAAATTTCAAATATTTTCAATTAAATTTGTCGAGTTTTCTATGAAAGGTTTTCGCAGAATAGCAGGTAAATGTAATAACTAAAGTGTGCTACTCTCTGTGCGCTTCACAGGCTAGAAGTGGTCGTTAGGGTGCGTGATTCGTAATATATGCGCAAATATTAGACTATGCGGAGTAGGGATGTCAGACGACCTTGTTACGGAAGTAGAGAGATTTCTTCTATCTGGAAGAATGAAATGTGCATTTGGCTTTCTGCTATTAAAAAAATATGCATAAACATATTGCTTCAATAGCAATAGAAATAGAAAAAAATAGAAAAGTAAGAATACTACATATTATAGCAGCGTTGTATGTATAAATAAAATCGTAAGCTGACTGTAAACTTTTTTTACAATCAGTTGTTTCGCCCACACATAACCACAATTTTTTTATTTTTCAGTTCGGTCTTAATTTTATTTTCTAAATGTTTGCGCACAAATGAAACACACCTTCGTAACGTTGTCTGGCTCGGCAATGTAGGATTGGCATATTTCTTCCAAAGTGAAATAAATGATTCGTTGCTTGACAGAATAAATGGAAGATTACACACAATCATAGTTACACGTAAATCATATA